>JAJJMB010010543.1:1930072-2000973 GCA_023531105.1 Papaver atlanticum | reverse complement strand
TAGCAATTGGGAAAACTAATCCCCATACCTCCTGTGTGATACTAGTTGTATAAGCTAGAGTCGATTCTCCTTTAACCTTAGGTTTTTCACGAAACCCTGTAGGTTAACGACTTAAAGACTTCATTGGGATTGTGAAGCCAGACCCAACTATTTTCTCTTAAGTTGTGTGATCTGATCTTGCTGTTTCTATCGTGTTTGAGTACTATCTTCTTTAAGATTGGCTGGAGATTTAATCTCCGATAGGAAAGATAAAAAGTAGTCACAAACATCTTCGTCTCATCGTTTGTGATTCCACAATATCTTGTTTCACTACCATACGATTAAGATTATTATGAGGTAATTGATATTTGTAGGCTGTTCTTCAGGAATATAAGTCCGGTATATCAATTGGTTCCTGTTCACCTTGATTTATCAAAAGACGGAACAAAACTCTTAGGTATTTCTAAGGGAGACAGATTTATCTATTCCTATAGACTTTTCTGTGTGAGACAGATTTGTTTATCAAGTCTTCGACTTTCGGTCGTAGCAACTCTTGGTTGTGGATGAGATTGGCTAAGGGAATCAAGTACGTAGTATCCTGCTGGGATGAGAGATGTAAGGAGTGGAACTGTACCTTGAATCAGTGTGAGATTGATTAGGGTTCAACTACAGTCCAATACGAAGTTCATTGGTAGTAGGCTAGTGTCTGTAGCGGCTTAATACAGTGTGGTGTTCAAATCTGGACTAGGTCCCGGGTTTTTTCTGTATTTGCAGTTTTCCTCATTAACAAAATTATGGTGTCTGTGTTATTTATTTTCCGCATTATATTTTGTTATATAATTGAAATATCACAGGTTGTGCGTTGAATGGATCAATTGGAAATCCAACCTTTGGATGTTGATTGAAATTGATTGATCCTTTAACATTGGTCTTTAGTACCGTTAAAGTTATTTCTGTTATATTCAATCGGGCTCGCAAATTCCTATTTGCTGATTGCAGATTGAATTGAGAGATAGAGATATAAAACTCTTTTATATACTTCTCTCTAGATTGAGTCTAACTGTCTAGTTGATTCTCTTGAGAGTATATTGGAGTTTGTCTATTCAGTTTGCCAAACGAAATATTGGGTGTGGTTGTTGTACCCCCGCTTTTTCAGTTGGTATCAGAGGAGGCAAACACGTTAAAGACCTCATAAGTCTGTGTTTGTAGCAATCTAATTTTTATGGACGAGTCTATCTCTAATAATGTATCAGGTCAGAAATTACCAGATGATTTTCAAAGATTTAAGTCACCCGAGAGAACTGTTACAACTAAGTCAATATCTAAACATTCTCTGAATATACAAACTGTTGATTGGGAAACACGCCTAGAAGAACAGTTGGATGAACTTTCTGATGAAGGTGATTCAGATATTGATAGAGATGTTGAAGAGGAAGTCTCAAATTATGTTAAGTTTTTGAATTCGTTAAAAATGAAGAAGATTACAACTTCTCATGTCACACCTCTTCTGACTCCTCTTTGTCGTGAAATAAAGAAATTGAAAAGGATTTACGGAGGTCTTTATGGTTGGAATCACTCTTGCGAATCGATCCTCAAAGATTCCGAGGAAAACCTAAGTAGAAAGTCACTTGAATGTGATAATGTTTATCAAAAATACTTCTTGTTGGAAGAGAAACTTGCAGAAACTGAAGCAAGGATTAACTCTCAGCAAACAAGTTTTGATGACAGAGAAAGCGCTTTTCTCGCTCGATAAAAACGTCTTGAGGATGATTTAGCTACTGCTCTTGATAAAATCAAGATGTTAGAAGATGACTTGAAAAAGTTCAATACTAGTTCAAGCAAATTAACCACTATGCTAGGAGCAAGTAAAAATCATCTTGATACACGAGGATTGGGCTATAAGGGAATATATGCTCCAAGTATTAGCAAAGAGGTAAAAAATTTCAAGGCTAGTGATTCTTCTCAACAAAAGGTTTCCACTGATGGCAAAAGTGAAATACCTTCACCGGAAGTTAAGGTTCAAAAGAGCAAAGTATATAAACCTCCAAAGTTAGCACACACGGATCGCGCGAGGTAAGAACATTCCTTATGTTTGCCATTATTGCGGAAATAAAGGTCACCTGGAAAGGAGATGTCGTTTCCGTATAAGGAATGAGAAACTTCATGATGTTCTTGTTTGGGCATCACAAGAAGTTTTGAAACCAAGATCATATGTTAAGACTAATCCCCTTAACTTTACAGGTTGTAACTGTCCAACCTTTAGGCAAAGGAATCAGTGTTGTGATAAACCTATATTTGCCTATAAACATCATACGAATCCTTTTCACAATCGTAATGGTTATCAAAAGGATAACTTCGTAAAGACGAAGACAAGATCCGATGCTCCCAATTGGAAAAAGACTAACTTGCAAAAGAATAGTCAATCCAATTCTCTTCCGAGAATTCTAAAAGAGAGTAATGGGAAGAAGGTTCTGGTTGTTCCTAAACGCACTCGGAAGTGGATACCAAAGAAAGTCAATGATTTTTTAGTGTGAAAAGGAATAATCTCCCAGAAAATTCCATGACTATGGAGAAGGCAGTATCCATGATGTTGGAACTTAAAAAGTTCTTTGGAAAGATGGATTTGGATGTGAAAGGTTCTAAAAGCGATCTCTTTCATGATAATCCAAAAGTCACTTATGGTGAGCAAGACATTGTTCACCTCAACACAACTTGATTGTGCTGTAAGTGCATCCTTACCAAGGAATGCTCTGCTATGTATACGGTGAGGGAAGCACGATAATTGGGGCACACAGATTATGTTCTGTAAGGTTGTAGAATTCGATTGGATTCTTATAAAAAGGTATTCTATAAACTTGAGCAAGTTTTGTGTTTTTATTTATTTGCTTAAAGTACTTATAATGATCCATGTACCTTGCTTATCATTCATTTCTACCTAACTTGATCTGTGTTTAAGGTTCTTAAATGGTTAGGTTTGAAAATAGTAGTTCGGGATGTTTGGACTTCACATGCATTTATGTGTCTATTTTCATCTCTTTTATGTATAGTGTTAGTACCCATTTTTGTACTAATTTTGGTATTTTATCCCTTGTAGGTGTTTTTGGAAAAATAGGCTTTTGCGGCAAAATTGGCTCGAAAAGTTGTTAAAGGCTCCTGGGAGGACATTTGCTATTCGGACTCTCACTTTGGATAAGGGGTAACCCATTTCCAAGCAGCTGCTAAGCACAGACCGGGACTGGATAGGGGGAGGTCACATTGCTTTACATTTTCAAAAACAGAAAATTGGCGGGAAAATTTCCAGAAAACAGACGGATTTTGGGTTGGATTGTTGATCGATTTTTATGGAGATTAAAGGGCTGAATTTGATTGGGTTCGTTCCTATGGACCTAGCAGGCGAGGTAAGGGTGTTGGAATGGATCCAAAGTGGCTAGAACTCGAATTGGAGGCAAAAAAAAGGTTAAAAATATCACGGTTTATTTTGGGCAAGTTTCTTGGTTTATTTATGGAAACTTACGTGAAGAAGAGGAATGAAACTCTTCTTATAGATTTGTTTCTATCACAGGAAGAGTTTGGACAGCTTGGATTGACTGAGAAGACGTGCAAGTGATGAGAAAAAGGAATTATCGTATCATGCTGTGGAGGAAAAAAAAGATTTTTTGGACGGATTTAGAGAGCCTGTGGTGTATAAAAAGGTTGGGACGAGTCTTAGGAAGGTAACCAAGACCTTAGGGGAAAGTTTAGAGCTTTAGAGAAGCCAGAAAAATCATTAGAAGAAGATCGAGTTCTGCTGCTGCTGCTGTTGCCGGAGAAAACGAAGAACACAGAACAGCGGAAAAAGAAAGTTGCAAAGGCAGACTTATTTTCAGTGACAACGAGTTACGGTCGCATCATCCTGCAGTCACCGAAGCCCTTCAGCAACGATTCCGTCCTCTGTATTAGATTTTCAGCGACTACAGTATACCCTTTTCTCCCTTGTAATCAATTTTTGAGCCATAAACATGTATTTTGAGAACACGATTAATATGAGGAGCTAAACCCCTTAGCCGAGGCGACGGAGGAAGCCATTGTTCCATGAAAAGTGGTATAGTTCTATTTTAATTATTTATTGCAATTATTTTACATGATTATTTGCATAGAACTTAAAAGAAAAAAATTGATTTTTATTGAGTAGTTGTGAGTTGTTTTGATGGAACATGCTAGGTTTTAAAACTTTTGATGTTTCATGCTTTGTGATTACAACTACTACTTCAAAAATCTATTAGAGGCAAATATTAGAATCACTTTAAAGAATAATATTGCATGAATATTGATTAGAGTTTATCAATTAATTGGTCAATGGTGGAATCCAGAGTCTCGGTATTTTCTTATTATTATTGAAACAATTTTATTTAATTTTCAAAAATCCTTCACAAGCCCGAGTTGAACGAACTTTACTCACCACTTTCACTACAACTTAAAATTTCACATCAGTATGCATACCATCATTTAAAATAAAAATACAGGTGTTTTAGTACGCATACCCATTTGCATACTTCTCCAGGTCACGAAAATTCGTTTGCAAACCCGTATGCATACTGGCCTGTAGATGTCGATTTTCATTAAACTTATTTTGGCCGTAACTTCTTCTTCCGAACTCGGAATGACCTCATTCTTTTTGCATTATATTCCTATTTTAATTCAATTGAAAATGGAGATGATAATTCCTGAATTTGGAAGAATTAAGATTGGTCTTTGTCCCGACTCTTGTTTTTGAGTGTTTTGCTCCGTTTCGTCGCTCTTGTTCCACTCTCTTGGACTTGGGCACTTGGATTCTTGGAGTAATTCTCTTCTCAGATCATTTGTAGCTTTTACAAGAATGTTGTTGGTGAATCACAAAGAAGGAAGTTCAAGAATGGGAAGTAGTACGTATTGCTATGGGATTCTTGAATATTCACAATCATCTTTTGTGAACTATGGTGCATGGTCGATAATGACTTTGTATGTTCTTCTTTGTTAAGAAAATATTTTTATACGCCTTTGGTAGCTATTCTTGGTGCAAATCCGTGCGAAAAAGTTGATTCTACCCTCTAAGGACAAATCATCTTGTATGTGTATTACGAGTTTGTCTTGATGTCTAGGAAACTTCTTATGAGAATTTATTCTTGTGTTTATAAGAAGGATAACTAAGGTTTGGAATAGCCATTATTGTGAGTACACATAGCTATTGCCAACGTTTCCATCTTGCAATGTCTTTAGATTTATTTGTTTAAATTCTAAAGTTTATTTGGAAGATGATTTTTGCAGTATTAATCTTTATGGTTTTATATATTGCAAATTGTTATGGGATATGTTATTTACGTCCGTGAACCATGACTGTCCCACATTTGTTCAAAAGTTAACTCTATTATATGTCGGTATGAAAGTATTGATAAAAGATAGAATGAGCTTTTGACTACAAAAGTTAAGCCTTTTATGTCATTATGCAAATATTCACTGCACCAAATCGACGGTTTTGAGACATATATAGGTGTTGCCTTGATTTTTTGAGACACATACAAGTGTCTCAATTTTGGCGTAGGGAATGTTATGAGACGGATTTAAAGACGCCTACAAACGTCTCTTAATTAATTTTTGAGACGTTTGTATGTGTCTCATAAATGTCGACCGACGGTTTAGTAAGTGAACCAAATTTATTTATTCTGCCCATTTAAAGCGACGGAAAAAATAATTAAGCTACTCTTATATGCGTCTCAAATAAAAATCAGATTTAAAAAAATAAATTTTATTTCCAAATTTCCTACACCTGCACATTTGATTTCCTGCACCAGAATTCAGGCATCTAGCCACTCCATTCCCAATCATATATGAAACAATTATCCAATCAATTTTATTATCACAAATGGAATTGCAGCATCACATATGGATCCATCCTTACAATCAATCAATACAATTACAGATGTAAGATGACTGAATTTTAACAAAATAAACTATGGACAACAAGTCTGTCTCTAAATTTGGGATCAAAATTGAGCATACATTTGGGTTTCTTGTTCAATCAATGTTACCGGACTTCATCGTGCATAGGCAGTGGATACATTTTCTACAAGAATTTAAGAAATAAGAAATTACCCACAACTTGTTCACTCAAATCGTATTATGCTCATCCAACTATCTTCTTGATTTCCTTATAATGGCACATGATGTAAATAGAACATCTCTAGGAGTCAGTTTACATATCGAAGGACTAGAACAAAAACAGAAAAAGATCAAATGGGCACAATCTCCAGACATATACCTTTACTAGAGCATCTTGTTCCGATCTTTTCACTTTTCTTTAGTCCAGCACCACCTAACATAAAGCTTCCCTTTTCTTCTTCTGAAGATTGGTCAAGTCAGTCTGCAAAGAGAGACAACAGAAATAATGAAAAATGTTAGGTACCTGGTGCTAAATGTAAAGTAAACAGGTCAAAATACAGTTAACAGTTTTGAAAGTGGATTAACAGTTGTGGAAACATACAGGAAAGCAATACCCGAATGATGTGAAATAGGTATGTTAAAATCCACATTCAGATTCTAATATTTCAAATTTCAGTGGTTGAAGCGCATCGAATGGATTAGTTATATGTGGATGGTTTGCTTAATGGTAAGTGGTAACGAGACACTTACCAAAATTGCAACAAAAAATAGTTACTTCCAGTTGAGCATATTTGTTGAATCAATATCATAGTACTTTCTATAAACTTGTTCAATCAATATCATGGGACTTCATCCACATTTACTATAGGAAATTAAGTAAGAAACGAATCACCTACAACTTATTCACTAAAATCCTATTATGCATATCCAATTGTCTTCTTGATTTCCTTGTAATGCCACCTGAGGTAAACGGAACATCTCTAAGAGTCAGTTTATATACCAAAGAAACGATACAAAAACAAGACAAGATCAGATGGACACAATTTCCAAACATAAGGAAGAGACATACCTTAACTAGAGCATCTTGTTCCGATATTTCCATAAGAACGGTAACAGGGACTGAAATTAGACCTGTTACACAAATTTCAAGTACGATATTTTGAGTAAAACACACAATTTTAATTGTTTGGAAGTAAAAGTACCAACTAAGTTAGAAAACAAATTCTCTGGATCTTCACCCACCAAAATTCAGGATTGCATCTACTTGATCTTTTTCTTTGGCCTCAACTGCAGTTCAAACAAGCAAATGAACGCACGAGTTAACTTGAGCAATATCATAAAGAATATCAGAAACCCTACCAACCAAAAATGGAAATAAATGGCAAAATTTATTGAAAAGGTATAAAAAGCAATACCCAGCTGCTGTGTCCACACTTCTTCTCCTGCAGTTACAGCACGGGGAAGAAGACTTGCATATCATCTGCAACAAAACCACAGCAATCGGAATTTCAAGATAACATCACTCCGAGAATTACACATCAATGCAGTACATTGCTTTGAGCAAGTTTAATGCAAAATTTTACAAAAGGAAAACAAATTCTGAATAATTAAGTTAAATTTCTGAATTGTAAAAGCACCACATAATTCTCAGATGCAGCACATTGATTTGAGCAAGTTCAATGCAAAAATTTACAAAAGGAAAACAAAAGTATGAATTGTTAAGTTAAATTTCTGAATTGTAAAAGCACCACATAATTCTCAGATGCCGCACATTGCTTTGAGCAAGGTCAATGCAAAAATTTACAAAAGGAAAACATAAGTCTTATAATGTCATACCTACTACTTGAACTTCTATCAATCAATTCAAATTTTCAGATTCTATTTCCCGACTCTGTTACATATCACATGATTATCAATTCATTTGCAGGGGTGCGGGTGTGAAAGATTCAACTTACTTGCGTGAGATCATCTTGTCCTGGTTCTACTTCCTTGCTAAAGCCATCAAATAAGATGGTTCAATAATCCCATCATGTAGCCTCAAAACAAGTTGTAGAGTCGATTCTTCATTCACACAAAAACAAACAAATGTATATACATCAATACTCTGAAAATTAAACAAGCTCAGGTAGACAAAAACACGGAGGTTTTTCGAATTTTACCTTTCTGGATGTAAGAAGACTTTGGAATCTCAAGTATTTTCCTATGAATCCTACATCTCTAAGCACCTGCACAATTGATAATTCCCTAAGTACTTGCACAACCTGAAAACTTAAAGAAAACTCCACACAGTTGAGTAGCATTTTACCCATAAAACTTCACCATCTTCATTTTCAAGAATTTTGAGTCCAGCGTGAACGAATGAGTTCATCTCCTTTCATTCTAGTTTATGTATCTCTGCAATCTCATAAGTATCTGTTGTGAGTAGCCAAATTCTCATTAACACCAAATTGAAAAATCAATTTAAAGTACAACGGTTTCAAACTTAAAGCCAGGACTTAACAACATCTACTAATCTTACAGCATTTGAAGATATAACCATACATACATCGAAAGCAGACAATGACTTAGACAGCAAAATGAATTTCATAAGCACATAGTGTACAGGTTTACACGAAAAATACGATAGCTACACCATTTTAAGGGATTAGCAACGGCATTAGATCCGTTGCTAATTTTCTGTTGCTAATCCCTGTTGCTAATATTTTGCAACTGCAAATATCTGTTACGAATTTTGCAACCACACTAGGAAGGTTGCGAATAGCAACTGCGCTGGGTTCAAGCGTGCGAAACACTTGTGTGAAATGGAACACAAGGACTGATAAATACGCCCCAGTCAAACTTCGGTCAAGCCTTCTTCTTCTTTTTTCCACCCTTCATGTCAATCCAACTATATGTTGCCTTAATCGATTTCATTCAACATTTTTTCTCCGCCACACAACCATCTTTCCTCTCCTCTCCATCTTCATCTCCATCTCGATCTCCATCTCTGAGCTCTTTATTCTCTTCTCAATCTCTGAACTCTATCATCGTGTAGAACTCTATCATCAGGTATAATCTTTGACGTATAATTTTTAGGGTTTACAGATTTTGATATCTAGGGTTTCAGTTGTGATTTTTAGGGTTCAGAGACTTTGATTACTAGGATTTAGAGATTTTGATTTAAATTTAACGAATCCTAGGGTTTCATTTAATTTTATCGATTTTAGGGTTTAATCTTTGATTTTAGTTTTTCGATTTCATTTGTGAATCTGTTTTTTTCGATTTCAGTTTTTGAATTTCTTCTTTCTCTTTCGGTTTAGGGTTTCATATGAATCTAATACAATTTTGGTTTTTCCATTTCAGGGTTTGTCAAGGTTGAAGAACTGAAGTACTTTGGAGATGTGAAGAACCTCGAAGGTATATTACTTCATTGCTACTGATAATCGTTGTAAACCAGGCAAGGTCATCTTTAAACTCTAGTTTTATGTTTTGGGTTCAATATCGGTTGTCTGTGAGATTTGGGTTTTTATTTTTCTTTTCTCTACTAGTGAAAAATTGAAGGAAACTGATTGAAATATTCATGCATGAGGGAGCTGTGTAGAGATCCGAATCCTTTGATCTACTGATGATGTTGAAAACGAACCAAGGGAACTTCTTCGTAGTTTTCAGTTTGGGAACTGGTTTAGGTAATCACTTCTTTACTCAATTGAACAAATTGATTAATATCAACTGGTGGGTTTGTGGCATGATACTTGATACATGTTACAATTTAGCACTTCTTTATGTTTTCTTCTTTGAATTCAAGATTTGCTTTGAAACAGGAAACTAGGGTTTCTGCCAATTTGAGGTTCTATTTTAGAGAATAGAATTACTTAAACTCCAATTTTAGTTAAATTAAAAACTTGGGGTGGCTGTATTTTATTTCCATTTCAAGGTTGTTAACTTCAATTGTATAAATTGACAGGCTAATGTTCTTCATGTTAAATTAGGGGCTTTTTCCCAAATCTGTCGGTAATGGCTAGTTCATATTAATTGCTTGTATGGGTTTATGAAATTGGTTTCAATTTGGGTTCAGTGGCAGTAGTAAGTTCCCATTGGTTGAAACTTTAGCTTGGTTAAACTGGCTTCTATATATATGGTACTGGTATGTGTTTCTTATGAAAATGTAGATTCTACGCAATGTATAGTATTTTGTTTTATTGAATTGGGGAATTTACATTTGTTCTTTACTTTTGTGATTGAGGTGTTTGATAAATTGCCTTAGTGATATTTTGGGTTTGGTTAGTACTCGACTACTCGTGTATGGCTTAAATACTTCAAGTACTGGTACATGTAAATTAGTATAAAAATCCTTAGTTACGTTGCTACTGTGTAGTACACATTTATGCACCGAGAATGAGCCAGGAAAGATAATGGAAATTAGACTAAGTATGAAGTGAAGTGGAGTTTAATTAATAAAAATTAGCCTCTTTTGCATGTATGGGTACAATATATATCTCTCAGATGGTTGATATATAAAAATGGAACGTTTTCTTGCAAAAGTGGTTAGCTTAACCTATTTTATTAACCATGATCATATTTTGGGCGATGAATGGTGTATTTAAGGGACAAGTAAATATGTGGCTTTTGTTATTAGTGTTGGTTGTTTACTTATTGATGAAATTCTTCAAACTACACTATCGAAGCCACTATGTACGCAAATGCTATGATTGTGTTGAGAATGAATTAGTTAGCTAACGAAGAGTATACCATATTTAGAGATTCACTACTAACGAATGCCGTTGCTGAAAGTTCATTTGTGTGTTTATATTTTAGTATAATAAGCTATTCCATTTGTGGAATTGATAGTGCTTATATGATAGTGAGCCAACTCTGTCATTATAGTGGGAAGGACTCTTAATTAGACTTACAACATACAGTTCTTTGCACTTACGTTAAACGTTCCGTGTTAGTAAACTTCTTTGGTGCCTTGAACTGTCTGTTTATGGAAATTGTACCCGACAACTTTTAAATGTTTTAATAAGAAAATGCATGCTGTTGTTTCATTTGCTTTGCGGGTATCTAGTACTAAGAAATATTGAGAATCTTCTTGGGCATCGTCATAGTGAAGACAAGTGATTTTACATTCATGTTCCATACAAGATGATAGTTGCAAGATCAGTTGGGGTAAGTAGATGCTTTGTATAGTTAGTAAGGAAATGGAAATCTAGAGGGCCAGTTGGTTTACTGAATTGCTTTCTTTTTCCTCTTTCTGGACATCTGTCCTTCTACACTATGCCTAAGTATAGATCAAGCTATCATTTGTGGATGAGTATGTTTTCTTGGTATATTAGTTTCAGCTGTATTGCATAATATTCTTAGTCTTCTCTCGTATAGTAAGCTGGCTTTATTAATTTGCATTTATTTTTGGTTGTACTCTAACCATTGAAAAAATAAGATGAGTCTCGTTAAATGCTTAAGCGATTGGACTTAACCAACTTAATTAGTTCAAAACTGCTATTTAGCATCAGGTTAATAATGTACACTTTAATTACTATGTGTATTGTACTTGCTATATGAACTGGGTTGTGTATCCAATTTTGCTTAGCACAAAACCACTCCCTTCTTATGCACCTAGTCATTTTCATTTTTATCTATGAGCAAGTCTTTTGGCTATACTAAATATTTGGAGTTACTTTTCATTAGTACTTTTCATTTTCATGTTGGTAGTAGACTGTTCATACGTGTACATGTACTGATGATGCTTGTTATTCATTTTCTTTTAAGTCATTACGTGACCATTTTTCCTTGACTAGATTCGAATACGGACAAGATTGAAATAAATGCCAGGTTAATGGTAGATTTTGTTGGATTGATTGGTTTAGTAATACAAATCTTATAGTGATATGCTGTATTTTAATGATTCATGGTGAGTTGCAGGCTGTGGTATATCCACCAAATTTACATTCTCATTTGATGTTCTATCTCTCTTTGTTAATTGATTTTATTTTCCTTGCAGCAAGTACAAGAGCAACTGTTGAGTAAGGTTTCCCAACAACTTCTTGAAAAAGAGCACTCTGGGTGTTATTCACTGCTAAGAGAGGACAAGGTGATCACATATGCAACTGTTTTAAATTGTAGGTCATAAGAGTTTTATCGAAAGTATGGGTTCTCCGAAACAGGTACAACTCTTTTAGTATTTGTCATTTCAAAAAAATTTATCTACTTATAAACCTACAGCGTTCTGAATTTTTAACTTCCCAAAGTGAATAGTGGGGTAAATTTTTTTGCATAATCGCATGATAAGGGAGATGTGCAGCGATCTCATGTAAGTATTTATAATATGTCATCTTGCACTAGATTATTTCACATCATGTATTACTTTAAAAATAATAAAACCCAGTGCTCGTAAATAAGAACTTGATAGCCAAACTACTTTCGCAAGGAAGTTTACATTATGATTTACAAGTTACAACTGCTACCTTCTCCATTATCGTTTACTTAATGTTATAATTAATCCTAGTAACTAATTAGTCCGCGACTGCAGATGCTGTCAAATACTGACTGCACTCCCAAGCCTTAAAGGGAAACAATATGTAGGCATTTTGGGTTGATAGACCTTCTTTTGCCAAGGTCATTGGAAGATGATTTCAAGGTGGTTGTGAGAATTAGGTGTCTATCTGTAACTCAATGAAACAAATCTCTTATAAAACTGGTTGTAGCCAAGTGGTTCTTTGCCTCCTCATATTACTACACCCTTTTAGCCTAATTTCTTCATGATGTTTTGCAGTCCTATTTTATGGGGCACACTTGTTGTCTTCTTGCTTCTCAACGTCAGCGGTAAGTTTCATTTTATAGCGATTATAAGTACCTTTCAGTAAGAAATAAGGAAGGAAAAAAACTAGCCACAAATCTAATTCTAGGCGCCTTTGTATAATATTATCCCTGATGGCAGGCATTGTTTTGGGCATCCATCATTCCTTTAGTGGTAAGTAATACTTCATGGTAGAAAAATGTCAAATTTTATCAGTTCAATCTTCTTCTTTTTTTGTCTATTTATCTCTTTCGATTAAGAAAAAACAATGTGACAGTGATCTCTATGTGCAGGTAATATTAGAAGTACTGAAACATATAACATTGTATGAATATAGTGTTGTTTGTCTTTTGAGACCCAGTACTGAAACTTCAAATTGGTTCATATGCAGGTATTTAGGGTTTTGGTGCAAAGCAGTACTCCGGTGATATTGTGGCAGCAGCTGAATCTACCTATGATTCGCAGAGGAAATTGGTTGGGCAAGCGGAGTCTCATGATACTTCTGGTCAGTTCGCAACATAGAACATTGTATGTCAGTTACAATATTTTGGGTCTTCATCATTTCAGTAACTTAGGATTGATACTTGTATACATTTGTATGTCAGTTACAACATTTTGGGTCTTCATCATCTCAGTTACTTAGGTTTGATAATTGTATACTTTTGTATGTCAGTTACAACATTTTGGGTCTTCATCATCTCAGTAACTTAGGTTTGATACTTGTATACTTTAAGTTCAAATCAATTGAAGAATCTTTTTTTTTTAATGATATAATGATCTACTGGTGATTCTCAGCAATACAGTCTTGTATGTCCATTAAATGAATTTGTAGTTTGTATATTTGTGGGCATGCTGAACGTGGGGAACTGGGTAATTGCAGGGAGGGAAATGTGGGGTGAAATGGATTGTGACCAGGTCAACAAAGATTTTGACCCTTTTTTTTTGTTGATGCAAAATATTAGCAACATCATTTCCCTGTAGCTAAATTAGAACCAGAACCAATAATATATAGTTCCTGGTAGGGGTATTCCTGTAATTAGCAACAGGTTAGCAACGGAAGAATTTTGTTGCGAATGAACAATTTCGCAATGGCAGTCTCCGTTGCGAATCTCCATTGCTGACCGAGAGTTGCAACGGAGCTTATTCCGTTGCGAAAAATCACGACATAGTGTTTTGCAACAGGGATCTACCTTTGCTACCCCAGTCAGCAACAGCCAGAGTCCGTTGCTAATCCTTAAAAAAATGGTGTACTGTACACATTACAATACGATAACACATGGGTCTAGTGTCCTAATGAAGGTAATATCAAGTTCATATTCCATACCTTCAATATATGAACTCCAAGGCTTTTATGAACGTCTGAACACTTGATACATATATATACTCCAGGACTTAAAGATCTGATTCAAGCGATGGTTTCCTAAAGAAATACTTGATAAGGTACAAATAAAGGAAAATCTGATTAGCAGATCATCAAACTTTGACAGCAAGTATTCATGAATCTACGTTTGAAGCATGTGACCGAGAAAGAATGACTAACAACTCATGAAAATTTGATATAAGTATTCATGTAACTACAATTGAAGCACGTAATTGAATTAGACTGGCTAGTTTGATAAACAAAAGATCCACGGCCAAGGGCCACAACAAGGTATAAAGATCTTACCAAACATTGATCCTCCATCTTCTTCTAACATGGTTTGTACAGTTCTACATGTAAGGGAACTAATTTTTCGGACCGCAGTGCATCCTTCTTTAGAGACAGGTGTTTGATGGTTAAAATTCCAAAGTCACATATTCCAAGCGAATTCTGCGAATCACAACGATCAAGTCACAAAAATAGCTTCAGCTATGATAAGACCACCAAAGTTAGGAACCACTGATAACCAACATATGAAGAATCTGATGTAACAGATGCATGAACTTACAATTGACTTTTTACATAAAGTACATCTTCTGAGCATTTGATACTCTCAAAGATAGCAATTAATGTGTAAAGACTTTCTTTTTTCTTTTTCAATGTGTAAAGACTTTCCTTTTTATTTTTCATAGTATCCTTTGATTTCCTGTCTTCGTCTCCATGCACCACCTCAGAAATAAATAAATGCAATTGTCAGAAATTAACAGTTGACTAGAACAGATAGTTGTGTTAGTATCTTGCGTTATTCTCTTCCATATACTTGACACTTAAATAAGCAGTGAAATAAGCAAGAGGCAGATGCAAGAAGGGTACCCACACACCCAATACCGTACTTCTACGTTTAGTGGATATATACACATATGTATGTAAACAGATATTAACCAGTTGTGGCACAAATGCACGATTTAACTGCAAACCAAGCATTTTTTTACCAACTAAACATATGCTGAACATGCACCTTCCATGGACAGCTAAAGCAGAAACACCAGTTGACAGTTTCCAAACATATTTTAAGACTCAAATCTCCACTGAGAAAACGATGATATTCAGTTGGAACTCATAAATAACACACCAGAATCAAAATCTTCAAAGCTTGCATCAAAATAAGATAATCAAACACTTCAGAGATAAGACAAAACCATATGCTTGACTGATTATGTTTGAGATATTATAATAGCTACAAATCATACAGTTTGAAGCTACAGATCGCTACACGATATCGAACCAATAACTTCAACTGATTGTATTTTCATACTTCCTTACTAAACAAAGTCATATGAACATAAATCAAATACCAACCAAAAATACAAAATCATAAGCTCATAAGATATTGATTAAGCTAAGACCTCTACCATACTCAGAACCTTTATTAAATTTCAAAACATGTTAACAAACATGAATCAACTAAACAAATACACAAAACTTCCAAAATATGGAGAGAAAAACAACCAAGTACAAGGGTTAGAGTTTATACCTGAATCTTCTTGGATTTGTAGTTGAACCATCTGAAAATTTCACTTCAATCTTTTTCTGCGAGTTTCAAACACAAAAATTAGAAATCAATTTTCTAGGGTTTACAAACCAAAATAATTTCGATTTGGGTATTTCTTACCTGAGGTTAGAGATCTTCTAGGGTTTTTACTTCTTCAATTAAATCTTCTTATGAAGGTTTCATGCTAAAATTAAAAAAAAATGGTTTCTCTCGATGCTGTAAATTAGGGTTTTGATACCACTTTTTAGGTTTACAAAATCACAAATCAGCTTAATACTTTTGGTTTGATCTCTGGTTTGGGTTTGGTCTCTGGTTTCTCTCGATTTCTCCACTGGATTTATCTGATTCCTCTTTGTTTTTTGAGCTGAAGAGAAAAGGAAATAGGAGAAATAGATAAGAAAGAAAGAGAAAAAAAAAAGGAAATAAAAGAAAGGGAGAGAGAGAAAAGAGATGTGAAGAACCAAGTTTTATCGAAACAGAAAAATCTCAAATATTGGTATTTTGTCTAAATTTAAAACAACCCAAAATAATTGGGGGAAGCGAAAATAAAATGGTGGGAACTAATATAATCACATGAATTCAATTTCAAAATGATTTGGTGTGAGACATAGATATGGGGGGAAATTTGAGAGGGAAATAAATGTGAGAGAGATTAGAAAATTGGAAAGAGAGGGAAATTTGGGGTTTTTGAGGGAAATAAAATAAAATGAAAATGAAAAAAAGAAATGATTAATATATATATATATATAGTTTTATTTTTATTTTTATTTTTAAGACACTTGTAAAAAATTTAAGACATTTGTAAGAGTAGTTGAAAAATCAGAATTAAAGAAACTCATATTTTTAATTTGAGACTCTTATATGAGTGGAAGCACTAAAGACATGTATATGTGTCTCGAACCCAAAAATCAGTATGTCTCAAATCAGGCCATATGGTGTAGTGATTGATGGAAGAAAGGATGAACTTTTGTTTACAAAGATTAAGTCTATTATATGTCATTGTGCAAATAGTGATGAAAAATAGAATGAATCTTTGTTTATTCCGCAGTATTGGTCTTTTCCTGATCCACATCTTTGTGCATGTACTGTGTTGCTCCGTAAGTTTTCTTATGTTGAGCATAGCCAATTGAATTGATCATTTTTCTTGTGGTTAATTCAATTGAATTTTTTGATACAAATTCATGTTTCATGTGATTTGTTAATGTCTAAAGAAATCCTTCTTTTCTTGTAAAAGTAAGGTCGCCCTTGTTGTTATTTCGGGAGTGACATTTTATGGGGGAGAGTTCTTAATTGAACTTGTGCTTAATTGCCAAATCTTTGTGGGGAGTGCGGCTGTGGAATAGTGTAGGGGTTATCTTGTATCTATATAAATTCCTTGATGAATGCATTTAGTTTCGGCTATTTGATGGCATCTAAACAAGTTGGTATGTTGTTCTCTTTTGGTCATGAAGTATCTCTATGAAAATTTCATGAGGATCCCACTAGTTTTCGTACCTTTGCCAATTTATATTGACAAAAAGAGGGAGAATTAATGTGTAGTTCACACTACAAATACATATGGTTTATGGATCATTATGTAAGGGAGAGTGGTTTTCATGTTGAGATGAAGTATTGACTAAGGGGGAGTGATACATATCACCATAGTATTGTTGTCAAAGTTGTGATACAATTGGACTTTGATACTGTATAATGATACTATGACATTGTATAACAATGATTGAGAGAAACTGTTTTCTTATTGTTATAGCTACAGATCTTCAACAACAATGATGCGGAATTGAACACATTTGGAATCATTGGAGTACTTGGAAGTGACGAAGATTTCGAGTAATGTTAAAGAACCAAGGAGATCAAGCATTTGGATGAGAAGCTACAAAGTTTACTTATTTTGTAAACCATATGTATTGATAGTTTTGTCACTAAAATTGACAAAGGGGGAGATTGTTAGAGCACTGCTCGGTCAAACTCGCAAGTGTTGCTATCTCAAGCTTGTTTGTTAATGTTAGTGATCAAAACTATAAGTATTGATTTCGCGTCTACTTATAGTGATGTCTCGGACTAGGATAGATTGTGTAGTTGAGCATTAGACTTCACGGCGTTCATCAATTGAAGACGAAGAACTACAAAGGCGAGCTTGTGGAACTTCATCTGCAAAAGGTATGTGGAGACTAAAACGCATCTATCACTTGGAAAGTCTATTTCTATTCTATCTCCTATATTGAGACAAAAGTCGTATTACTATATAGTTGTCGATTATACACATTTGAGATTTCGAGCTGAGTTTAACTCGCTTACATATTTCTCGGAATACTTGTTGGTAAGATTTCGCTTCAACCAAGTTCATCTTATATTCTTGACGAAAGTCAAAAGATGATCATATGAAAATCGCCGAGTAACATCTTACATGGTTTGTGTGATACAATCATTTGGTGTAGACTTGGAATGTTCGTTATAATTATTTCAATAACTTGAAAATTGCTTTGATGCTAAAAGTGTGTGAAAATGGCTATTGTCATCCTCTAAGAAAGTTTCAATGATTGAAATAAGAGTTTAGAATACTTAACCATCATTGGATTATAAACATAGTGTGCATTCTTGCATGTATGTGATCCATGACCGGAACTAAAGTATGCATACCCGTATGCGTACTTGTAGTTGTGAAATTCCATGTACCAAGTACACATACCGGTACGCATACTTGCGTAAGGTATAGGTCCGGGAATTTCTGCTGGGATTTGGAAGTGTACTAAGTATGCGTACCCGTTTGCATACTGGCAAACCCAAACTCAGACCGGCTACTTAAGTATGCGTACCTGTTTGCATACTGGCGAACCCAAACTCAGACTGGCTACTTAAGTATGCGTACCCATTTGCATACTTGAGTGGTTAAAGTTCTAAAATCGGTTGGCTCATGAACTAATACATTTATACATTAAGGAATGCATTCTTTGCAAATCGTGGCTATAATGTTAATGAATTGATTCGAGTGAATCAAACCAATTTTGCTTCAATTGTGTTCTTGTATACTTCTATGAGAATATAGCAATTGAACAACTCTTTAACTAGTTTCATTTGAGTCATTTGAACTAGTTATGGTTAAGATAAATAAGGTTGATATGAGAGTGTTCATATAGCTAACCTCGGTTAACTATGATTGAGCCAACATGGTGTACACGTTTAGGTACGGTTACTAAACCTAAATGAGGGTACATTTCATTTGTGTATAACAATCTAAGTTCGATCTAACGGTTGAAAGATATTAGCTTGAATCTAATCAGGTTTTCATCTAACGGTGAATATTGAATGCTTTGTTACCAAGGTAACTTAGATTGCAAACCCTGATTTGAAAACTATTTAAAGGAGAACTCTAGCAACTGGGAAAACTAATCCCCACACCTCCTGTGTGATACTAGTTGTATAATCTAGAGTCGATTCTCCTTTAACATTAGGTTTTTCACGAAACCCTGTAGGTTAACGACTTAAAGACTTCATTGGGATTGTGAAGCCAGACCCAACTATTTTCTCTGTAGTTGTGTGATCTGATCTTGCTATTTATATCATGTTTGAGTACAAACATCTTCGTCTCATCGTTTGTGATTCCACAATATCTTGTTTCGTTACCATACGATTAAGATTATTATGAGGTGATTGATATTTCTTGGCTGTTTTTCGTGAATATAAGTCCGGTATATCAATTGGTTCCTATTTACCTTGATTTATCAAAAGACGGAACAAAACTCATAGGTATTTCTGTGGGAGACAGATTTATCTATTCCTATAGGCTTTTCTGTGTGAGACAGATTTGTTTATCAAGTCTTCGATTTTGGGTCATAGCAACTCTTGGTTGTGGGTGAGATCAGCCAAGGGAAACAAGTGCGTAGTATCCTGCTGGGATCAGAGATGTAGGGAGCGCAACTATACCTTGAATCAGTGTGAGATTTATTAGGGTTCAACTACAGTCCAGTCCGAAGTTCATTGGTAGTAGGCTAGTGTCTGTAGCGGCTTAATACAGTGTGGTGTTCAAATCTGGACTAGGTCCCGAGGTTTTTCAGCATTTGCGGTTTTCCTCGTTAACAAAATTCTGGTGTCTGTGTTATTTCTTTTCAGCATTATATTTTCTTATATAATTGAAATATCATAGGTTGTGCGTTGAATCGATCAATTGGGAAATCCAACCTTTGGTTGTTGATTGAAATTGATTGATCCTTGAACATTGGTCTTTAGTACCGTTGAAGTTATTTCTCTTATATTCAATCGGGCTCGTAAATTCTTATTTGCTGATTGCAGATTGAATTGAGAGATAGAGATATAAAACTCTTTGATATACTTTTCTCTAGATTGAGTCTAACTATCTAGTTGATTCTCTTGAGAGTATATTGGAGTTTGTCTATTCAGATTGCCAAACGAAATATTGGGTGTGGTTGTTGTACCCCCGTTTTTTCAAAGTGGTTCACGATTTTCTTAAATACTTTGAGGAAGCAAAACTGCATCTCGTTTATACTATGAAAGGTCTAGATGTGTTAAGAACTGAGTTGAAAAAGGTTAACTCTGACCTTGTTCTCATGAAGACACATGTTAAAGATCTTCTTAATGAGGATATCTTCTCTGAAGAAGCAGTTGATGCTGTCAATCACAAGCTCAGAGGTCTCAAGACTCGTGAGGGATCCGGAAGAGCTCTTTGATTTCAGTTCATGATTGGTTTTGTTCTTTTTAGGAGTTATTTTCTTTTTGTCTAGGAAACTTCTTATGAGAATTTATTCTTATGTCTTAAGAAGGATAACTAGGGTTTGGAATAGCCTATATTGTGATTACACATAGCTATTGCCAACGATTTTCATCTTGTAATGTTTATAGATTTATGTATTTAAATTCTAAGTTATTTGGAAGATGATTTTGCATTATTAATCTTTTTTGGTTTTACATATTGCAAATTATGTTATAGGATATGTGTGTTTATGTCCGTGAACTATGATTGTCCCATATATGTCAAAAGTTAAGTCTATTATATGTCATTATGCAAATTTTGATAAAAAAATAGAATGAATCTTGGAATATTCCGCAATATTGATCTTTCCCTGATCCACTTCTATGTGAAAGTACTGTACGGCTCCGTAAGTTTTCTTATGTTGAGCATTTCCGTTTAAATTAATCATTAAGGTTACTTGTGGTTAATTTAATTGAGTTTACTGGATAAAAATTCATGTTTCATGTGATTTGTTAATGTCCAAAGAAATCATTATTTTCTTGTAAAAGTAAGGTCGCTCTTGTTGTTCTTTCGGGAATGACATTTTATGGGGGAGAGTTCTTAATTAAACTTGTGCTTAATTGCCAAATCTTTGTGAGGAGTGCAACTGTGGAATATTGTAGGAGTTATCTTGTATCTTTATAAACTCCTTGATGAATACACTAAGTTTCGACTATGTGAAATCATCGAAACAAAGTTGATATGTTCTCTTTTAGTCATGAAGTATCTCTCTGAGAATTTCATTATGATCCCGCTAGTTTTCGTACCTTTTCCAATTTATATTGACAAAAAGGGGGAGAATTATTTTGTAGTTCACACTACATATACATATGGTTTACGGAATATTATGTAAAGGGGAGTGGTTTTCATTATGATATGAAGTATTGACTAAGGGGGAGTGATACATATCACCTTAGTATTATTGTCAAAGTTGTGATACAATTAGATATTGATGCTGTGTAATAATACTATGATACTGTATAACAATAATTAAGAACATTTGTTTTCTTATTGTTATGGCTACGGATATTAAACAACTATGATGCTGAGTTGAACACGTTCAGAATCATTGGAGTACTTGGATGACGAAGAATTCAAGGAATGTTGAAGAACCAAGGAAATCAAGCATTTGGATGAGAAGCTACAAAATTTATTTATTTTGTAATCCATATGTATTGATAGTTTTGTCACCAAAATTGACAAAGGGAGAGATTGTTAGAGCACTGCTCGGTCGAACTTGCAAGCGTTGCTATCTCAAGCTTGTTTGTCAAGTTTAGTTGTCAAAACTATAAGTCTTGATTTCTAGTCTACTTATAGCTATGTCTCGGATTAGGATAGAATGTGTAGTTGAGCTTTAGACTTCACGGCGTTCATCGATTGAAGACGAAGAACTACTAAGGGGAGCTTGTGGAACTTCATCAACAAAAGGTATATTGAGACAAATGTTGTATAGCTATATAGACTTTACAGTATACACATTTGATATTTCGAGCTTAGTTTAACTCGCTTATATCTTTCTCGAAATATGTGTTGGAAAGCTTTTTGCTTTAACCACGTTCATCATTATTGTTCTTGACAAAAGTCAAAAGATGATCATATGAAAATCACCTGGTAACATCTTACATGATTTGTATGAGACAATTATTTGATCTAGGCTCATAATGTTTCGTATTGATCATTCGATCACTTGAAAATTGCTTTGAAGCTAATAGTTTGTGTAAGACAGCTATTCCCGTCTTCTAAGAATGTTTTAATGATTGAAATGGGAGTTAATAGCTAAAACCCATGTCTGGATACATTACGGTTTGTGTACTTAGTGTACGAACTATTTTGACAGAATTCAGCACCAAAAGTTTGCATACCTGTTCACAAACTTATTCAACTGTTTAAGTCATGGTACTTAAGTTTACTTACTCGTTTGCAAACTGATTTAACTGTTGAAGTCCAGGAACCAAGTTTGCATACCCGTTCGCAAACGGTTTTAGCTGAGTTCGGTCCGGAGCTAAAGTTTGCGTACCCATTTGCAAACAGTCGGCTTGTGACCAATGTCCAGAACATAATTTCGCATACCCGTTCGCAAACTTAAGTGGTTCAAGTTCTTAAATCGGTTAAGTATGATTTCATACTCATGAACAAATACATTTATTAATTAAGGAATGCAATCTTTGCAAACCGTGGATAAAATGTTCATGAACTGATTCTTTTAAATCAAACTGATTTTGCTTCAATTGTGTCTTGTATGCTTCTATGAGAATATAAACAATTGAACAACTCTATGAATAACACAATTAGATTCATTTGATTATTAATTGATCTAGAAGTGTTAAGATGAACAAGGTTAAGAGAAAAGTGTTCATATGGCTAACTTCGGTTAACTGTTGTTGAGCCAACTCAATATACACGTTTAGGTACGGTTACCCATATCTAAATGAAAGTATAATTCATTTGTGTGTAACAAGCTAAGATCAATCTAACGGTTGAAAAATATTAGATTGAATCTTAAATCAGGTTTCATCTAACGATGAATATTGATTGCTTTGCTCCAAAGTTATCAAACCCTGATTTAAAGACTATATAAGGGAAAACTCTAGCAACTGGGAAACCTAATCCCCGCACATCCTATGTGATACTAGTTGCGACTAGAGTCGATTCTCCTTTAACCTAGGTTTTTCCTAAAACCATTATAGGTTAACGACTTAAAGACTTCATTGGAATTCTGAAGCCAGACCTAACTATTTTCTCTGTAGTTGCGTGTTCTGATCTTACTTTGTTCTATCGTATTGAGTACTATATTCTATAAGATTTTCTCGAGATTTATCTCCGATAGGTAAGATATAAAAAGTAATCATAAAGCTCTTCTTCTAATTCTTTGTGATTCCGCAATAACTTATTCCACTACCATATAGTTAAGTATTGTGAGGTGATTGATATTACTAGGATGTTCTTCGGGAATATAGGACCGGTGTATCAATTAGTTCATGTTCACCTTGATTTATCAAAAGACGGAACAAAAACTCATAGGTATTTCTGTGGGAGACAAATTTATCTATTCAATAGACTTTTCTGTGTGAGACAGATTTGTTTATCAAGTCTTCGACTTTGGGTCGTAGCAACTCTTAGTTGTGGGTGAGATCATCTAAGGGAATCAAGTGCGTAGAGTCCTGCTGGGATTCAGAGGCGTACAGAACGCGGCTGTACCTTAATCAGTGTGACATTGATTAGGGCTCAACTACGTTTCAGTCCGAAGTTAACTTGTAGTAGGCTAGAGTCTGTAGCGGCTTAATACAGTATGGTTTTCAAATCTGGACTAGGTCCTGGGGTTTTTCTGAATTTGCGGTTTCCTCGTTAACAAAATTTCTAGTGTCTGTGTTATTTCTTTTCCGCATTATATTTTCTATATAATTGAAATATCACAGGTTGTGTGTAGTTCAATTAATTAGATAATCCAACCTTTGGTTGTTGATATAAATTGATTGACACTTGAACATTGGTCTTTGGTACCGTTCAAGTTATTTCTCATAATAATCAGGCTCGTGGATTTCTATTTGTTTGATTTTCTGATTACATTGAGAAACAGAGATATAACACTTGGATGTATTTTCCATGATTGAGTCTGACTGTCTAGTTGATTCTCTTGGAAATATATTGGAGTATTAGTCCATACAGATTTCCGAAACGAAATATTAGGTGTGGTTGTTAGACCACCGCCTTTTTCAGTGATCATTGTGTTTTCCCGTGCATTATTCATCAATAAGAATTATTTTTTTGCTTCTCCTCATCCGTCAGTACCTTTTACTAGAGTATTGCTCGGTGGAACCTGCAAGTGTTGGTATGTCAAGGTTTTCGTGAATGTTATTTGGCTAAAACTATATTTATCGTCTACTAATTAAAGCCAGTCTCTGACTAGGATTAGATTTAAGTGGTTTAGTGTAAGAAACCATCGAACACCCTTGAAGATTAAAAATTGAAGATCAGGAAGACATTAATAAGAACTTCATAAATAAAGGTGTGCGAAGACTGTTGTTAGAGAATTGCTCGGTCGAACTCACAAGTATTGCTATCTCAAGCTTGTTGTCAAATTTAGTTGTCAAAACTATATCTTGATTTCTAGGCTACAATTAGTTAAGTCTCGGATTAGGATAGAAGTGTAGTTGACAAACGGACATCATGGCAGTCATCATTGCAGTCTACCATTTGAAGGAGAAGATAAACCGAAGCTTTTGGAGAATTTCTTTAACAAAAGGTAAGTGAAGACTTAACCACCTATTTCTCAAGTTATATTCAACTTTCTATTTATGAGACGATGTCGCGTAACTAATTAGACTATCATAAGCATATAAAGAATTTCGAGTCAAGTTTATCTTGTAATTAGTTTTCGAAATATATATATTAATGATTATATATATATGACTAAGCTTAATGAACATTTGTTCATACTTGATGAATTTCGGTTAAGAAAATTTTATTGTTCGTAATCTAAATTATGATTCAAGATTATAATTCGAAAATAACCTAGAACAGTGATATGTGTCAATGATGTTATTTGGGAATGTTTCGAATTGATCTAGAAAGAAATTTAGAACTACTGAAAATATGGATACAGGACAGTATACATACCAGTTTCACAAACTTGGAAAACTGTTATAGGTCCGAAACCGTAATACATATACTCATGTGACGGACCGGAAAATTATGCCTGGGCATGCAGGCCATAACTTCCCCGGTACGCCATGATGAAGTTACAGTTCGGGCCTTAGAGCTAGGAAAATGCACGTCCATTTGCCCTTGTAAGCATGCTCGTGGAGCATGATGCAGCTAACTTAGCTTCTATTCCGTTCCAAACTTACCCTTGTCCGAAAGGGGTATAAGACCATAAGGCCGAGGCCAATGTATCTTGCATGCATCATTGGCTTCTCTTACCAACTCTGTGTAGCTTGATAAGAAGTATGAGCATCCCTTTGTTGGCATGCAACTAAGCCTTATCAAGCTTGGCCGCAATCATCTCTTGCATCAAGCTACCGAGCTTAGATGATATGAGGGGCCAACGTGCTGGACCGGCAATGCTGCAACTCATTGCGGCTGCCTACGTACCCTTCCATACTCTAAAGGGATCAAGCACAGACCGTAGTTTATCCTCGAAGGGACAGTAACTTAAGCCAACTCAATTGCAAGGCTGTGGCCTAACAATAATGATAATGGCCTGGTCCGTATAGGCCATTTCATCAAAATGCACAATGATTATGCATTATCGGGTCCACGGCATGGCATAGTAATGCCTTCGCATCACATGCCCCATTGGAAAAGCTATAAATGAGCCTTAGGCATCATTTATACTCTTCCGGCTAAGCTATGAAGCTTACTTGGTGCATAGTCCGCATATGCACCTTCAACCAACTACCCCTCCCTATATATGTCTTAATGGAATTTCTACAAGTATGGAAAGGGGACCAAATTAACATGCCTGCTTCACTGTCCATGAGAAATGATTACGTGTAATGATTGCGCACCAGCACAATGATTGCATGTAATGATTGTTATTTAGCACAATGATTGCGTGTGATGATTGCGCAACACTCGTTCGGCTAGCCCTATCTGGCCTGATGCACAATGATTGTGCGATATTGGCTATAGGCCAATAGCTTTCATAATGCGCAATGATTACGCTGCAAACTCAAGGCCACCTACCCAACTGGCCTAATGCATCATTTGATGCGAGATTTGTCTCTTGCCAAAATGCCAAACACAATGCGCCATTTTGGCGCGGTATTGGCCTTAAGCCAATCTACCTCTTACCAACCAACGGAAGCTTTGGATGAAGCTTCATCTCAGGCCATGACGCATCTTTTAGCATGCGCCATGCTACAAAAACACACGGGGTGTTACAACTCAGTACACGTACCGACGTAGCTATAGTTCGGCAGCGACTTAGTGGTACGCATACCCGGTATCCATACCACAAAAAGTCTGTGAACTCGTGAACCCGAAATGGTATGTAAACTAGTACGCATACCGAAAAAAAACTGTTGGTTCTGTAACCGGTGTGTTATCCATACCTAGTACGCAAATCGAAAAAATTCTGTATGTTCCGGAACTTATATTTGTCTTAAGGGTACACATACCCAGTACTGTACCATGACAAATATAGTCACGACCAGGGCTGAAGTACACATACCTGGTACGCGTACTTGGCCATGTTTAATATTTTTAGATGCACATAAAATTATTTCTATGAGATAATTAGCATTTGAATAAATCTCTAAGAACACTATATAGACATAATTGATCACATTATAACTTATGATTCAAACTTAAAGTCTTAAGTGTTTATGAAAATGACTAAGCTTATAGTTCAATCAGCTAGTCTCGGCTAACCGTTTATGAACAACATCTTTGTACACGGTGCGGTTACGGTTCATCCTAACCAGAGTGTATATCTTGTTATGTTAATCAGATTCAAAGATTCATCTAACGGTGGATATTGTTTGCTTGGTTCCAAAGCTATCTTAGCTTAAACCTAAAGCAACCTATGCTTTGAAAGTCTATAAAAGGGGAACCTCAAGCAACTAGGATCTTTGAATCCCAATACTACTTTTTGTGTGTCCTAGTTGTAAACTAGAGTCGTCCTCTTCCTACAACCCTTTTAGGGCTTAGCGACTCCAAAGACTTCATAGGGATTCATGAAGCCAAGTCCAGCTATTGTTTATCTTGATAGCTCGAGTATCCTGATCTTGATCGATTGTTGAGCTTGCTCCACCAATCAAGATAGTTAGAAATCATCAATGTTCTCTTCACCTCAGACTTTGTTGATTCCACAAGTTTAATACTTGTGAGGTGAATAATAATCTAGGCTGCTCTTCGGGAAGCATAAGTTCGGATTTTGAGGTTAGCTAGACTTTGTCTATTGCTATCGATTTCCAGTCTCACCTTGAAAAAGGAAATCACGTATATAGGCTTATTTGTGTGAGGAAGATTGGTTTAAAGTCTTCAATTGAGTTGAAGCAACTCTTAGGATGTAAAGTCAGCTAAGGGAATCAATTGCGCGGGGTCCTGCTGGGATTCAATAGGCGTAAGGAGCGCGACTGTAGCTGAATTGTTTTCAGGGTTTAATTCGGTCTCAACTACATTCCAGTCCGAAGTTAGTTGGTAGTAGGCTAGTGTCTGTAGCGGCTTCATACAGTTTGGTGTTCAATCTGGACCAAGGCCCGAGGTTTTTCTACATTTGTGGTTAACTCGTTAACAAAATCTTTGGTGTCTGTGTTATTTCTTTTTCCGCATTATATTGTTTATCTTTATAATTGAAATATCACAGGTTGTACGTTAATCAATCAAAGTAGATACATCCATCCTTGTTTGTTGGATACGACTTGATTGATTATTTGATATTGATTTTTGAGATGTTCCAAGAACTCTCACACATAAATCAGGTTCACGGATTTGATTCTGTAAACTTTCTGATTATGAGAGAAAGAGATATAACTCTGAATATTATTCATCGATTGAGATTCATTAAGTTGAACTCTCAGAATTGTATTTAGGTTTTGTCCATACAGGTTTCCTAAGAAAAAGTTGGTGGTGTATTTTTGTACCCCCATGTTTTCAACTGTTTTCTTTTGGATTCTTATTTATTTTACCTTTCTATCTACCGAAACAAAATACTCACTCTTTAAAATAATACCTATGACGGTAAATGCATGTTTGTGTATACACTCGAGGAGAATTGAGCTTAAAACTTTTGTGAGATTTTCTATTTAGCTTGAAAAAGTCTCTATCTTGTAGATACTGAAAAAGTAAATTCAACGGTCAAAAAATCAATTAATTTTGATGTATAACGAAGAAATTATGGGCGAAATACTAAAGGTGAAAAGTGTGGCTAAAAGTTGATTCTTGGTTTAGGAGAAAGAAAGGTTCCTAAACTTTTTTGTTTGCCATAGTTAGCAAACTCAAAAACCACGGTTAGTGAACTTAAACCTCTGAAATGTGGTTGAAGTCTAATTTAGTGGTTGAAGTCTATTTTAATGATAAAAGATAACTATTTCACCACGATTTCCACTTATGTACTCTTCCAGTCCTCTTCAATTGCCACCACTTACGAGATCAATGTGTTTCACTACTACTAACTGATGGACCCTTGGCAAGAATAATATCAGTGCATGCTTTAAGCTTAATGCCGAAGCAAAGTAATGACGCAAGAGTAGGCTTGCAATGGCCTATGTGCAAGTCCAAGGCATGCATTATGCCCGGACAAGACTTGGGAGCCGGTGATGCATGCATGTAAATGCATCAACATTAGCCTTCAAGGCTATATACCCTTCGCAGAACAAGGGTAAGTTGGAACGGTATGTAAACTAAGTTTAAGGCATCATGATTGCATAGCATACTTGCAACGACAAATGAACATGCACTGACGTACGAGTGGCGCATTGGAGAGTTTTGGCTGAGCAGCTAGACGTTGCAGGCATAATTTTACGGTCCCCCACATTGTCGATCATATTTAAGACTAGGTACCTACTTAAAACTCAGTCGATATAGTGTTTACGTTTAGAAAAATGATGGTCTCCTAGCCGTATCTGAGTAAAATTGGGGGTAACCCAATCTTAACCCATTTACGGCCAGGTTGTAGATGATTATCGGTTAGGTTAAAGTAACCCATCCATAAAAGTTTTCGTATGTTGGTATTGAATCAACAACTGGGAATAATAACCTTTTACGGGTAGGGAATATTTGCAATAAATTTTCATCAACTTGGATTACAGCTAGGAGTTCTTCATTTCCTAGTCGTAAAAGACACTTAGATAAAAACTTGAGTTTTCAACCGGTTACGACTAAGAGTTATTCGTTTCCTAGCCCAAATTGCAAAAAATAAATACATTTACACTTGGGAGATTGATCTTCGTCCTAGCCGTAATTGCACTACAATCTTATCTTTTCAGAGCTTATTTGAGTGAGTCTAACTTACTTCATGTACAAAAAAAAACAACTAACCGGGTTTGTTGAATTAAAATGAAAGAATTAGGTTTAAATTGTGCAAAAACTTGTTCTTCGTTTCCATGGTTGGGTTGTTGATGATGATTGATTTTAGGTTATTGTCGATTAGAATTAAAGAATTATGTTTTTTTTTTTTTTTTTTTTCTTATAATTCTTTTTAATTATTTAGGTTTAATTGATGGATGGATAACTTTGACATTTAATATACTCTAGGACATTCCATAACAAAGCCTCTAATCAGTGGGTATCCTGAAAAAGCCAATCTATTTTTTTAGAAACCGCTTTCCTTAGGCTTCAATTTTGTTTCACGTATTTACCACCCACAATGTTCCTATTTATCACATACCTTAAAATTTTGAAATAAATTTATATTGTTAATTCTATTTTTCCACCTGTAAAAGTCAAAAGAAACTTGACTATAATAATTACAATCCTTATTCAGTAATCTCTCTTTTTATTAAAAACCATTAAAACCAAAAACTACCAACCCTAGCTTTGGATTATGTTGAAATATAATATATCAAAAACTCAGTACTTGTTTATATTTCATCATTTAATTCGTCGATAAATAGACGAATTAAACAATGATTAAACCATATATAAGACATTATTACGGAGGATTCTATTATTAATTGACAATCTAGGTCAAAATATCTAAAGGTTAGATGAACCTAAAAATATCTGAACAAGATTATATTACTTCTACTGAAATCAATTGAGTGGACAAGATTTGGAGGTAAAATAAGTGATCAACATTAGACGTTTGATTACTTTTTATTTGTTTCATTTTTATTTTGAATTTCGTTGAACTAGTCCCTGGTTTCTGGACGACTGGAAGGTGTTATGGTAGTCCAGATACGAACGACAATGTAAAGGATGAGTGGGTTGTGTATGAACGAGTACGTGATTTCATAAATAGTAGTTTCTAGAAGACTACAATATTTTTTAACCCCTCTAAAATGAAACTTGAGTTGTCTAATGTTTTTTTTAATACAACAAGGATTAACAGGACAAACAGTCGTCCAGTTTCGGACGACTACGTATGCTAGAAGTAGATTAGTGGCAATCAATCTGAACACCCGCTAATTGTTTACTAATCATGACTAGTTCATCTCGAAAATATTTAAAAAATGTGGTGGTAGTTATTCAAAATCGAGTCAATCAATCGAAAATAAGTCGACTCAAACCGAATGACTAGTTCTTCATGACAATAATACAAATAAAATTGAATTTAAACATGAATTTATATATAAATTAATTTCTTTTTGCTGGAACATTTCTTCCTTTCTCTGGCATATTTTTGATATAAAAACAAAAATTAAACAACATGGAGTGAAGCTAGTGATTAGCGGGTGCAAATGATGTAGAAGAAGATGGTTGGAGGTATAGATTGTTGCCACTTTTGTTTGTATCTTCTCCTTTATGGAAATTCTCTATGCGCTCTTATGACGTTTCTTTGTGGTTTTAATGGAGATTTTGGATGAAAGTTTTTCGAGTATGATGATCAAGATTCGAGACTTTGGGCATATTACTCTTTTTTTCATGAGAGGATATCTTTTCCTAGGAGGAAAAAATTCTATCAAAATGGTTGGTTATAATTCAAAAACTGTTCTTTCAATCTTCGGGTTATTTGGTACTCTTATTGGTATTTCGTTACCTCTCTTCATGAAATACTCATTGTTCGTACCTTTTGAATGTAATTTGAACTTTGATTTTGATGTTCTTGAAGTCCACTTAATCTCTATTTTATCATGAATGAAATTCTATAAGATTTTATCAAAAAAGAAAAAAAAAACGAGGGATTTATGAAAAAAAATATATGAGTGGTAAATGGGATAAGTGGGGGTGGAAGTTAATGTGGATGATAAATGGGAGAATTTTGAGTAGTAGAATTGCCAAACCTCATTTTTTTCCCAAAGTGATAGATGCACCAAGGGATTTATCCCGTAACCTTGGTGCTCTCTTACAAATTTGTGGGCCTCACCACCAAGGGAGCTTAACAGGGGGCCACATATTTGTGGCGGGTCCCAAAAAATTGTCCCAAAAAATTCGTTGCCGGGTCTGTTTTGATTTAAATCTCATCGTATGAATGAAAAGTACGTCGAGGCTAATCGACGGCTTACAAAAATGTCATGTGAGATCGCCGATGTAATGGGCGGGAAGAAAAAGAGAGAGAGCAAGTGCACATATGTCGAGACTACCGAGTACCGACTCACCCTTCTCCTTCGTTTTTTCCTCTCCCAACTCTTTTCGTTTTCTCTGCAACTGAAATCGGACAAGGGAGTTTTAAGCTGAAGAAAAATTGGACGATTAAGTGACTGAAGCTGAATCTATATTGTCTATCTAACAAGAGTATCATCGAGTTAAAAGGTTCTCTGGGAATGGATTCGAAGAAATGGTACCGTAAACTACTAAACCCTAACTTTTGTTTTATCATTTTCATTACTGCATGTCTATATTTGTTTGTATCAAAGACGATTCTCTCCGAGATTTTGTTTATTTGTTATTTTATTTTTTTGTTTTTTCTTGGATCAAGCAGTATTTTTCATGTTATTGGGGTTATTTTTTTTTTATTTTTTTTTATCATATAAATTTTAAATTTCGGAATGGATAGTGGTTTTGTTGGTTTTTGTCTGATTTTATTATGTTATTCTTTGTTTGTGTTGTAGGGATTTTGTGAAAGAACCACATATGAGCATCATGGTGAAGGTTTAAGCTAATTGGTCTGAAATCACCAGGAGTAACTGAGATTATTGGACTTCAGGTATAATATCATTTTCAGTTTATACTGACTGAGAATAAAATTATTATTTGAATACAATTATTTGTGGTGGTGGCCTTATTATAAAAACAGATCCCTAAGAAGCTTTTCTAATCGAGGCCTATCTTATATCCACAACCTTGAATTGTCCCTAAGACAGTAAATTTGGTTTATTCTCTTTCTTTAAGAAGCTATTTTACGACGGTATTTAACTTTGTTGCCGTAAATAAATTAAATTTGAACTTGCAGTTGTTACTGGGAATCTTAAATTTGGATAAAAACCTATTTGTGGATTTGGTTAGTTGCTGTTAGGTATAAATAAATTCCGGGCCTGTCTGTCTTAACGGAAAATTGTTTGGCTAGTAATTTATTCGTCTAATTTAATTTGAATCCTTTTTTTTTCCCGGTTTCTGTCTAGCCCTCTAAGAACTAAAATGATATGTAGCTTCGAGTGGTTCTTATGCATGTGAACATATGTGAAATTCGTGTAAACGTGAAAGTAAGGGTCTGAATAACTTAATTAATACAGGACATAGCTCAGACTTCTTCTCATCAGATTAGGGGAGAAAACCAGATAGTTAACTTGGTTTTCGTAATAATGGATTGTTGATTGCTTTTCAATTTCTTGCACAGCTCCGTGGGGTATTCCTTCTGCCTAAAATTGCAAGGAGAGATACTGAGATAGATAAACTTAAAGTGGAAGTTGTTGGTGGAAATTTGGTGGGATTCAGCCTTGAATGCATTCTGGCTATACGGATGTGGGTGAGACAAAGAGAACTCCACACTGACTGTGCGTCTCCTTAAGAACATGCCCGAAGAGAAGATAGCAAGATTGTCTGAACTTGTCTGGGTAATCAAACTTAATTCACTTTTTCAACCATTTTTTAGTTTCATGGTATTGTTTAATTGCTTTTCATTGTTTGTTATAACTATAAGTTTTTTGTTGCAGGATTACTACATATTAGTACCTGATGATGCAAAGGCCAAGAAGGCAATCAGAACACCATTGAGGCTAGAATATGGGAGATATTGATCTGAACTAGCAAATCATTATAGATCATTTGCGACCCACGAGGATCCATCCATGAGAATCCGCAACATTGACGCCTGGACTTTCGTTTGCACCTTCTTTAACAGTGATGAGTTTAAGGTAAATGAATTTGCTGGTCAATGCCAGTTTACAAGTATGTACTTTCTTGTAACTCAACCCCAAAATCAGTAGTTAGATTGATTTTGTTTTCTTAGTTTTGCTTATATGTGAACGTATTTTTTGTAGTATAACTGTTTTCGTTGGCCTGTATCTCTACGGATCTTAATAAAAAGTAACATACTGAAATGATCTGGATTTGTATACTAAGTGAGCTCCCACATACATATTCAGTCTTTTATTACACGAAACCCCTGTTTGTAAGATCTATTAATAAGAACTCAAGGTTTTTTTTTTGTTTTGCTAGTGCCCATTAAAGATGTTTTTGGCATTCTCATGTGATTAATGCATATCTAGCGGGAAATAATGTAGTTGAAGAATTAGCAGGGGAAATTAACTTAGTGGAATATGCTTGTCTCTTGACTTCCCTTGGGTAGTTGTTTGGTTTTGTTTCTTCCAATTTGGGTATGTGTTGACTATGATTTATACAACTAGCAGAACAAGTTATGATGAAGGCAGTTTCTGAAGGGAAATTTATTGATAATATATTGAGAATTTATTTGGGTCGTTCATGTGATTGGTTTGGCGTATTTTGGATTTCAGTTGTACTAAAAGTGATTGCATCTTTGTTGTGTCTCTAATGATATCTCTATCTTTTTTTGTTTTTGTTTTTTGGAGTTATATTTTTTGAACTCGCGAGTGTCTCCTAACTCGCATTTCTCATATTTAATTGGTAGGCTGCATCTAAGAAAGGAAGGGCCACACAAAAGGCTCAAGCCCTATACCATACTAATGGCACGCAGAGTTTCGCCAGAAAAGCATATGAAATGGTAAGTCTTAAATTGTTTGTTGGTGTTCTTTTTCTCGTTCTTTATGTACCACTGTAATTGTGGTATACTCACAACTTAATTCAAAAGGAGCGTATAATCTGTCCATATGTTCCTGGTGACCCACAATTCTCATAAACTTGGCAAATTTAGGTTTTCTGAAACATACTCTCGGCATATGAGTCAAGTATAATCTAGTATTTAGGTGTATAATATTTCCCCCACACCAGATTAGACAGAGTGTCCAGTCCATAAGCATTGGAAATTTTGTGTTTTCATTCTTATCTACACATTTTTATCCATCTCTGTGTTTGTGCTTGTCTACTATCTTATAAAAATACTGGAAAATTCAACTGCTTTTGGAATCATGTATTCTAAAGCGTACTCCACTTATTTCAATTGCAGCTCTTATTGTGGGATGTTCTTAGTGAAGTTCATCCGCCTGTTGATTAGGAAGATTCCAATGCAGCTGATTAATATTCTGATAATGGATGTTTTATCGTAGGGTGTTGGCCATGGAGTTGTTAAAAAAACAATATTTTCAGGTAAATGCCATCATTGGCGAATAATAAGCTATTTATACTATACAGTATTTTGAGGTAAATGCCTCTAATTGAGTCTGAACTGTTGTACTAGTTGAAAAAGAAAATTATATACTGGGATTTGTTATGTTTATTTTTACTATAAGATTACTCAGAGAACTCCAGGTAGAATCTTGCAGCATTGCAGTGGTTACAAAAGCAACATATTCTTTTTTTCGTTTGCTAAGTGATTGTAAAATTCTGGTTCATGTTCTTAAACAGTTGAACAAGAATGGGTCTGTGTTGCCTGTGTAAAAAATCGACTAGGGGTATAGTGTTTAATGGCTTCTTAGGTCTTGTCAGTCAGTTTTCATATATGAAATATCTATGTTATGAAATTACAGTTGCCAATGAGCCAAAGTGGCAACGGGTTACCCATTAAACAATGAGTCATGACTCTAGGGGAACTACTTATTCAGTTCAAAAGGTAATTTCTTTAGAAATTCTTGAAATGAATATTTTGTCAATGAATTGCTGGCAGAGTATATTTTGTGGTAGAGATGCAAATATCACAATGATACCAGGAAAAAGTCGTCCATGGACACTTTAAGCTGGTGAAACGGAGATATGTGCGCCGTTTGTCTTTTCACTTGCACTTATCTCATCGTCTCTTTATTTTCATGATCACAAACCTCCTGGATATCTGCTTATTTCTATACAACTTGATGATTTCTGCTCGGCATGTTTACGTTTAAGCTTTTGCTTCAAGGTGTTTGATAGTTAGATAAATTGTTTCAAAGAAAAAAATCCCATATATGTGATCTCAATAAGCTTTTGTTTACTTAAATTTGACAAAATTTTAGTTGAGAAGTTCTGATTTTCAGATGTCTGTTAGGTTGCATACGGATGAATAGGGGAAAATAGCTAGTATGAAAATTTTGAGTGCAACTTCTGGACAAAACATAGGCACACAAAAAGCGCAAAAAATCTTCTCTGTAGGACCAAGTCATCTAGAAGGTCACTCAACTGTAAAATAACTGTAAAATTAAATTCTCTTGAATACACTACTATCTAATCAATTCTCTTCTTATGAAGTCAAGTCTATGCTAACTATCATTAACTTGCTCAGTTGGTTCTTTCTTCTCATTTTTTCCGGTAATAGGGATTTATCTCATCCCTGATCACTGATTAATTCTTTCGATCTTGTGGATTCAGCTGAAAGAAGAAAAAAATGGTCAATATTATTGGGGCTGATCGATTTCATGGTAGGGACACATGTGTATATTAGTAGTTCAAACATGCTATCGCCATAGTTATACAAATTATTATGATCTTTATAGCATTTATTTATCCGAATTCATAAACACATTTCATAAACAGGTTACTTATTGTTTTACTATTTTTACGATTTATTCATAGAACATGAGGAATATGAAAGTGGATATTTCACTGTGAAACTCATAAAAGCTGCTCCTCAAAATTTCAATCCAGCAAAGTGGATATTACAAGGTCTAGTGCTCTCTTTTTCTCTCCAATTTTGTTGCTTAGATTGGCACTTGTCTTGACTAGTTATGATCTAACAGGGGGTTCTTCCAGATGGAATGAAAATTACAGTGAAACAAATAGATGAGCATCTCATGTTCAAAAACGAAGTAAAGTTTCTATCAACCCTCAGACACCCGAATCTTGTTAGATTGCTTGGACACTGTACGGAGAACAACCAACAGTTACTAGTATACGAGTACATGGAAAACAGCTCCTTGAGTAACGCGCTCTCTGGTAAGGCAAAAATCAGTTATTACTGAATTTCTGTACTAGCAAGTTGTAGTTACAATTCATAGTACATTTGCAGGTGATAATGAAAATTTGAGAAAGAGGCTCAACTGGCGCACCAAAATGAGGATATGCCTTGGAATAGCAAATGGTCTTGCTTTCCTACATCAGAAAGATGAATCAAAAGCCACAATTGTTCACAGAAATGTTCAGCTTCGCAATATTTTTCTCGGTAAGTTTCTTGATCCCAAGATATCTTATTTCGGTTTAGCTAAGCATTTTGGAGCAGATGACACACTGTACCACTGCAATGCGGGGTACACTGTAAGATATATACATACCTAATATATAAATGATCTATATCTACATTTTCATCACTGCTTCTGCAATAAGCATCTACATAGAGCATGGATAACTTCGTAATCCAAATTCATAAATATTTCAATTTGCTTCTTGGTATGATAAGGTTTCATTGATATTGTTACAATGACACAATCTTGCTTTTTCGATGCTAAATTTCTCACAAGGCCAAGTGTAAGTTAGATGTTAATATTTTTTAATAGAACAGTTTTTTAATTTGTCCTACACTTACAAAATTTTAGTGCATATATATCATGGCATACACAATATTAGTGCATATCATGTTGCGCTAATATTTTTTTTTTGTTTAACACAGATCATCTAAGAAACTTCATTTGACCTCATAAGAGAAATGTTAGCATGCAGCTCTTTAAGGATGCACGCACAAGGCATGTGATTCAAAGCCTGGAAATAAATGGGTCTATTAGATTCTAAAGTTCACCAGGTAGTAAGGTGCTGCAGTGTGCATCTACCTTAAGAAGCTGCATGTTAGAATTTCACCATTTTTAATAATGTGAACCGAGTACCCCTCTTTAAAAGTATACTCTTCTACCGTTACTTCATAACCAAGTTCCTCAATTTGAGTCCCGCAGAGAAGATACAGAATTTAACTTACTATAGATTAAAATAGTAAAATCCTAATACGCTAATTTTATGCATCTAAACTAGAAGAATTAAATCTAAACTGCAATTGTCAATTTTCTTTGCTGGCAGAGAATATATTGCCCTGGAGTATTTAATGAAAAGTTCAATAACAGAAAAGGTAGATGTAGTCAGCTTTGGAGTATCCATACTTGTACTTTCAACAAAAAAGAGATCTATTGATCTTGAAAGACTCGATAGCGATGCAATCCTTCTAAACCAGGTAATTGACAATTAAATGGAATTCTCATGAAAGAAATGTTTTGTAACTGAGGTGTCATATCGTATTAACTGCCAGATATATAGTTTATGATTTTCTTCCTATCTTGCTTTTATGATTGATGAAGACTTGACGCTAAGCAATTCATTGAAAGAAGCAACCATGTTATTGGATCTGGCAATGTTATGTACTTATGAATCCCCAGAGTTGAGGCCTTTCATGTCAGAAGTAGTAAACATTCTTGAAGGAAGCACTACAATGAAGACCCCTCCAGTTGATCCACTGTATGCGACAACATTCAGTTGTGAGGATTTCATGTCTGTAATTAAAAGTGCGAGCAGCAGTTCATCATATACAAAGCTGACACATGACGGGTTTGTTTATAATCCTATCGATGACTGGGATGGTGATGATGCATCTTTATCCTATCAAGTTGCATCAAAGGTAAAGGAAAATAATACTCGTCCTGAACTTCATAATGATTTTGTTTCTGATTTGAAGGGGTTTTTAAGTGAAGGCGGAGAAGGAAATGGTAAAGTTTAGTATGCTAAACTGTCTGTAGAAACACAAGAAACGTATGAAACCCCAACTTTTAGTTTAAGATATATTGAAGTTGCAACCGGAAATTTCAACCCAGCAAATAAGATTGGTCAAGGTTCTTCTGGTTCAGTTTACAAGGTTCGTGTCCTTCTTATTTCTGTTTTCCACTTCTTAGAATATCTTATTAGCTTTACGCTGAATTTCATTTTTTTTTTAACTGAACAGGGTATGGTTCGTAATGGAAAGATGATTGCAGTGAAGCAACTTTCCCTGAAATCATCTGACCAAGGGAAAGTGGTGTTTCTAAATGAAGTAAACACTATATCTACCTTGAGACACCCAAATATTATTAGATTGTTGGGACACTGTATTGAGAACAACCAACACCTATTAGTATATGAGTACATGGAAAATGAGTGTCTAAATAGAGCTATATTTGGTAAGTCATTACTGCACTGGTAGGGTTAACTTCATTACTGATCTATTAATTCAAGGAAATTCAGTTATTCTCGTCGATGAATAAAATTTCATGGTTTTCAGGTCCAGTGAATTTGAAGAACAAACTTAGTTGGCCAGCAAGACTTAGAATATGCACAGGAATAGCAAAGGGTCTTGCATATCTGCATGATGACAACTCAAAAATGAAGATTGTTCACAGAGAGATTAAACTTTCGAATATCTTGCTTGATAAAGATCTCAATCCTAAGATATCAGATTTTGGGTTAACCATGAATTACAACAGCGAAATCACATATATTAAGACTGGTCTAGCAGGAACAGTGTAAGTAAAACAAACATATATTTCAGTTTGATTCCAAATTGTATTTAATATACTTAGGATTTTAATGGAGCCAATACTCGATTGTTTGAGTTAAGATCTAAGTGGTAGTTTAATGTTTCTAACGGGAGCAACAATATGCCTAGTCGCCTACTAATTCTATTGTTCGTTTTTCTTTATCAACAGAGGATATATGCCCCCTGAATATGTGATCCACGGAACAGTAACTGAGAAAATAGATGTATATAGCTTTGGAGTAGTAACCCTTGAACTCGTGACTGGGAAAAATAGAATTCAATGGAAGACAAGCATGAAAGCATTTCCCTTCTAGATTTGGTAAGTTGATTCCTTTTTTTCATCTCTCTTGAAAAGAAAAAGAAGATGGTCTTACAATTACAAATACAAATAAATTAATGTAACATTCCGGATGTCCATTTGCAGTATAACGTTAACCACTTGAAATGGGATTACAGGCCTGTGACTTTCATCAAAGGGGAGATCTTCTTGGACTATTTGATCAAGATGTGAGGATGAAAATTCCAGTGAAAGAAGTGGAAAAATTTGGCAACCTTATGTACAAATCTCGATCCAAAGTTAAGACCTACTATGTCAGAAGTAGTGGACATTTTGGCAATCTTATGTTCTAACTCAAACTTCACAGCAAGAATTCACTCTACAACGAACATTGCTGACATATCGAGCTACAACTTAAGCAGTACTAGAATGCACTATGGCAATGCTGTTTCCTCGAGTGCTGTGCTTGACTATAATGATGGGGTTGCTACAGGTTCTTCTTCTAATAGTGTACCAGAAGTGGATGAAATAAATAAAGATATCGAGTTCCATCATGATTTCATTTCCAATGAAAAGGTTTCCGTTGGTGAAGTTGGGAAGAGTGATATGCCACTAAGCCAAGTGACTGCTACATCAGCAGAGCCACTGGGATTGAATATTAAGCAGCAAACTTCTTCCTTTTCTATGGATACCTACAACCAAAAGGGAGTACAGAATAAGCTTAAACTTTTTGAACCGTTCTTTGAAGAAGGAAAACTCCATATTGAATTTTCTGATGAAGAGTTCAGAGCCATATGCGATGAATGGGAAAATTCTTTAGTAGGCTTTTTCGCGGGGAATGGTTGAAAAACTCTGGGAGGTGAAAGGCGATTTTTCTGCGTTCACAATAGAAAATGGATACTTTATATGTTGGTTCAGCTGTGTTGAAGAAAAGATGAGAATTCTTGAATCAGCAGACCTGTGGAAAATAAGTCAAAAGGCAATTGATTCTAAAAGAGTGGGATTGGAAGTTGATGCTTGAAAGAATTTATATGGGATCTCTTCCAATCTGGGTAAAGATTTACAACTTACCTCTCATTTTTTGGACTCCTGTTCTCAGTAAAGTTGGGAGTGGACTAGGGACTCCTCTGTATGCTGATCAGAAGACGCTGAACAAACAGCAATTAGCTTATGCCATGTTTTGTATAGAATTTGACGCCAATAAGACATTGCCAGAGTCTCTGTGTATTTTAGTGAAAGGTATGGAGTATCATCTAAAGTTGGAATATGATTGGAAACCCTTGAGGTGTGGAATCTGTTGCACTTTTGGTCACATAGACTTGAATTGTAGGGCGAAGATGAAGGCTAGGAAACAAAACTAGGTTGCTGTGTACTTATTGTTGGCGCAGCGGAGAACTAAGATGAATTTGCTGAAGCTTGTCGTGAGGGTGGAGACCCTCCAGCAGCAAGCTACACCTATTTTTCTCATCAACAGCAACAACGAAGGAACGCCAGGGAAGATCCACTTTTTGAAGGGAGTTGCTTGTCTTTTAGGTTAGCTCTTTCTGTGCCTTCTTTTCCACCTCTCACATTCTCAAGTTTTCTTACATACCTGAAGGAAGTTCCAACTTGCTAACTCTGCAATACCCCACTACTACAGGCCTCTATTTCTTTTCTAACCATGTAAGAATCTAATGCTTCAAGGCACGTGAGTCTTTCTGTAAGTGTAGAAGGAGATCTCCTTTTGAGCTGCGAGTCTTCTACAATCTCTTGTTCATCCCGATTGTTGAACACTATGAATAAATCAATGTCGAATTAACTAAAACTTATGTACTTAGTAAGTTTATTTTTTTTACAGTAGTTGAAATTATGTTCCAAATTGTGATTCTATTTTCACTGTTTTGCTTCTTCTTTTTTTCATTTTGAATCAATAAGTTAAATTCTACATGAGCTGATTATTCTTGCTAACTTGGACGCATATCAAAAAAGTCTGTAGCTGCCAAGGCTGCTTATCAGTTACCACTAAAGTATAACCTAACTTGGTGCGTCTTATAGTCATTTTCTTTGGTAGGACTACTACTAAAGAACAGGAAATTATTGCTGGCGGGGATGAATATGCCATGGAAAAACGAGTACAAGAAAAGCTACCTAATTGGTATTTCAAGTCTGCAATATTACATGATTCTAAAATTCATACACGCATTCCATCCCATCACCAGGTTAATGCAATAGGACATGACTTAAGGAAATCGTCTGTCTGCGTCATCAGACTCAAGGAAACTTCATCAACTACAGACTACATGTTGAGGCTAGAAACTAAGCGTGTTTTTCTTACAGTTCCTCTAGAAGGCACCGTCTTTGAGTTCTTGTTATCAATAGGTTCTTCGGTCGGAATTGCATCCTCTTGCACTGGAGCCTTGACAGGTGACAAGTTTCTTACAGTTCTTATAGAAGGCACTGTCTTTGAGTTGTTGTCATCAATAGGTTCTTCAATCGGAATTGCATCCTCTTGCACTGGAGCCTTGACAGGTGACAAGTTTCTTACATCTCTTGTAGAAGGCACTGTCTTTGAGTTGTTATCAATAGGTTCTTCAATCGGAATTGCATCCTCTTGCACTGGAGCCTTGACAGGTGACAAGTTTATTACATCTCTTGTAGAAGGCACTGTCTTTGAGTTGTTGTTATCAATAGGTTCTTCAATCAGATTCGCATCCTCTTGCACCGGAGCCGTGACAGGTGAATTAAAAAGCAGCAAGGGACTACCGCATTTGTTTCGAAAATTTTGCTTCGCAGTGAGTAGGAGAGGAATCTTAGTTTCCAAGGCGGAAAGTCGCTCTTTTGCCAAGACCAACAGCTGCTCAGCCTCAATGGCTCGTGCCTTTGCCTGATCCTGCTCCGCTAACATTTCCTTAAGCTTCTTCTCCTCAGCAAAAGCTATCTTAATATCTTCCAAGCGCTCACGAAGCCAGCCGATGTTGAATTCAAGTTTTTCTGCTACTTTTACATTCTTCTCCCAAGAGTCAATCACATCTGAAGAAACCTCCTCGAAAGGGTAGCGATTCATATCCACAATAAAACTCATCAATTCAGAGACAACGACTACTTGGGAATAATAATATGAATCTGGAAGAACTTGGTTGGAAGCAATGTGCCCATATTTCAACCAGATCTGTTTATACAACGGCGCATGTGTTTTCTGTACACTGAAGCCTCCAACGTCTTCAAATTCCTCGTCCTGAACTTTTTCGCAGTGCCTGCCTTCTGCATATAGTCCGCCAGCAACTGGAAACTTATCTTCTTTTGTTGCACTAGAAACTGTGACCTCAGCTACAGCTTCCACTCCCCTTGTAAGTTCACTTGTTGGCGCAGGAACTGGGTAGATACCTTCTGTAGGCGTGACAACTTCGGCAAGCACCCCTACATTCTGGTCTACTTCCATATTGTTACTGTGCAGGTCAACTTCCATCGCGTTACCTGTGTGCGCCTGAAATGCTCACCGTCAAATTAATAAATTAGTAATGGAAATGGGTCATGCATACCAATGGAAAAAGCAGAACAGGATCAAGTTGTTGCATTTTGGACCAGATCATAATAAATTGGTCATTAAGGTCCATTACTGTAGGATGTTGAGGGTTATATCTTGGATTCCCTTGGATTTTCTTAAAGGGAATTCTTGAATCCACAGGTAATAAGAAGAATGAGATGAATTAAATATCTCTGGGGTTTCACACAAACCATTATAGCCATGGTTCAGCTGTGACAAAGGTACTCCCACCGTTTCAGGAAAAGTGATACTTAAAAAGTGAAAGTATTTTTTGGATTGGATTAAAAATCCTAGGAAACAAGTCAATGAAGTGTTGACTAACAGGGAAAAACAAATATGCATACAAAACGGACTCAAGAGTACTACTGATCATGTAATACATTCAAACTCCAGGTAAAATTGACTAACAGGAACAATAAATATGCATACAAAATGAACTCAAAACACTGATCATGGAATGTATTAATGATTTTGTTAACATTCAAACTCCAAATAACACATGTTCAGTAGATGGTAGTAATATCATGAAATCACATTAAAAAGAAAAAGGATAAGAATCAGGTAAGTAAATAGATCGAGAACCACCAACCTGTTGATAACCCATTGTTGAGGAAGAATTTTGTTGAAAGAAATATTGAGATCTCTAACAGGGGAAGGAAAATATGAAGAGAGGAAAGTCTAGTTCTAGTTCAATGACGGCTGATCATATTTTAGGGCACCCTTTGTATTTTAGGGTATAACTTATAGGACGGATAGACAGACGATCCAACGGTGGAAAATGATATTGTTTGGATAATGGATACCCACAGAATATTCCATTAGGGTAGGTATTATTGTAGTGGTTGGACCATGGACTCCCATAATTTATGTTGGTGAGGGGCGAATGTTGAGTTGTGCCATGAAATTTCTGTCACTGAGAGATGTGTTCGTGCCGCGTGAAGTATTTATTCATTTTTCAAGACACATTCAATAAATCTAAAATTCCAAAAAAGAAGAAGAAGGAAATACTATGAAAACCCATTAAGCATTACACATACTTGAATTCATGCAAGCCAAAAGCAGGCAAAACCACCTCGGAGACGAAGGATAAGATGCAGAGAAGACTCCTTCTGAATGTTATAATCAGCCAGAGTACGACCATCCTCGAGCTGCTTTCCTGCAAATATCAACCTCTGCTGATCCGGAGGAATGCCCTCCTTATCCTGGATCTTGGCCTTTACATTGTCAATGGTGTCAGAGCTCTCGACTTCCAAAGTGATAGTTTTGCCAGTCAAGGTCTTCACAAAGATTTGCATACCACCTCTAAGACGGAGCACCAAGTGAAGAGTAGATTCCTTCTGAATGTTGTAGTCAGCAAGGGTCCGGCCATCTTCCAATTGCTTACCAGCAAAGATTAAACGTTGTTGGTCGGGAGGAATGCCTTCCTTGTCCTGGATCTTGGCTTTGACATTATCGATCGTGTCAGAGCTCTCAACTTCCAAAGTGATGGTCTTGCCAGTTAGAGTCTTAACAAAGATCTGCAAACCACCTCGAAGACGAAGGACAAGATGAAGAGTAGACTCCTTCTGGATGTTATAATCAGCTAGAGTACGACCATCTTCCAACTGTTTACCGGCGAAAATCAAACGTTGCTGGTCTGGTGGGATGCCTTCCTTATCTTGAATCTTAGCCTTGACATTATCAATTGGTTTTGGAACAAGACTAACTTGTGCCCACTGCTATTCTTGACGGGACACCAGGACTCTATGCCCACTGGTTTTTGTTATTAAGTTTGATACCACTACTCTATGCCGCTACTGTATTTATTTTTCATGCGAAATCAGCTTTTTAGGTTGTTGTGAGTTCTGTTCCCACCATACTAGCAAGAACTGCTAAGAAGCTAAAGGCACATAATGATTTTGTAGTATATGATACCGATTACAGCATTAGATTGCGTATTGAATCGAGATTGTGGTTTCAATTAAGCAGCAACACTCTGCTTGCTTACAATGCTTAATTAAGTTGCATCAGATGTGGAACCTTAAAAGGCAAGACAGCCTAGATATGAAATATCATTGTGTAATGTTGCTTTTGATATTGAAATCGAGGTCTAGTAGAGAAAGAACTCATTTTGATTCAGATGTTTTAAATTGATGCACTGGAGTTGTAATGCAAATACAATAGACACACACTACTCTAGGAAGTCCCAGTAAGTTGTTGATTCTTTCAGCATATATGTTCTTTCATCCTTGATAAGCTGTGTACAAATCTACTGTTAGGCAGACAGTTGCATGATCTCTTGCTAACTGATTTATCACCACAAGCACAAAATCTAGTCCCGAAAGTTGGAAGAGGAAGCTCCAACAAACCCAGACAAATTAAATGCATACAAGAAAAAAATCAAAAAACCATTTATTTTCAAATTCAAAATAGACCGAAACACCACTATCAAGGTTTTCAAGAAAAAGATTGTGCAAGAATCCACGACTAAAAATCCAAATTGAAAAAACGCAATGGCAATATCCTACCTCAATCACAAGATAGGGTCAGCAGTAACCTGTCCTGTAAGAAGACTACACTTGTATTATCCTTTCCCACAAGAAATATGGTGGGAAATCGTGCGATATTGGAAACCTGATGGACTCCTTGGTGTTTCGATTGTAATATGTAGTTGTAAGAAGTAATATATCCTACGTCTAACATTCAAGATGAAGAGATTGCAAGATAAACAAGTAAAGACACACATAAGAACACAAGATATACGTGGTTCGGTATGATTACCTACGTCCACGGGTGAAAGGATGATCTTATTATTTCTTTCAAGTTACAAAGATGATGGTTCTCCACTCTACTTAGTCTCTCTCCTTACTCAATCACTTAAATCACTTGCTTTCTCTCAGCACAAGGGTGTGTATTTATAGGCTGAGGTGCATATACATTAAGATTACAGTGTTGGTCTTATATATCCTGGTATGTAATGTCCGATCATTTATCTTTCCGATGATGGTGGCTCTGATATCCCTTTACCCGATACCAATGATCAACCCGACCCGAACCTGCCATCCTATGTACCTGGGTCCACCATGATTCGACCCCTCTGCTTCCCACGTGTGCTTTCTCCCTCACATTTAATGCCCTGTCCCCCGATTCAAATTCCACCGTTGAATGTGACCTTCGCTTTACACGTGTTCGTTCCTCCTATGCATGTGGTAGATATCTCTTTTGCCGTGTCGTGATTAGAAGGTGATCCCGTGCTTCTCCTTGCTCATTATTTTGGTGTATTAACGCTTAGGATTATGCCACATATACTTGTCAACTAAGTGCTACTACATTTATGCTCCTTTCTTTCCACTCGTGTGATCGACACGATGGGAAGAAACTGCTTCGGTTTTTGTAACCGCTCCCACTTCGCCTTATCTGCCGCCACGTCGCCCACTACTTCGCCTTTATGACCCTCCACCTCTTCAGCCGGTTACAACTTCCTTTTATATAAATGCAGGCCCCAACCCTAAATCTTCTACTTTGCTGTTTGTTCTTCTCTCCGCATTCAAGACTCAAGTATTCTCTGCAACTCCATTCTTCTGTATTCAAACATTCTCTTCAACTCCATTATTCTCTCATCCTTCTACCAACTTTCTATCTCTGCTGCTGCCATCACTTCTTCGTCATCTTTGTTCCGTCACCATTATCTTCTCTGTTCCCTAGTATTTTCATCATCATTATCACCCAATCTTCATGGCTTCATCATCTCCATCCTTGACAGAGAAAAGGTGCGTAAGTTATACATTTTTTTGATGAAGATAGTGTTCCCGTTGATTCGCTGTTTTCTATTGATGATCCCTCTCTCCATAATCATCGTGCTCTTGATTCGATCTTTTCCGATAATTGTTCCATTTTTTGCGTGTAAGGCTGAGAAGAAATCTTACAAGTACCAGAACCTTACTGATGCTCAATTCATCAACCAACTGAAGGATGAGTACAATCTCCACGACTATGATATTCAACTGTAATCGGGACTGAAGGGTCTTTTGAAAAAAGAGAAGTTCGATGAATTTGATTATTTTCCAAAGCGACAATCATCACCAAAAGTCAGCTCGATCTCGGGCTTCGTCTTACCCTCTATGTCCCGAGCCGACCTTTTGTTTACGAGGTTCTATCTCAGCTTCACCCTCCTCGGGCCTTAGGTCAATGGCATGGTAACACTTTTCGCCATATGGCTGAGTGAGAGAGGCGAGGAAGGGGTGAGTGCTCCAAACTGAGTGGTCTACATACGATCCTTCCCACGCGAGTAATTATAATTCCGCCAGTTTTGTCGGCAATTACCGAAGTGGCACTTCTTCTCTTGGCAATCTCTCCAATTTTGCTGCCAGTTCCCATCTCCTTAAGGTTCCAGCTTCCGGTTTTGAGAAGTTCATGTTGGACGAAGATCCTGAGGGAGGTACCAACACCAATAATCATGCTCGCCATACCAGTGATTCTACTTTGCACCGGGTACCTTTGGCCGTCCGAAATCCAATTTTGAGTGGAAAGTTCCTCCTCCCTCTTTTCCTACTGAGCCCTACCAGTTCTGGGTAGCTAATGTTGATCAGGTATAGTTTTTTCCGCTTCTGACTAGTTTGCTTGCTTCGGGTATCTTATTGAGCTCAGTTCTTTTTGTCCGCTTCGGGTAGAATAATTTTATGAACACTTTGATACTTTGCAGCATCGGACTCAAAATACTCGTAAAAGGGGTTCCGGTAATAAGACCGAGGAAGAGTCAGTGAAGGTAACAAATATAGCTGCTCCACCCTCAGTACACGTACTTGCCTCTATTTGTAGCCTTTAATGGATCTGACTATGTTGTATTTGCAGAGGTCGAAGACTGGTGAAGAAGGTGTAGAAAGCTCTTCAGGGAAAGGTGTAGAAAGCTCTTGGTGTGCTGCATCACCGGTTAGTCCCTTTTCATAGGAATTGTAGCTTTCGACAATGCTTACGTTTATCTTTTATGCATGGCCGTTCATAACCTTAGCATTTTAATATCTTGCAATAGTTGTTATAAGTACATGTTAGTATAAATTCCATATCTGTCGAACACGCTCAACAGGGAGGGTCATTGGGCCCAATGCCATGTCCCGATTGAGGTATCTCATCATTGGTATTCCGAACCAATGGGAGTGTATTAGGTCTCGCCTACATTTAGTCATCAATTGGCTGCCCAAGTTCAAGTGAATCTGGTCACTTTCGATGGGAGAAACCCTTTAAAACTGCGTAGGTTACTCGATTACAAAGAACTCATGCCTTGTTAACCTTTGGTTACTGGCATCCGACCACCAGAACCCTTTGACTACCTCGACACTTGCACACTGCCACTGCCCCGGGTTCAAATAGTCCGGCGAGTGTAAGTCGCCTCGGCACTCGCACACTGCCATTACCTCGAGATCGAACGACCATTCGAGTGTAAGTCACCTCGGCACTTGCACATTGCCATCGCTCCGAGTATGAATGACCATTATAGTCGCCCAAGTAATTTCTTTCACCCATCTCTCATGGATGACTCAGAGTTTTAAATGACAAAGTATCATACCTGTGCTTTCACCTCTCATGGGTGATATAGATTCAGATGTCGTGCGTTCCATGGTCGATCTTCCAGACTTCTATTGGGTTTCAGTATTTTGTATGCACCCTCTCCGACTTTCGATACGATAGTGTATGGCCCGCCCCATCTGGCTGCCAGTTTTCCGCCTTTCTTATCTCGCTCATACTTCAATTCTTTCAAAACCAATTGTCCCGGATGAAATTCCCTCGGACGAACCTTCTTGTTGTATTTGTGTTGTAGCCGTCTTTGATAATTTTCCATCTTTTGTAGAGCCATTTCTCTTGTTTCCTCCAAGACGTCTAGGATCAGATCCGATGATAAATTTCGTCTCCACGCTTCAGTTCTTGTTGTGGGTATCATTGCCTCGGTTGGGAAGATGGCTTCGGTTCCGTATATGAGCATGGAGAGAGAAAGACCCGTTGCCTCCTTCCTGGTTGTTCGGTAGGCCCATATGACATTATGTAGTTCCTCACACCATTCGCCATATTTTCCATCCAACTTCTTTTTCAGGTTGTCCGATATCGTCTTGTTGGTGATCTCTGCTTGCACATTATTTTAGGGGTATATAGGTGTAGCTTTTCTTTTTATGATTTGGTAAGTATTGAACAACATGTCAATATTTTTTCCTTGTAATTGTTTCCCATTGTCCGACACAATTTGCTGGGATCCCGAAGAGACAAATGATATGCTCAAAGATGAACCGAAATACATCCCTATCCTGAATATGCCTCAATGTTGCATCCTCGACCCATTTGGTGAAGTAGTCCGTTGCCACTATCAAATATTTTCTTTGTCCTGACCCGACATGCAATGACCCTACGATATCTATGCCCCATTTCGCGAAGGGCCAAGGACTCACTACCGAGGTCAAGGATAGGGATGGAGCATGTATTTTCTTCCCAAAATTTTAACATTCATCACATATCTTAGCCATATGCTTCGCATCTTCATTCATGTAGGGCCAGAAATACCCCATTAGTTTTGCCCTTGCCGACAAACTTCTTCCCGAGCTATGATTACCCGCACCACCATAATGTAGCTCATTCAAAATCGAATATCATTCTTCTTTGCTTAAGCACCTCAATAGTGGGTCAAAATATGATCGCCTATACAGTATGCCTTCCCGAAGTTGGCAGCCTGCTGCCTTACTCTTGATCTTGTTAGCCTGGGGTCATCCCTTCGGTAATAATCCTGATTCTAAATATTGGTGAATTGGCTTTCTCCAATCTCCCGCTTCATACCTATCAACTATAACAGTAACTGCTTGTACCCCCATATCCCCTTCTTCGGGTATCGACGGCGCTAATACTCTCCCGGTTCATATAGCTTTAATGGTGGGGTCTGTTAACATCGACGCGATGTACGCCAAGGCCTCTGCGTGATGCTTATCTCTTCTACAAATGTGTCTAAACTTGATGTTGGGAATTTGATCGATGTAGAATCTTTCCAGCCTCAAGTATTTTTGAAGTATCAGGTCATGGGTGAGATACTCCCCACTAATTTGTCGTACGAACAGTTGTGAATCACTGGTAAGTCTCACTTCCTCGAGTCCCAATTCTATTATCAATCACAAAGCTTGTATCACAGCCTTGTACTCGGTGACGTTGTTGGTTGCATTGAATTCGAGTCAAAAAGAATGAATTATCTTTGTAATACCCGGTATTTTTAGTCACCCTTTCGGGTCGGGTTTTACCCGACTTAGCTAACCTTGTTATATATTTTCGTTTTTGTTGAGTCACTTTGTTTGTCTTATGCTAGGTTGTGACACTTAAACTTGGATATTTGGAAATGATTCTTCTTATAGTTAGTAAAAAAAATACTGTATGGATTAGTCACCTAATTATTATTTTGATGAAAAATAAATATTAGGAAAATTGAAGAGACTATTAAATGATTAAATAAATAAAAAGATAATTATTTTGATTAATATAAAAATAGAAATAAAATATTTAAGAAGTAAATCATAAATATGAGACTTAATATTAATAATAATGTTAGTATAAGTTTTACTAGAAAGGGAGAGAAATATGTTAGAGAAGTTAGAAAACTAAAAGTTAAGGAAAAGAAGGAGATGAAGCTAATGTTCCTTTTAGAGGAGAAGGTTATGAAAATCAGTATATGATCAATCTAATTGAGGTAGAATGTTTAATCCCCTTTCTCTTTGTCTTTCTTTGATACTCGATTTTAATTCTTATATTATTAGGATTCTGAAATTTATCTTTGTAATATGTGCATCTGATTGATGATCATCCTCTGAATATTGATATATAGCATGATTAGGTATATATAGTTAAAATTTAAAGTTAGCCCACCGTAAATTCATTATTGAATGTTTGTTTGAATATGAGTGATAGTTTCTGAATTTCTGGACAGTTACGTTTCGCTAATTTTGGTGTGTTTAGGCAATCTAAATGATTTGTAATCTTGACAAAAGTTGTATCCATGTATAATATCTTTCATTGTGCTTTGGAATTTCTCAATTTCATGTTATTATGAATTTTCATGAATTGTTTGGTAATAAAATGTAATCTTCCCAGTTTTTAGGCTGTCATTATAAATTCAACGTATTTTTCTTGAGCCGTTGGTTTACTGTGAATTTTTGATATGTTGTATATTATTGATTCATGTATGTTCTTGTAAAGTTTGAAGATGATCAGATAAAGTTATTACCATAGAACATATAATGTAATATGGATGCAGTTAACTTGTTTGCATAAATGCTTGAAAGAAATTCATGGTGTTAAGCCATGGTTGCTTGTGTTGTTTGTGAAAATGATTTATAAAAGGAAATGGATTCAAATTTTACCGTTATATGGAACATGTTTCATGCTAACGGCGGGTAATGATCCACGAGAGTTAAATGGGTAATGATCCCCATGGGAACTTGTGTTTCACGACCATCGATGATGGCTGTCCATGCCGGTAAACGATTGGTGGATGTACGAACCAAGGTTTTCGTACCATGAATGAAACGAATAATGATCCCCGAGAGCAGATGAGTATGATCCCCAAAAGAAATTTTGTTCCTGACCATCGATGGAGGCTGTTCGTGCCGATAAACGACAGGTGGGTGTACAAGCCAAGATTTTCGTACCGTGAACTCCTGGTTTCTCTGTGACTATATTAATACGTGAATAGATGTGTTGAATCATTGAGGAATGACTTGTTGACAATTATTTTGGTATGGTAAACTTATGGTTTATTGGTGACAATATTAATTTGTGAATCGTGTGTTGAAATCTAGATTAAATGATTTGTTGGAAACATAATTGGTGTTATGAATTCATGTGTGAAATCCAATTGTATGAATTGTTGAAAACATTATTGGTATTATGAACTCAAGTGTTGAAATCTAATTTGATAAGTTATCGACAAAAATATTGGTATTGTGAACTCATGATTGGACAAGTGAATTGGATGATTTGGTGAAGATAATACTTGTCTGGTAATCTTGTTGGTTGAAAATATATATCATTGATTAATCGAAATTATGTCGTATTCTCATGTTTTTCGATATTTAATTCGTTGATATTTTTATGCATGTTTTGATATTGGAAATACATTCTACTGAGCTGTCATCTCACCTCAATTGACATTCCTTGCAGATTTATTGAAGTTGGAAGTGGAACTAAGAAGTTAGCTTATTATTGATTGTATCGCATTCTTGTATTGCTTGAAATGTAATTTGAAATAATATGTTTGTTGGAAATGTTGTTAAAGATGATTAGCGAATTCATATGTTTAAACTCATATTAGAAAGGCTAATTTACGTTTGTTATAATAAATAAATTAGAATAGTTACATACATAAGTCTCTTTCCGACCCGTAACGCTTCGAGTTCGGATATACATATGGGTTTGACCCTGGTCCGGAACTCGGGGTGTTACAATATTTGCTCCCTTTGGCGTTGTGAAGACCAACCCTAATCCCAAACCATCTTTATTTAAAGATCCATCGGTAAACACCTCCCATCGTGTTGGATTACAGGTTTCAAGATGGTTGGAGGGGCATCCCTATCTTCCTCCATCCCAAGAATATCCTCTACCTCTTCTTCCTCACCTAGGGGAAAGTCAGCAAGGAAATACGCTACCGCTTGCTCCTTGATTGCCGTCCCCATTTCATAAAAAATATCGAACTGCTTGATTTGTGCACTCCATTTGGAGATCCGACCCCGATCTTGCAGACTTATCCAGTACTGATTCAATAGAAGACTTAGTCAGTACTCTAATCTTATGCGTCTGAAAATAGGTCATCAATTTTTGAGTTGCGAATACCAAAGCGAGTATCAGTTGCTCTACTTTATTGTAGTTTTTCTCTGCTGGGCTCATTGTCTTGCTAATGAAGTATACTGGATTTTCTTCTATCCCCACATTCTTGACCAGTACCGCACTGATGAAACATGTTGTGGCTTCTAGATAGAGTGTGAGTACCTCCTCGGGTTCGGGTCTTTGCAGGAAATGTTAGTTCACGAGATGTTATTTAATCTTTTGAAATGCTTCCTCACACTCTTCGCTCCATTTGAATTTATCTCCCTTTCGTAAGGTGCCAAAGTAATCTTTGCATTTACCAGATGATCGAGAGATGAAGCGACCTAAAGCTGCCAGGCACACGTTTAGTTTTTGAACATCCTTCACATTTACAGGCAATGGCATTTCCAAGATAGCTTTGATTTTATCGGGATATGCTTCTATTCCTCGCCTCGTAACGATATATCCCAGAAACTTACCCGAAGTCACCCAGATAGTACACTTTGCTGGATTTACTCTCATTTTGTACTTCCTCATTGTTTGAAAAATGTCTCACAGGTCATCCACATGGTCAGTTACAACTTTGATTTTGACTAGCATGCCGTCTACGTATACCTCAATTGTTTTATAGATTTTATCTTTAAACATATCTTCCGCCAATCCTTGATATGTGGCACCTGCGTTCTTCATCCCATATGGCATCTTGGTATAACAATATAGCCCTCTTGGTGTGAAGAAATATGTGTTCTCTTGATCCTCGAGAGCCAAAGGGATTTGGTTGTATCCCGAGTATCCATCCATTAGTGATATCGCTTTGTGTCCCACAATCACTTTTACTAGATGGTCGATTTTCGGTATTGGGAAGCTATCTTTCGGACAGGATTTATTAAGATCGCTGAAATCAGTGCAGATCTGTACCCCGCCAATCTTCTTTGGTACTATTACCATATTTGAAATCCATAAAGGATATTTTTCCTGTCGTATTATTCCCGATGATTGCAATTTCTTCAATTCCACTTCCACTACCGCTTGCAGCTCGGGTGCTATCCGACGCATTTTTTGTCAGACTGGCTTGAATTTCGGATCGATTCTTAGGTGGTGACAACAGATATCGGGATCAATTCCTTCCATATCATGCATTTTCCAGGCGAACACATCTATGTATTTTTTAGCAGGGTTATCAATCGGTTAACCTCTTATTCTGATAGCAGCGACCCGATCTTTACCGTCTTCAGATCTTTTTCGGTTCCCAGGTTCACTTCCGGAGTTGGTTCCAGAGCTATGAAGTTTGACTTGGGATCTTCGACTGGTGCTGTTATCTTTGATTGCTATGCGATCTTGTCCTCCCCAGTTTCATCCGACATGACTACTTGTGAAATTATCTTTTCTAACTCTTGGGCGGCTTTGATCTCTTTAGCTTTGTTTTTGTTACGGCGCAATTTTGCTCGCTTATCCTCATTCTGCCGGATATCTACTTGAATACAATGTCTCGTAGCCTACGGGTCTCCTACGACTTTGGCTACACCTTTGTAAGTCGGGAACCTTAACCTTTGATGATATGCAGAAGCGACACCTTTAATACCCACAATCCACGGTCTACCTATTATCTCTTCATAAGGTGACACAACATATCTACTACACAGAAAGTAGTGAGAGTGTCCAGATAATCTTCCCCATCTGAAACTCTCAATGTGACTTCTCCTTTGGGTATAGTCACCATCCGGTTAAAGCCATAAATGTTGTAAGTCGATGGGATCAATATATCATCGGATAGTTGCATTCTTTTGAAAGTGTCGTAAAAGAGAACTTCCACAGAGCTCCCGCTATCCACTAGTATCCTTTTCACTTCCCATTCTTCTATCATTAAAGTGATGACTAGTGGGTCTCCATGTGCCTGCCCATTCATAAGTACATCTTTTTCCGAGAATGTGGTCGGTTGCATCATCCAATCTTCCATAGGAAAAGTCTTTGTCACATTCAAGATTTCGTTTCCCGACCTATCTATCTTATGAATGCGCGTCATAATTCCTGACTGAGGTCTAGACCCTGTGGAACTGAATGTGAGATGGTGTTGCAGAGAAATTGGGTACCCCGATCGATCCGAACTTGATGTACTGGTACATCAGTTGCTGGAGTCCCCTATTTGACAAACTGCCTCAAGTAACCATCCCGAATGAGGTATTGAACTATGTCTTTCACTTCTCGATAGTTATTGGTTGAGTGTCCTCGGAACTGATGATAATGACAGAACTCGGGATGATTCTTCGTCTCATCAAACTTACCCCTCGGGTCCTTGGATATCGGATATCATTTCTTTTTTCCACTTCCTTGAAAATTTCTTCCAAGGGTGTGTTCAATGACGTGTACACTTTTGGTTCATAGCGAGGTTTCTTTGCCTTCTTGATCAATTCCTTGTTTCCCGAACCTTTACTTTGGGGTCCCGATCTCTTCTCGGGTCGCTTCGTAACTTGTTTTTAAGCCATTTCCGTCGCCTTGCTTACTTCTTGTATGCTTTTATCTTGCGTTCCCTCCTGTATTTCTTCCAAGGCGATATAGTCTTCTTGTCTCTTTCTCATATCCTTTAAATTTTGCGGCTTTTCAGTATACATTGCCACCCACATAGTTTCCGTTATCCCGAGAGAATTTTCAAACCCGAATATTTGCTGATCAACTGGTACCTTCCCCATTTCGGTACATAATTTTCTCATTCTGTCCGTTAAGGATCTCAATGGTTCCCTAAATCTTCTAGCTAATGTGAACAGTTTGTTGACCCTTGGCCTAGCGATGCTGTTATGCATATAAGTTTAGAGAAAAGTTTCCAATAGCACACCATAACTTCTGATGGATCCTTCGGGTAGGGTATAAAACCAATTCTTAGCTTCACCTTCTAGGCTTGCGGGAAAAAACTTGCATATAACAATATCATTGCTTTTCCACTATAGTAGTGACATCATGTACATATTGACATATTCTACGGCATCTCCGGTATCATTGAATCGTGATGCAAAGGTCAAAAGAGTGTACTTTAGAGGGAACGCTGCTTGCTCCAATTCTATGGTGAAGGGGGTCTTTTTCGCCTCGTTGATTAGTTATGCCAATATGTCATCCTCACCATCTCCAGTCAGTTTTTGAACCATCTCCTCAAGCTGTCTGAGCTTAGCTTCGGTTTTCGCGTTGGGTCCCCATTTTGTCGAGGTGGCTCATCTTCGGATGTAGAGTCATCGGGAGGTCCGTATCCCATTCTCGGGTCATGATCTAGTCCGGGTACAGGCCTCCACTTCCGAGGTGGGTCGATAATATGTCCTGATCGGGTCAAGGTGTGATCGCTTGATGCTCCTTGGCTAGTCGATCCTCGCAATCTCGATCCTTGATTCTTAAGTCGAAGGTTTTCTTATTCAAGTGCTATATTCCTCCTTTCTAATTCCGTCATGAATTCTTCCTGTCTCATTTGATTTGCCAATATTGCAAGCAAGGTCGGGTTCGTGCTCTCGTAGCTAGATGGATCATTGGGGTGATTTCCTGGTACAATTGATGCTGCATGCGCCACTTCTGGAGCTCGTGTTGCATTCTTTTTCCCTAACCAAATCTGCCGAAGTCGCCCCTCTTCCCGATCCACGCTACCTGGTGTTCGGCTTGCATCCTTGCCTATAGTCGCTCCTCTTGTGCTAATAGAAGTTCCTTATCATCCTCAGTGTCGGATGTATCAACCCATCTATCATGTTCTATGGCCTCATTTGGCTTGGTTCAATGCGTCATAGGAGAGTATTGTCATCGTATTGACCTAATAAGTTAACTTCCTCATCGATTGTTGTTATTCCTGCTATAGGTGCTAAGATTGCCTCGGGTCGCTGCCTATGGATGCTCTCTTGCCGTGAGTCGGTAACTCCTTCTTGCATTATAGTCCCTCATACCGTATAATTTCTCAGAATCCTGACAGTTCCCAAGGAACTTGTCATCGTCTTGTCTGTTTTCCACTCCGATGGTTCTTACCTACAACATGAAACGAATGACACCTCACTTTGAACTATTTTCGTAAAGTATAAAAACAAGGTAACAGTGTTTTTAGCCTTCCAGCTCTTATATACAAGTACGATTCTCCTACTTTTGTCGTGCTGAAGTCAGCAAATTAGTTTTTTTTGACTCCCATGATATTTTTGTAAACAAGTTAATGACCAATCGCTATTTGTACTTTCCTTCAGCATTAATCATTGTTTGTCCTAACATTCTCTTTGCCAAGTGACTCTACTTAACCGTACAAGTGGCCAGAAAAGTAATTTTAATTAAATACAAATATAATAACTCCCTTCACTGAGGTTTGAAGGAATCATCATTCTTAAGTTGAGATTACTGAGGGCGTAAGTTTATGATAATGACGATTCGCCCGTTTGATGGTTTTCTTCGATTTCATCAAGGATAATCTTACCTTGGAACTTTTGGTTTTCCATTTGGCTCAACACTTACACAAACTTACTTAAAAAGTGATATCCATTCTAATTTTTTCAAGAAAACATATTAACTGTTTCTCTCAGCACTTCAACTCATCGTCGTTGAGCCGAGTTACTGATGATAGTAGTACGGTCCGATGATGTTTCTTTCACAGACCCAAAAATTTTGAGATTTGCAAAACACAAACACACTTTGTTCCTCGTCAATTGGTGAGAAGAAGTTTCTTGTAGCGTCAACCAAACATCATAGATGTTAATTTGGGAGCTTTAAGATGCTTTCTAGCAACTCACATATCTTTAGGAACTTTGAATACAACACCCTTTTTGTAGTTTAAATTCGAACTCAAAATCCAAAGTTAAAATACTTTTGAAATTGTTAAAAGTTTGAAATCGAAACCCATAGTGATTTTTCATCTACTTCGGTGAGAAAACTTTACAAACTGACTATGAGAGCTCGTCTTTAGCTTTGACTATCATCATAGATGATTAGGAGCTTAAGATTTTACTCTTTTTAACAACTTTAAAGGTATCCAAAGATGTTACTTAGTCCCCTTAGTCGGCGCCAAAATGAAGTTGTAAGAAGTAATACATCATACATCTAACATTCAAGATGAAGAGATTGCAAGATAAACAAGTAAAGAGACACACAAGATATACGTGGTTCGGTATGATTACCTACATCCACGGGGTGAAGAGATGGTCTTATTATTTCTTTCAAGTTACACAGATGATGGTTCTCCACTCTACTTAGTATCTTTCCTTACTCAATAACTTACAATCACTTACCTTTCTCTCAGCACAATGGCGTGTATTTATAGGCTGAGGTGCATATACATTAATATTACAGTATTGGTCTTATCTTATCAATTCTGATGATCCCGTCGGATGAATACTGATACTTTCTCCCGATACTCGATACCCGATTCTATATATAGTCACTCGAAACATGTACCTTCCTATATCCTCGCCTCGTATGTAATGTGTGATCATTTATCTTTCCGATGATGGTGGCTCCGATATCCCTTTACCCGATAACAATGATCCACCCGACCCGAACCTGCCATCCACTGTGCCTTGGTCCACCATGATTCGACCCCTCTACTTCCCACACGTGCTTTCTCCTCGCATTTAATGCCCTGTCCCACGATTCAAGCTCCACCGTTGAATGTGACCTTTGCTTTACACGTGTTCGTTCCTCTCATGCATGTGGCAGATATCTCTTTTACCATGTCGTGATTAGAAGGTGATCCTGTGCTTCTCCTTGCTCATTCTATTGGTGTATCACCACTTAGGATTATGCCACCTATACTTGTCAACTAAGTGTTACTACATAATAAAAAAGCGTTGTCAGACGCTTCATTTCGTAGGAAGATTAGATCCGTCCTTGTAAGAGCTTCAGTAGATAGTTCATGTTTTCCATTCCAGTGGGGAGGCATCTTGATAACCTCTTCACTCCACTTTATGTTACCATCTGCTTGTTGATGAATTGTCCACAGAGAAATTTGAAGTTCCCATATCCAATTTAATACATCCATGCGCCCATCGATTTATGTTAGCTCAACAGTTTGTGACCACTTAGTTCTCTTGGGATCAACGACGTAATCAGGAACTGGAGTGGCTCTCAACTTTTCGGTTATAATAATAAATCTGACAATTAGTTCTAATTCACCTTTTTCTCGAGCAGGTTCCCGGATCCGCCAATATAAACAACCATCTACGTAGAAATAAGGATGTCTATAGCGATGGGCGTAATCGCATCGATCCTTCTCCACGTATTTTTGCGAAAAGTAAAGATATCAACAACTTGATCCGAACTACCACCAGAATCAACTGATATACAGATGACTTTATGTTCGCGACTCTGTGGATTAAATCCTAACGTAATGCTGCTACATTCCACCGGCGTTTCGTTCCAAGGTGATCTTTCTCCGGTGATATGCCATTAATGATCATCTTTGGCATAACAGTTTACGTTGTTGATTCCGGTACGCGCAGTGCATGTGTGCCCACCACACTAGTAAGAACTGCGAAGAAATGAAAGGTAGACGATGATTCGTGTTAATGATGCTGGTTATGGCATAAGATTGCTTATTCAATAATTGAGATTGTGGATTCAATCAAGCTGGAACAGTAGTCTGCTACGTCATCCACCCATCATGGTGTCAATCTGATGTCCATATATCTTGGGCCATATCGCATTTTTGTGAACATATACATTGTTTCCTCAAGAAATGCGACCTAACCCATAAAAGAGAACGAAAGGAAGTGAATTTTCCTTTTTAATCCTTGAGTAGATCTGTTGATGTAAGGAGGCTACAAATTTTAACTTTTAACGGTCGAAATTGGACTTACATTACATTATAGTGCAATTTATTTATGAGTAGATCTGTTGATGTAAGGAGGCTACAAAATTTAACTTTTAATGGCCGGACTTGCATAACATTATAGTGCAATTTATTTAGAACCCTGTTACAGGGACTGAAGAAACCATTAGAGGGGCTGATATAATAGGACAAAAAGGGTCGTTAGATGGTAATTTCGAAAGCCTCTTCTCAATTTTTTTTTTTTGATAATGATTAATTAGCCTTTACATAGTTTAGTGTTGATAATCAAATTTCTATTATATTTACTCTAAAACAAAATCAGATTAGTTTTAAAGGGAAAAAAAGTGTAGAGGAGAAAAAAAGAAAAACTTTTGTGATATTTTTGAAACCCTAGGTTTTGATTCACTCAACCAAAATGAGTGATTCAAGTGACAAATTCGAGATGGGTGATCTTTATATGACCATGTATACCTCTAACTTAGATCCAATTAAATTTTTGTTGCTCAAAATTATCTAAAATACATAAAAAGATCAAAACTTTTAGATTTTCAGAGAGACATACGGTTGGTGTTTTTCACGTAACCAACCGTAAGTGTAAGTTACGGTTCGTAATTGATGAACAACCAACCGTAACTGGTTGAATTTGGGGAAAATCCAATCGTCAAACTAGTTACGATTGGTGTTAGTCTCCACGAGATGAATCGTAATTCAGTTACGGTTGATTTGTTCGTAACCTTCATTCCAACTGTAACCAATTACGGTTTGTAAATAGAGTGTCGAGACCAACCGTAACTAGTTTACGATTGGTATATCAACTAAAATTTTGAGCCGTAAAATGCTTTTTGAGAACAAAGTTCAGGGAATTTCTACGGTTGGTAATGGTGGTAAAACTACAAACTGTAACTAAATTACGGTTGATAGGTATTAGCCGTAGAATTTTTGCGAGACATACAGGAAAATTTACGGCTCGTAATGGTGGTGTCGACACCAACCGTAAGTGAAGTTACGGTTGCAAATACAAATCGTAACTGGACATTCTTTCTTAGACTTTCTCGTCTACGGTTCGTAGTTCATCACTTACAAACCGTAACCGCATTAAAAACTAAAATTACGGTTGGTAATTGAACTATAACCAACCATAACACACATGAACCCTAATTTTGAACTTCAATTTTCATCCCCAACACTAATTTGCAATTGAAATTTAAAATTTCTATCCAAAATCGAACACAAAATAAACAAAACCCTAAGTGGGTTTCTCAAAACATATCTCATATAAGTCATTCCCCTTCATTTGTTCGATGGATTAGGGCTTTGAAATTGTTGGAGGATGTGGTTGATTACAATCACTACAATCATTGAAGTAATGCTGAGCTCCTTTGGCTCATGGAGAAGAGAAGATGAAAGAAGAAGAAAGAAAACAAATTTTCAATGTAGCTTTGATTTAGGTTAAAAAGTGGGGAGGGTAATCTTGACAATTTACAATACCATTCGGACACCCCCTAACCAACTAGATAGACATTATTATCATGGTTCAGCCCTTCTAATGATTTCATCTGCCCCTATAATGGGGTTCTTTATTTATGAGTAGATCTGTTGATGTAATGCAAGGAGGCTACAAATTTTAACATTTAGCGGCCGAAATTGCAAGGCTACTAATAGGGGTACCAAATTGCTGAGGGGTGTACCAACCCAAAGGAAATTGCTACTTTGTCCTATATGTACTTTGGTACACCCCCAAACAATTTGGTACCCAATTAGCAATCTTGCGAAATTGGACATACATAACATTATAGTGCAATTTATTTATTTTAGAGAAAGAAGTACTTGACAAATAATTTCAAAATCCTAGACATTTATTTGCTCAAAGCAAACCTATCTATCTGGTGTACAATTTGCCTGAAATTCTTTCTTAAACTATGTTCTGATCAGCACCGAGGGTATGTGCTTGATCTGGTCCCAGTTATCACCCACATTCTCTTTTAATCCGTTAATTAGTTGACGGTGCATGTTATGTAGTTGTAATTCTTGAAGTTGCATCTGTCCAAGTCTCTCAGGAAGTTTCCTTAAGTCACAACTGCGAATCACAAGGTGAGTTAAGCTAGTCAACGCTCCTTCCTCCACTACCAACTCACGTAAATTAGGGAGACCTGCAATCTCCAAGGATTGGAGCCTCGGAAACTTTCCTGCTGAGAAGGTTATCGTCTTTCCAGTGCATGAGCTAGGAAGAAACGATAGAAATTTCAAATCTTTAAGGTTCCCTAGAGCCGCCATTAGCTCGATATCCGGTCGATTTATGGAGGACAACACTAGTTTGACCAGATTAGATGGGAACAAAAACACCGGTAGTGGTCCACGGATATGCAACTTGGTGAGATTTGTATGCCGTGCAAACTGGGTTACGAGTGGCAATTCTCCTCCAAACAACAGCTTAAGATTTTGCAGGCTGGTGACTAACGCTATGGAATCAAGAGACTCCTTGGTACATCGAAGATAGCCAAAATTAGTAATGGATAACTTTCTTAGCATCTTCAATTCGTCCCACCTAACATCCTTCATCCAACACCCATATGAAATCGATAATGTATGGAGATTGGTCAGATTATGAATCCCCAGATGATAATTAGATGGAGCTTTGTGATATAATTCCATGAATTGCACTTCTAAACGGCGCAATTGGTGCAATCTCCAGATTTTAGGCATGTAGGTGCACTTTCCCTGGATGATTAGAGTTTGTAGATTGACAAGCTTAACGATGCATTCCAGAATCTGGGTGTTGTTATCTGCGCTACAGCTCAACTACTTGAGATGTTGAAGTTTTCTGATTTCCACTGGTATTGTAGCGTTATGCGTGATGCTGCTGATATCCAACACCGTTAGCAATTTGAGATTTCTGCATATGTATTTTAAGAAGAGTTCATTTCCCATCATTTGATTTTCGAAACACATCAAAGTACGAGTACGAGATGAACGAAATTGAGAAAGATATTGTCTCGAACTGAGTCGACGTGTATTGGAAAGTTTTTCAGATTTTTCATTGGCAAGATCACGAAGTAGATCGTGGATACGACATGCTTTCACTCTTCCATCATACCTCCAGCTTTCAATCTTGATCAGGCTTCTGTGGACCAGCTGTTCCAAGTAATCCTCGGCAGTGTCTTCCAATGTTTTTTCCCCTTCCTTGTGTACAAATCCCTCCGCGATCCACAAGTCAAACAGCTTCGACGCGCGTATCTCATGATCTTCAGGAAAAAGGCCGATAGTCATAAAACACGGCTTCAAGTAATAAGGCATAATATCGTAGTAACTGAAGGCCAAGATTCCAGAGCATAAGTAAGATTGATCACCATGAGTTAGCTCCCAGTTAACACTATCATGCACTTTCGACCATGCGGCAAGTGTCCTGTCTTTGGTTAATAACAGGCCTCCCAGTACCACAATTCCCAATGGTAAACCACGGCACTTATCCACGATCTTCTTCCCGATCTCCACAAACTCAGGAGGGCACTGACCTCCTAATGGGAAGTTTTTCTTCTGAAAGAGGTCCCAACTCTCCCTTTTGTCTAGAAGACGCAATTGGTGGATATTGTTGTGCGATGGATCCGCAAGCCTAGCAACTTGTAAATTGCGACTAGTTAGCAGTATTCTGGAACCATTATTTGTATCTGGAAAAGCAGGATCGAGATGCTTCCAAGTATCAGTATGCCATACATCATCTAATACTATAAGGTACCTTTTGTTATGGCGTTGCTTCAAGAAGTTGTAAAGCTTCATCCTTAACGCTCCCTCATCCCATTCAACCGTAGGGTCGTTCAGGTTCCCCTTTGTAACTTGTCTTATAATGCTAAGCAGGAGGTCTGCCACTTCGGATTCTTGAGAAACATAAACCCAAGCAAAGACATCAAAATACCGTTTAACGCAGGTATCCTTGTATAATTTTGTAGCAAGAGTAGTTTTTCCTAAACCACCCATTCCGACGATCGAGACTACCGTGCGCCGAGATGAATTGTTAGGCACAAGTAGCGATGTTACTTGTTGGATACTATTTTCCATGCCCACCACATCCAATTCCTCAACAATAGGAGTTCTCTTCACAGGAAGACAAGTAGAAGCATGTTGACGGCCCATGGGATACTTGGCTCTGTAGGTTGATATTTTATCAGACATGGTATTGATGGCTTTGATTTTATCTTTAAACTCGTGCAACTCGCGGATCCTCAATATGAACCGTTTAAGGAATTTGATTTTGAAGAATCGTAGAGCACCCAAGTCCTTTTTCTGCCTTTGATGCCGTAGTACCTTGAGCGCGAAATCATCGACGATATCCTCGGTTTCGAAGGTTAGATCAATTATTTGGTGTATCTCTGGATCATCAGCATAAAGTTTTGTATCTGCTTCTCGAACGTACTTACGCATCCATGGTAGCTCGTCCATCAGATGCTTTATTTCCTGCTTCACTCGATCAAATAGTTTTGATTCTTCTTTTATCATGGTTACCAAGCTGTCTAATTTCTTTAGTAGATGTGCAACACCAGCTTCAGCCATTCTTTGGCTCTCACTGAGAATAAGCTCCTTGTTTCGATTTCTTTCTTTCTTTTCTGTTCTAACGAGAAAGAAAATGAGTCAAAATGATACTTTTTTTTATTTTTTATTTTTTTTGTGTGGCCAAAACTCATTAGTTAGGAGGATATGTTCATTATTGAAAAAGAAAACAGAACAGGAGCGGACATTGACTTGACCCTCAAATGAGAAGGGAAAAATCAATCAACTAAAATTTAAGAATTTGCAAGGGCCGGGTATATGTCATGTCAGGATAAAGCAAAGAGGTTTAGAGAAGCCGTGTGAAGAAAAAAATGTGTATCAAAGTCTAGAAGAAAAATTACGTTGGACAGAGGTAGTCAAGAAAGAGTGATAGCGAACTACTGGACTGGATGGAAAGACAAAGAGAGGGAGAGGGAGGTAGTTTCCACTTGCGACTTGCGAGTGTTGTGTGTTATTCGCGTCCATCGTCATTCAATTAATGACTAAATGATATCTCTGTTTTTTAATATAAAACATCTTGAATACAAAACAAAGTTAGGCTAGACAAAGAGCGGCCGAGATCTGTCTAGGAGAGATAAATCTACAGCCGTGGTTTTTTCAACTAACCATTATAAATACTTTATTGTTGTAGGGCTTTAGCCCATGGATTTGCGGCCCCAATATAATAGCTAGGTCCTTATTCCTATTGTATATAAAGGACTATATTTATGTAACACAAGCTTGCTAGACTTATTTATGTGGGCCTTTACATATATAGGGGGAACCAAAGACCAAAGACCAAAGGTATGTAACTATAACACTAATGTGGGCCTTTACATTGAATACTTGCTAGACTTATTTATTTGTTTTTAGAACATGCATAACTTTGTTTATCTTTGTCTTAAGATAAGTCCATATCATATAAATAGTCAATTTAATTATGATTGTTGATCATTAAGAGTTTTGGCTTTAGTGTTATTTTATTCTCTTGAATATGATATTGGCTATGGTTGAATGATTTTTTTTTGTTTAATTGGTTGTACTAACTCAATTCTAATGTATTTATTTGGGGTTTAGAAGTACTTGAGCACCATTATTGTGTACTTGATATTTTCTTCCCAAATTTGAAATGTTCTGTGGGATGCAATCCACTAGCTCGACTATTAAGAGTCGGTATTTTCAAAAGATACGTTGCAAATAAAATCACATGTATTCCAAATTTTGTGGAAGAACTCACAAAAGATGATATGAGTCAGAAAATTTTAATTTCTCTACTTCTACCATGATACTAACGGACCAGTATATGTTGAAATATGACAACAAGAGAACTATCTTTAGTAATCTATTCAACCTAAAGTAATTGGTTGTCATGTGTAGTGAGATTCTCTTGGCCTATTGAGATAAAGAAATTTCTCAAATTAGGCTAAATGTAGCAAAGTTGAAAATGGAAAGAACCCCGAAGTAATAAGGGTCATATAAAGCATGTGAAAATGGACATATATATCATGAGACAAAGATGTATTTTTTCCCAGTAGTAATGACACCAAAGTACAGGTATCTGCCGAATATGGGATGAAGCTAAGATGTAATTCTAGCTCCCATCATAAATGAAAGAGTTGGAAATGCACCTTGTCATAGGTGTTGATATATACAATGTAATGTGTGTATCATAGTAGCAACCAATTTTCACATCAACTTTAATGGCAACAAGAACTTTGCCTGGCCAATTGACTATCTTATTCTTATTCAATTGAACTAGATCCAATGTCTGCACTTATGGTAATAAAACCACGAGACATAAATTCTCTAAAGCATTTGAGATATATCTAGATGATACGTAACATATATTCGCTCTAAAGTAATTGAGTTGAATCCGACTTTTGTTACGTAATAAGGCCACACCACTTATTAAACCTCTCAAGACTCAATGTCTAAGCTCTATATGTACTAAGGGCTAATCACACCAAAGGGTGTTCATGCATGAACTATTACCTACCTTTTTGTAAACTTACAGTGAGAATGAAGTTGATTGCATCTATAAACTATTTCTAATGAATGTGGAAGGAAATATATCCTTAGAAAAATTAATATGTAAATCTAGTGAATTGTAAATCACTGGAACTTGAGTTATTGAATTCATATTAACCCTAACAATAAACTGATTGAGATTGATTCACAATGAACTGATTGAGATTGATTCATAAAGACTTTGACATAACCATAAGGCACATTGGTTGTGACACGATTTTCCGTTTTGAAGTACTAACACGGGCATTACTTCATTTGAGTGTACAAGACAATGAACTAATAGAATGCGAAGTTACAGCATCTATCACAATCAGTGATTTCTAAAGTTACTAGATTTGCACTGCCTCTCCCCATTATGCTTTAGATTAAGAAAGCACGTCACTCATATTACAAAGTCTTTCTTTAGTAAAACATGATTGAGACCATCCTGGTTTACTTAGATGCAAATGGTAAATAACTCATTCGCCAAAGAAATAAAGTGTTGTTAGTGAACATATATCCATGCAGAATGCAGACCATTCAAGTGATTTATGGCTCTGGTGGATGATTCGACGCATTGAATCAGTCATTGCTCACAACAAACGATGCGTTTAATTTTTATAAATATCCTAGCACATATTACACAATGCAAAGTGCAAAGGCTCACCACCCTTGTTAATGCTAGAGAATTTACATCAAAAGGACTTGATGAATATTGCATGTTTAATAGGATCAATATAGAGCATCTTATACCCAATGGTCTCGCAAAGGCTACCATCAAAGGTTACAGATGGTGTCTAAGGAAAGGGTTATGTGTACCAACCTACCTTTTATTGCTTTGAGGATATGCAATATTACACGCATCTTTACTTAATTCGTTTTAGAACCCAGTATTAGTCAACCTTTTCTGCATACCAGTTGGTAACTGGATTTAAGCCTGACATTCGCGTTCTTATGCATTTTTGGTTGCACTATATATGTGCCATTACGACTCCACATCGTACTATGACGGGTCTTCAAAATTGTTAAGTGGTTATATTGGAAATGAGTTCCCAACAATTATCTTCATTTTTAACCTTTTGGCAGGAGATCTCTTACCGCTAGATTTGCGGGTTATCACTTTAATGAGGCAGTCTTCCGGTCGTTAGGGGGAGATGATAAAAAGTATTTTCTAAGGGAACGACAGGAATTGTCGTGGTATGTTCCCACTGTGTCTCATATTGATTCTTGTACTCCACAAATGTAAATGTGAAGTGACAAAGAATATTTGATTTTCAGAATGTACACTGATGTTGCTAAAGTGATGAGATCACACATACCAGCTGCAAACTTACCTGCAAGGTTACAAATCCTCAATAAGGGATATACACCGTAGACTAAGGTGTTGCAACTAAACTTAGTGGAAGTGTGGTTGAGGCCGTGGCTCCATAAAAGAAGTTGGAGAGACCAATTGGTTCGATCAATCCTCACCTAGAAAGGAATTAGGTGAGTAAGGCACAACTTATTTATATCATCAAAAAATCATTTCTTAATATGTCCATGAATCAAACTGGAGGACGCTCAGAAGTTTAATGATTCTAGAGAAAAATGACATCCCAAGTGGATTATGAGAATGCGCATGAGTCAATGGAAAGATCATGCGAGCACATTGATAATTAATTTCATAAACACTTTCTTAAGGAAATAGAGCAAGATGAGATCGAACCAAGCTCCTTGTTGCTTAATGTCAAAGAAGAGCATATTTGGCCTGTACAATCTAGGTAGAATTTGGTTCTTTGACAAATATACAGATATTTGGTGTGGTAGTGCTAACCAACCAAGTGTAAAGCCTATTGGACATATATGATTAATTTTTCACAAAGCATAATGAGAAGAAAGTAGTCTTAAAGTATACAGACTCGCCTTGTGGCGCGAGGTTTCTCATAAAGCCCTGGAATTGTTCTCTTGTAATAAACGTTATAGCGTTCCGCTACTTAGTTAGCTTGGTAATTTCAAAAGGACTTGAATGCAGCATATGTATATGGTTGTTACGTATCTATGAAAGAATCAAGAGATACTAGATATTAACAAAAGTACTTGATATCCTTTTGTTTCCCAAATCAATTGACTCTAAACCACAGAGTGCGTTTACAGTTAGATAGAACGCTCACTTATAGATTGAAGCAATCAGGCAGATATGGTATACCCGTCTAAGTGGCTATTTGATTTGGAGGGGATAGACGAGTAAGTTATTTTTCCTTGCGTATTCACAAGAAAGTTTCTGATTTCGAATTGTAGCTATCTATGTCGATGGTACAGACATGATGGGTACTCTTGATGTAATAAGAGACCTTAAAAGCTATTTGAAATCCGAATTTGATATGAAAAATCTGGGGAAAGCTCGACCGAATACTGAGCTTGTGGTACATTATTCCACCAGTTTGCATATGTCTAAAGTTGTCAGGCAATTTAACAAAGACATGCATCCTGATAGCACTCCCATGATTAGTCGAGGTTCAAATGTAAGTAAGAGATGCAACGTCATTGGAATGGTATAATGAATGTAATAATGTACATAAAAGTAACCATTGACATAAATTTGTTTTATCCCTACAAGGACATAAAAAGGAATGCTAATGAAAGTGCAATCCAAAAGTTGTTGATTATGAATGAACAATAATCTCTTCTCCAACGAAAGTAATCAGCTGACGGGGAAAGGGGGGGGGGATATGGTAGACTATTTCCTAGGTCATTACCGATATTCAGTTTCGAAAAGTACATGACTAAAGGAACTGTCTGGAACAACTCTGAAAGTAATCAGGGGGAGATTCCGACATCAGGGGGAGGATCCAAGGATATGATGTCGACATATTTTACTTCGAAATTGAAGTTGTGTTGTACTCTTTTTCCCTTCGATCGAGAATAGTTTTTCCCACAGGGTTTTGTTACTCGTCAAGGTTTTTAATGAGACAACAACAAACACCGGGAAGTAATTTCCCAACTAAGGCTATTGTCTTTCCCACAAGGATTTTTTACCTTAAGAGTTGTGAAACAACTAATCAACTTCAACGGAGTAAAGTGATCATCTGCAACGGATCACCTTTACTTGCATCTGGCACGTTGTACTCTTTCCCATTCGTCAAGGTTTCGTCCCACTGGGTTTTCCTTGTCAAGGTTTTAATGAGGCAACATATACGCATCTAACTATGTTCTAAGTTTAATTAATATTGCACTCTTTTTCTTTAGTTCAGGTTTTGTCCCACTGGGTTTTTCCTGACGAAGTTTTTAACGTGGCAATTAACTTAGACTTGGTGGTATTTGAAGATCGTATTACATGTGATGAGCTACATGTAAAATACGAGACAACATGTGAAGTACTACATGTGAAGAGCTGTATCAAGGTTTTGTCCCTCTGGGTTTTTCCTTGTTAAAGTTTTAATGGAGCAAATATCTTAGACACAATAGTCATCAAGAAGAGAACTACATTTGAAGACCTACATCTGAAGCACTTTATGTGAAGTACTGCATATGAAGTTCCATTAGACCGCACAAGGGGGAGTGTTGTAGGGCTTTAGCCCATGGATGTGTGGCCCAATATAATAGCTAGGTCCTTATTCCTATTGTATATAAAGGATTATATCTATGTAACACAGACTAACTCTAATGTATGGAATATCCTTCTATTTGTGCCTCTTTATCTTTCCCATCCACTGCAACATTTATTAATTAGTGTCCTATTAATTGCTCATGATGAATGATTAATTAATTTTTCATGATAAATGAACTTAATAAATACATATTTTTATTAATAAATAAGTGTATAAAAAACTATATATATATTGATCAGTAAAGAATTTGGTGCTGGCGAGTATCGAACTCAGGTAACTGGTATCATCACCCAATGACTTTACCACTGTACTACAGTGACCCCGGTAATGGTGGTAGTGAAAGAAGCAGTGGGTGGTGGAAACATCGGCGGGTATTTGTGAGTGGTGGAGGTGGTAACATTACTGTTGGTGGAAAAAATAGTAGGCATGGCTAGTTTTTACGTACGGTGGTGGATGTTAGTGAATAGTAGGGGACAATAATAGTTTTTCGTCTTTACAAAATGGGCAACATTTTATTGTGATCATATAAGACAATATGATCATGTCCGCTGGATCACCCAAATGGGATCCCAGCTATTCATAGTACCCGATCGAATAAATCACTGTTTTTTGTATTAAAATAAAATTGATTACATTTCCAGAATCCAAAACAAAGTTTGGACAAGTTAGGCTAGATAAAGAACGATCAAATTTATACTTGTAGAACATAAATCTACCGCTATAAATGATCACGTTTAATTAAAATTTAATAGTAAATGTTCAATTGATGTTTCATAATAAATGCTTCTTTAATTAATCAAATGAATATATTTTTGTTGATACATAATAAATTTATTTGATATTAACCATATTAGTAAGCATTAATGGTGGTTGTGATGGTGGGCAGTGGTGGGGATAATGGTGGTGAGTATTGGTGAGACTGGTGGAGTGGTGACGATAATGTGGTGGTGGAAGAAGTAGTGTTAGTAGGGTGAGAAAAGTGGTCCTAAGAATAAGCACTAATGGTGGTTGGTGGATCGGCGGTGGGGATAATGGTGGTGGGTATTGGTGCGACTGGTGGAGTGGTGACCATAATGTGGTGGCGGAAGAAGTAGTGGTAGTAGGGTGAGAAAATGTGTCCTAAGATAGGTAAATTATTTAGTCACCCTTGGTTAATTTTTATTTATTTTGTTTTAATTTGATTTTAGTTTTAAAATTACTTTTTTTATAATTTTTTAAAATTAAAACAATATTTAAAGGCCAGATTTTTCCAAAAAAGAAGATGTTGTGATTTTAAGATTTGCTGGGTAGGGGGAAGGAAGAAAAATGAATCCTATAAAAAAATTGACCAAAAGGCTACGCGCAAATTAATTATAATCGGTTCAGTTTCTCACATCTCTCTTTATTCCCCTTTTTTGTCATGATTTCTGTTTTTGTCATTTCTCCCCAACTTCGTGTAATTATGCATGCTTGAGAAATAGTTCATTATAATAGGTAAATAGACAAGAAAAGAAATGGATCAAGAATTAAATATTATTATAAATTTTAGGAAAATGAATAAACA
>JAJJMB010010543.1:1881324-1930062 GCA_023531105.1 Papaver atlanticum | reverse complement strand
TTGTTACAAGTTTGGAGAATGACCTTTGATGATATTTTTTTGAAGTAGTGAACGAAGTAATGTTCTACTGCCATAGGATTTGCTCTAATGATTAACTATGTTTGTCCCAAAGGGTTGTATGACTTACATACACAATATTAAAAGATTCGAGGATAAGGACATGTTTATTAACCAACTTCTCAAAACATTTAGACCTGGATCGATCGGTTCGATTCTTCTCAGAAAATTACGACATGTATGAATCGATGGTTACATTTGAAACACATATCCTTGCCCATGCCATTACGACACGGGTTGAGACCTAGTACTGTATATATATTAAGAAATGCAATACATAAGGTTAGCAACCCAGCTTAGAACGACCATTGTACAAAAGATATCTGGCTTGTGGGTTTGTTTTAGTATATGTTTTGGCATATGTTGAATGGTTCGAATTCTAGCTGCCTTTGCCAAAGAATCAGCCGTATTGTTGTGTTTCCTGTTGATGTGGCGAGAGATTTTGTTTGTGCTAGATTATTCGAAAGCGATTTGTGTTGTCGCGGATTGCTAGCTAGCTAAAACTAGGCTTCTGAATGAAGAGCTGAGGAGACCCATTTTAATCACGCCGCTATACACATAAAAGATTTTTGGTATGAAGGAAAAAAAATAAAAATAAAAATAAAATAAAAAGACCTTGGACTAAATTAACAAAAACGCTTTTTCGTTGGAAAACAATTAATAGTTAATTTTTAAAGTTTTTAAGAAAAATAATAACTTATTGTTTTCTTTTGTGAATGAAACTTTTTAGTTCCACATCGGGGAGTTCCTCTTTTTAAGTTGTATTATTTCATTATATAAACAAATTCTCTACTTTTGTAAAATCGATGGGAAAGGAGTTGATCACTCCTCGGCCTTGTCATCCATAATTAATCTAGCAGAACGAGTGAACATAATCCTCAGAACCATAATGAACTCCAACAAAAAACATAATCCTCAGAACCATAATGAACTCCAACAAAAACTGAGCCTTTCATTCCAAAAGGTGGCAAGGCCATAACAACTATAAAAGTTGTGCAAATGTCATTAAACATAGCCTCAAACAGAAGAGGACTTACTTGACAGAATCACCAAACGAACCTTTAAACATTGTCTCAGAAGGAGCACGAGGACTTACTGCAGAAAAGCCTTTAAACATTGCCTCGGAATGAGCACGAGGACTTACTGCAGAAACACCTTTAAACATTGCCTCGCAAAAGGATCGAGGACTTACTAAAGCAACAACTTCAAAACAAAAATACATGATAATTGAGGAGAACAATAAAACAAGACTATCATTACCTAAGATAGGTGCAAAAGACACTTAAACTTGGTCGGTAGCAACCTGATCTTTATCCATACCCTCGGATAGACCGCCAACAATCGATGCAGAAGCAGTCTATTCGACAAGGATCTGGGTAGGGTTCACGATATTCGGAGAAGCAGCAACAACTCTTTAACGTTCACGTTGGAGGAAAACCTTGCACGAGTTCTTAATATTCACAGCATAATCAGCATGAAGACTATTGATCTTCATGGTCCATTCAGCACGCTCGGCCTGTAGCTCCTCCTCATGGAGAGTTTCAATACCACCAAGTTCACCATTTAAATTCGCTTTCTCCTCCCTAAGATCAGCCACTTTCTTCTCCAGCTCTAGCACACGATTTTCATCCTTTAAGAGATAGCAAAAAAGAAAAGAAAAATAGCGTTAATAAACAATAAAGTTCTAAGGAACAGACTAAGGAGAAAAAACAGCTTTAAAGGAAACCTTCATGGTTAGCTAAAGCAGAATATAGGGTCTGCTCAAGTTTGGCCCTGTGACAGTCTAAAGCACTAGTTTGTGCCTCGAAGGAAGTAATCAGACCGTCACCAGCAGGACAAGACACCATCTGCATGTCACGAGCCTTTTCGAGCTTAACATACTCTCGCCCAATCCAATGAAGTTCCTCCTTATCTTCCTCTGCCTGCTGGAGTATAGGCATATGATTGGACTGCCACTCAATGAACTTGTTCTTTTGAGATTGGAGCAAGTTGATCTCATCATCACGATATACAACCAGTTTTTTTACCTCCTCGACCTTCTCACGAAATTTTTAGATACAACCACAACGTACATCCACATCTTTCTTGGTAAGTTCAGGTTCCTGTTCCAATGAATCAATATTGCATTGACGCGAACTAGATAGATCTTCACAGAATGAAGTTCCCGATTGTGCCTATGGGCCACGATATCTATCCTCTCCCCGAGATGACGAATCATGACTACCAATAAAGGACCACTTCAGAACCAAGGAGCCTAACCCACTATCAAAGAAAAATCTAAAACAAAATAAAATAAAATAAAATACCTTCATGTGCTTGCTTATCTCGGCGCAGACTTTTAATCTCCAGCTTTGCAACATCCAACTCGAACTGCATACGACGAGCATCGCCCTCTACAACCCTGGCTCACTTTCTAGCTTCCCGAGACTCATCCAGCATGGCAGTCCTCAAGTTGTTACTTTGACATACCAGAAAAAACCACGAGTCAGATTGGGAAAACTTAAACGCATCTAACATACAAACAAAGTGCTACAAAAACTCACAATGGTTACGAGCCGAATCTGAGTAGGATTGTCTTGAGAACTCATGACTCAGGCTTGCTCTTCCTCACTCATGTTGACAACAACTGCTTGAGCAGCCTCACCAAACACAGTGAAGGATGAAGAAGCAACAATCATTGCAGAACTTGTAAAACGACTAGCAAGTGAACTAGGTACATCGGTACAAATACCACCAACAATAGACTTGTCATCATCACCATCACCACTAGAAGCACCTCCATCGGATGCAACACCCTTTTCAGCGACGTGACTCGACTGGGGCACGTTCATCTCCGATCTCGGAGCCACCTTCTCACCTTGTGAGCTAGGGAAAAGACTCGTGCGTGGGCACATCGTCCATATCCTCAAAAAATGATTCATCAATATCACCAATAGCACCAATAACATCATCATCATCCAAGAGACAAGAAAGATCAATATCCATAACATGAACAACGACACCAGTAGGAGCACTAGAAGGACCCGATCCTTTCACAACCTTTCCTCGTTGCAAAAAAAATAAAATGATATCAGATACTAAGATATAAAACAGGGGAAAGGTATATATACCTTAATAATAAGACAATATTTTCTACCTTAGCATCCTCAGCAGTTCGAATAGTCTGCACCCGACGCTTACGAGAAGGAGCAACAACACACTTAAGCTCCCATGGATTATAAGATGGCAAATGACTATGCATATCGGGAAGCTCAGAAAGGACCCCACCAACCTCGTCCCAACCATAAATCCTCGGACCGTCGATTAGGAGAGGACACATAAACCACTTCGTATTATTAGTCTTACAAAGAGTAAGATTGCGTGAAGTAGGAGGATCCAAGTCAGAAAGAAGCAAAGGACCCTTCAAGGCACGACGAGTCCTCGAGATACCAAAACCAAAACCAAAACCCTCGAACTTCTCCCCGAGCTGGTGACACCAATAATTCTCCACGAATTTCTCAAGAGTATATAGATCGCGCTGGGCAGAAACGAACTCGTTATTCTCATGATCTGAAACGTTACCCTTGCTACGGCGAGCACACTCACGAAGAATACAACAATAGTTACCAGAAGGTTGAAAAGCAGCCCTCTGAGGATTAGCACGAGCGATACACTCGTATTGGAAGGAGTTCAGAGGACAATGTAAGGGAAAACCTCTAGCTGACCACAATCTCGTTCGGAACCCATTGCTGCTCGGAGAGGGACCAGGTTATAACTCCTTACTATTTATCACGATGAGCATAAGAAATTTTGAATCTTTGCAGGCGATACTTAACTTTCAGGTTCTCTAGGTACAGATTATCGTCCATCTCAGAAGGTCTGATAGTGCTCTGAGGCTTAGAAGCATGTCTCTTATCTCCAGAACTGAAAAGATTCACCGGAGAAAAATCAAACATCGGAAACAAAAAACTAACGAAACGAAAAGGAGTAAACGGAGAAATAAACCCGAAGGACGATAGAAGCAAACCCTAAAACAACGATAAAACCAAAACAACAATGGTGATAAAAATAAACACAAGAGACAACCTTATAAAAGGAAGATGCTTACCGCTTTGGTGGACGAGAAGATAATGGACTCCTTGCAGACGTGATCCAATATTTATGAAGGTGAAGTTAAAGGAGAACACGAAAAGACAGAATGAGAAAGAAAACAATAAGTTCTGAAACTTTACAGAAAAAGTGATGAAATGAACATGACACACTCTCTTAGGAATATTATATAGAAGGAAAAATCGTTCGAATGTTAACCGGCACCTCAAGTCCAGCAGGTCATAATAATAATACATTAAAGACGACGATATGGCGGAGATTTCAGGACGTGGCGAAGGTAAAAAGACAGATAAACGTTTTCTTACCATCGTAACCCTGGTAAGATGAAAAGAAAATGAGCAAAGTGAGGGGTAATATACCCGATCTCCACGTGTAAGCATCAAAGGAGGTGATCGTATGATAAAAGGGTGAGAAATACACCGAAGAAGTGCCCAAAAGGTGATTACACCAGAACAAGATATCTACCGCTCACCTCATGAAGGACGCATGTAAGGTCTAGTCAAATCATACTGACGGTCATGTCTAAAAGGAGAACAAGTCATTTAATGAGAATCAAAAGAGATGCGATACAGTTGTAGATGGAGGTACATCGTGTCAGAAACTAGGATAAATGGCGATGGATAGTATTACCCGAAGAAGGAGCAACACGATGAGACCCGAAGAAGGAGCAGTACGACATACCTCGAAGGAGAATAGTAAAGATCTAGTCCGAGCGATGAAGAGATGTACCATTTTTTCATAAGCCAAGAATCACCTTATCGTATCGACAAAAGTTTACTATGCTTATAAATACCAGTCCATGTAGAAGGAAACAAACATGTAATATTGAATGATTCTACTCCAAAGAGAGCTAGAAAGAGAAAGAGAGAAATATAGAATTAAAAGTTTGAGAGATATCTATAATTCATCAAAGGGTAGGAGCCTCATAAATAAGATATAGTTTCTTCACCGTGGATGTAGGTCTACAAGGCCGAACCATGTTATATAGTTGTATTCTTACTTACTTTCATGTTTTTTACATCTTGTTTTACTTTAAATCTTGAATGTTTATGTTTATTAGTTGTTGATCTTCATGGATGTGGTTAGCAAGAATTATGCAACTACATTTTGTTCAGCTTAAAATATTTTGATCTCGATCTAATTTTAGATATATACATTTCCCGTTTTCTAATATACTTCCATTTCCAAATTTGTAGTGCTTGCACTCTTTAACCTTGCCTGGGTCCGTCCACTTAACCTTCATTCTTAGTGCATCGATAGAGCTTAGTGATAAAGTATAAGTAGCTTATAATGATATGAAAATCAAAGAGCAGATTAAAAACTAATAAGTACAGTAAAACCTCTGTATAAGATATTTTAGGGACCATAAAAAAATATTCTTATATGGGGGTTATTCTAATATGGAGGTCTGCCATGAATAGACCAAAAGAAAAAAAATCGTACATGCACTTGAGAAAATACACCTATATGCATTGGAAACACAAGTATCTAGATATATATTAATTCAACTTTTACACCGGAAATTGACCAATGAGATTACGTGAGTGAAAGATATTTGTACTAAATTGTTCACAGAAAAGTAAAGAATCCACAGCCAAATGATTTTGTAAAATGGTTACAAGAATCTCTTCATCTTAAACTTTGATGCATGACAAATTCTATAATATTTATTTTATAATGTCAATTATTCTTATATGGAGGTATAGGTTCCTTAAGAAGGGACCGGAAAAATTTAAGAGTTATTCCAATATGGAGTTTATTCTTAAATATAACTGGCCCAAATCGGGACTAGAAATTTTTAATCTTAAATGAAGTTTATTCCTATATAGAATATTCTTTCGGAGAGGTTTTATACTGTAATAAACTAAGGAAACTTTTTTACTTCCCTGAAATTGAAATACCATTAGGTAGGAACCTTTTGTACATCACTGACTTTAGCTTTTTTTTTTTTTTTTTTTTAATAAGCAACTATCTTCCCTATGGTCCTTACATAGAGAGGACATGAGCCAAATAGGGGTATAGACCAAGCCATATGGCTGACATTAGTTTTAGCCCATTGAGCTAGATCATGATCAACTCCGTTTGCAAAACGGTTAACAAATACAAAGGATATAAACTTAAACTTAGAAATTAAGGTTTTAATATCCTGTAACAAACAATGGGTTCTCTGATCTCCCATGAAGGTCTTCTTGTTAATTTGCTCCAAAATAGCTGAAGCATCACTCTCAACAATGATTCGATCAAGTCTCTTCTCCAAAGCCACCATCAAAGCATCTCCAATTGCTCGAGTCTCTGCTTCTTCTGCAGAAAAACATACTAAATAAGTTGACTGAGCATAAACAAATTTATGGTTTGAATCTCTAAAAATGAAACCAATTCCCCCATTTGGAGGATTTGGGTTCCAAGCACCATTGGTATTTATCTTGGTCCAATCCTTAGGTGGGACCACCCAAGGTGAAGCTTGTTGTGGTGGAGAGATTGCAGATATGCCCTTTAACGACGGGGTTTTAATAGAACTCAACATCATTGACTTTGCTCTTGCTAGAACAGCATCTGGTTCTTCTGATTTCTCATTATGGACTAATTTATTTCGGTTTGTCCAGATGGACCACATCAAGCACGCAATCAATGGGAATTTATCAGCTCTATCGGACGCATCCTTATAAGGATGGAGCTGAAGCCAAAATCTAACCCATTAGTGAATGGTAAAATTTTGAAACTGAGTAGTTTTTACATTTCCGAGTCTCCAAACTCTGGTAATACATTTGAATGTTACTAAAGTATGCATAATTGTTTCAATTTTAAACTTGCATCTTTGACAACTAAAATCAGATATGTGGATGTGTTGGTGAAGAATTTCTCTAACTGGAAGAGCTCCTTTCAAAACTTTCCAAATAAATAATTGAATTCTTGCCGGTAGTTTACACTTCCATACAGCCATCCATAAGTCAGAGTTAGTGTTGTCGCCACTAACATCTAGGGCGGAATAAGCAGATTTAGTATTGAAGTTACCATCCTTAGATGGTATCCACACCCTTCTATCTGAAGAGGGTACAATACTGAGAGGGATTTGTTCAATCTTCTCTTTTGAGGGTTGATCAAAAACAACACTTAATTTTGTTGTATCCCAAGTTCTAGAGTCATGATTTATCAAATCATTTACTCTAAGATTTTTATCAGGACTAGTATTGATTTTTGGTGTGGAGGTCCGTTTTCCAGGTATCCAGTTGTCACACCAAGGGTCAATAAAGTTTCCTTCCCCCAATACCCATGAGATAAAAGTTTTAATCTTACTCATGGTACGGTGGAGGCACTTCCAAGTCCAAGAGGCTTTTTCGGGGAACTTAGAATTAAGCACATCCATGTTAGGGTAATATTTTGCTTTCAACACCTGTGTAAGGAGGGAAATTGGGTTTTCCACCAGTCTCCAAACACTTCTTGCCATCATGGCCAAGTTATTGGTCTCACTGGTTCTAAACCCAAGTCCCCCTTCCTCTTTTGACTTACACATGTTTTCCAAAGCAATCAAATGTAATTTCCTATTTTTGGAATTAGGGTCTTCGCCCCACCAATACCTATTCAAATGAGAATCAATTTTATGACATATACTCTTGGGAATTAAGAATATTGCCATTTGATAAAGTGACATGGCTTAACCCACATGCTTAACCAAGGTGGTCTTTCCTGCTTGGGACAGAAATTGGACCAGCCAACCATTAACTCTCTTCTCCACAACATTTAAAAGAGGTAAATGAGTCTGAGTTTTAAACCTTAGAAATGTAATTGGGGCACCCAAATACTTATCCCCAAGGCTAAGATTAGAGATGTTAAGGATTTTTGCGAGGATTCTTTTATGCTTTGGATGGACCTTACTGCTAAAGAACAATCCAGACTTTTCAAAGTTTATCTTTGGACCACTTGCATTGCAATTTTTTTGGAAGTAGTCTTTTATAGAGTGAAATTCCGGGATGGTGGCTCTAGTGAATAACAAGCTATCATCTGCAAACAACAAATGACTGATAGGAGGAGTAGAACTAGTACACTTAATTCCATGCACCATATTTGAATTTTCTAAATGTTTAATGTAAGTCGATAGTGCCTCTGTACAAATGATATACAAGTAAGGTGACATGGGATCCCCCTGTCTTAACCCCTTCTCAGGCTGAAAGTGTCCCATTGGACTGCCATTAAGAATGAGAGCATAAGAGACAGAGCTCAAGCAATTCATAATAAGTCTTATCCATTTTGGGTGGAACCCCAACTTGGACATAGACTTTGCCAAGAAATACCATTCTAGCCTGTCATACGCCTTAGACATGTCTAATTTAATGGCCGCATATCCCACTTTCCCTCTCTTTTTTTGCTTAATAGTGTGAATAAGTTCATGAGCTAATATTACATTATCAGCAATCTGTCTCTTCGGGACAAAAGCACTTTGATTAGGATAAATCACTTTATCCATCAAAGGCTTCATCTTGTTAGTGAACCTTAGAGATCACTTTATAGGCAAAGTTACATAACCCAATAGGTCTGAATTGATCAACCGAATCAGCCATAGGGTTCTTAGGAATCAAAGCAATATTAGTATGATTGAATTGAGTTAAGATATGCTCAGAGTCAAAGAAATGCTTAACCATTTGTGTTACACTTTCCCCCACCACATCCCAATAGGCCTGGTAGAATAACCCGGTGAACCCATCAGGTCCAGGCGCTTTCTTTGCTCCCATTTGGAATGCGGCTACTTTGATTTCCTCATCAGTTATTGGTGATATTAGACATTCATTATCCAAGTTAGTAACTTTGGATTTCATAATATCTAACACAATATCCTGATCAATGGTACCAGAGGTGCTATAAAGCTCTTGAAAATAACAGATAAATTCTTCTCCAATAGCTTCTCTAGTAGTCAACCAAGTGCAATTTCTTGCTTTAATCCAAGAGATATTATTTCTCTTTCTTCTAAACATAGTAGCCTTGTGGAAGTAAGGTATATTTTTATCACCTTCGTTTAGCCAAAGTTCTCTTGATTTGTCCTTCCATAGGATTTCCTCAAGAGAATACAAATATGTTAGCTTATCAGTGAGCTCGGATAACTTTTTGGTATATATAGGTGTGTTAATTTGAGTGTTTGTAATTTGTTCTTTAGTTTCATGGAATGATTAATGTTGCCAAAAGAGACTTTGTTCCACTTTTTTAATTTCTATAATTAGTTTCTAGGCACATATCGACACATATCGATAGTTTCTGACTTTAGCTTTTCGATAATTAGTTTCTAGGCACATATCGACACTCCCATTTCACTTTGTTTGAACATTTCATTTAGGTATAGAATGTCATATAACTGTGTCAAACTTGTGGATAATTAATTTGATTACCAACGAATTTTTTTGTGATGAGTAGTAAGTACCAATGAACGAGTTGCTCATGATCTGGCCAAGCAATTTAGTGGGCACGTCGCACGTTCTTCTGACTAGGTATTTTGTTTTGTTCTCCTGACTAGGTATTTTCTGCTGATTATTTCAATTATTTGATTATGCCCAAATAAAAAAACTCTTGTTCGACTCATTCAGATCATGATCTACTTGAATTAAAGGAAATGGTTTTTGATATATTCAAACTCCATGTTCGAAGAGATATGTAGATCAAACAAAATGTATAAATACCACATGATTCATGTGCACAGAAACATACAACCAAGAAAGAAAACACAGAAACAAAGAAGAAAGAAATCACTCTGAGAGTCGGAAAGAATTTATTTTTTTTGAAATAGAGTCTGAGAGAAATTGAAGCAGCAGCAGCAGCAGAAACTCAAGCGTACGTGCAGGAGGAAGTACCATTAGAAACTCAGATTCCTCTTGTTGATGACGATGAATGAGAATGATGCAGATGCTCGTGCCATCGCGGCACAAACACTCCCCAAGTATGTCACCATCCAATCATGCAAAAACAACAGATACTTGCACTGCGACAAAGAATATCCAAACTTACCTAATGCCCTCCGATTCGAGGGAGAGTACAGTTTCGGGCTTGAGACGAGATTCGAGGTGGTGCCAGCTACCACCGGAACTGGACTCTTCCACATCCGGTCTTTGCATAACAACAAGTACTGGGAATATTACGGTGCGCCCAACAGATGGGTCACTGCCATGGCCATCAAACCTGAGGAGAATCAGTCCAGCAAACACTGTACGCTCTTCCAGCCTGTGTTCGTGAATTCCAACAACAACCGCTACCTTAGGCTCCGCCATGTAAATACCGGCAACTACGTTAGGAGGCATGATGGTACCGGAGATAATTATGACGGATGCTTGACTTTATTGCCTAAACTGCAACCGGAAGATAAGACTGATGATATATGCACCTTCATTGACTGGGAATCTGTCGTCATGTTACCCAACCTTGTAAGGATCAAGGGCGAAAACGGGAACCACCTTAAGGCCTATGATGGAGATGGGCTTATGGACTTCCTTAGCAGAGCCGATACTTCCTCGGTGTATGACTACCAGGTGTGTCCAAGTCGCGATGGAGGCATCCGCCTGAAGAGTACTCGCCATGGCACCTATTGGACAAAAGTGGATAATGGTCCTTGAGTATTGTTGAAGGAGGCTTCCCCCGCAGTCCATGAGATCAGCACCGTTTTTTTACCCACGAAACTCGATGGCAGCCATATTGCCTTGAGATGTTTGAAGAATGGCTTCTTTTGCAAGAGATACACAGTTAATGATAGAAAGAGCTGCCTCCCTACAATTACCGACAGTCGCGACGAGTTTGGCTGCATGGAGATTGAGGAGCCCGTTATCTCAAGGAAGATCGATAACGTCAGATATCACCTTAATGATGCAAGGATTTACAATGAGAGAAGTGTTGCACTTATATCTGATGATTCGAGTAACAAAACTCAACATTCGCAAGCGTCACAAGCAAATCTCAAGACTACAGTTTCCGATACAACTAATTGGCGAACAAGTATCTCGTTGAATTTGGGAGTCAAAATGACTGCTACCCTTGGTATCCCACTCATAACGTCGGGCTCGCTTGAGGTTTCGGCTGAGCAAACCAGATCTTTGGATTGGGGAGAAACGGAGACACAAAGCCGTGGAGTGGGGTCAGTAAAAACCATCACACTACCACCTATGACTAGACTGAATACGTCTCTAATGGCAAAAAAGGGTATCGTACGAAATACCCTTCTCGTACACTCAGCGGGACGTTTTAATGAATGGGAGTGCAAAAGTCACCGAAAAGAGCGATGGCATTTTTACTGGCAACAATGGCTATGGATATAGGTTCGAGGTTGTCCAGCTTCCTTTCGAATAAAGCTCGCTTCAGCTGTGGTGATGACTGACCTATTTAATTGCATGCAGCCTCAATTTGCACGTAATGACCTTAATTTGCTTGTTCGTTCGTTTGGGTCTGCTTCGTCGTTTGTGGTGTGTTGGTTTATCTTTTCAAGAACACGCAATATGCATGTTTCTTTTGTTTGTTTGGAAGTCTTTGAATAAAATCTCCATCCCACCAGAGATGTAGATGTGAGGACTTTATTATGATTATCCTTGTCAATAATTTCGAGAAGATACTTGTCATAGGATTATAAATTAGGTTGTTATTTCATACAAGATTCTGCGCAAACGTAGCACTTTATATGATTATCCTTCTCCCTTCTTCTTGTTTTTAAGGCTGATGCTGATGATCCTACAGAAACAGGGCTACGACAGCACCAGCATCAGAGACAGGGCTGGGAGCAGGTGCATCAGCAGCTGCAACATTCTGGACAGCTGAAGCAGCCATGCCCTTTAAGATCATTGCGACGAACACTCTCACCTTCAATGTCGATTCCATTTCCTAATTTTCGGATTTGTTTTCCGAAATGATTTTTTTTTTTTTTTTTAGGTTTTGCGAGACTTCTTTGTGATACCAAATATTTCACTAGTGGACTATTTGAGACAGAATGAAACGACACAAATTAAATGCCGAGATATAAGTACATACACAAAGTGTCGTTGACTAAAGTCAAAGTATAGTTGTGCTGGGACTTTTGTTGACTTAGACAAAGTCACTCACTTATCTGTGGCTGACTAAGTCAAAATGTCGTTCTGTAGAGACTTTCGTTGACTTATACAACGACATTGCATATAATATTGTTTCTATAATAAAGTATATTTCAGTGTATGGTTAGGATTTACTCTTCTTATCGATGGATGGTTGGATACAAGGACAAAGAAACCTTATCACTTCCCTTTTTCCTTTTCCTTTCTCTTTCTCTCGTTCTCCTCTTCTGCTAGATCTGTTGAAATCCAACGAAATCGACCAAAAACTCAGATGTTGTTTCTCTGAAGGCTTATTTCATAGATCAAAACCCATCGTTCAGAGATCAAACTCAATCTTCAGTAACCCAAAATTCGTTTATAACCCTAGATATGTGATTTTTTCCTCTATAAACTCTAGCAAACTAAATTATTCTCTATATTCTCTCCAATTGAATTGTTTCTAATCCAAGGAGATGAGTTTATCAAGTACAGATGCAGAAAGTAAAAACCATAATTCGTTTTTTTCAATGGATTTTGGGAGTCCAGCTTTTTTTCATAGAGTAAATTTTTCTTCAGAATATGCAATTTTAATGTTTCTTCATTAGATATCATGGAGTTTTAATGCATGGGTTTGTCTTTGGATCCGTATGAGACTGATAACACCGGTTGGTTTGTGTGTTTCTCTCAATTTCAATCTCATTTTTCAATCATATCTCTTCACGTTCATACTTTTGTTTTCTTTAGAGAGGCTGATAACACCATACTATGTCAAGATTAGATCCTGTATTAACTTTGGGTTTGTCTTTGTTTTCCTGCCGCTTATATGTCTGTCCATCCGCCTAAAGTCTTAAGGGTGAAATTTGGGTTTTTACTTTGAACCTGGGATTTGCTAAGGATTTTTAGATGTTCATGTTTGTTAATGCAACTTTTATATGCCAAGAAAGAAAACTGGTCATTCTGATTCGATACTAGTTTTTCATTGCAGAGGATCTTACCAAGGTAAAAATCAATTTCTGAATTCTGTTTGAGTTACATATACTTTGTATTGTAATTTTGAAACCTTCAGCAGTTTACTGGTATTCATTTCTTCATCTTGTCAATTAGGTTGATGGAATATCAGATCATATGTGGATGTTCTATATTGATTGTTTGATGGTTTGCATCTCTTCAATTTCTGAGCTCGCACATATACGGAATGATCCCAGTACTCTACTGCAAGGAATCCTGAACTCGTGCGAGAAATGATGAGAAATATTGAATCTTCTCCTTAAGGATTTAACATGCTCAGACGTATGTATGAAACTGTTCAAGAGTCATTAATAAATGCGGCGACAATGGCTGGAGACACTGAAAATAGTTCTGGTTCAAACCAGTTTGCTTCACTATTAGGAAACCAAGGGGGCACTATCAATTGACCCTTCAACCACTGGTTTTACTGCTCCAAATACAAAACCACTTCCCAACCCATGGGGTGGTGCTAGTGGTAGGAATTTCATTCTTCTGAGCTTTGCCCCAGGATTTTTTGTTTTAATTATATTACGAAGTATTAGACCGATAGTGTTAAGATTTTAATTTTAATTGGGTGCAAATCATGACTTATGAGTAAAAAAATATATATAAGTCTATGATAAATAGATTCAGAGTATTAGACCGAGTTTTGGCGATTTCCAAGTCTGAACCAGTGTAGTCAAAATCGCTCTCCAAGGCCCGATTACTCGCCGAGTAATCTCTACAGGCTATATGACCGAGGTGATTTCGATTCCAAGGCATTTCTGATTTTTAGCGATTAAGACGGACGATTTTGTCGAGTTGGACCGATTTTTGAGCAAAACGAGTCAACGGTTTTTCCGAGTTGGCCCTCCATGCACTAAAATCAGAAAAGAAATTTTTTATAACCTCCAATATGGGAGTTATCAAATATAATAACCTCTAAATACATGATAATTACGTCAAATATAAAAACCTCTAAATACATGATAATTACGTTCAATATAACAATATTACACGCTTAATTACATGTTAGTGTGAAAATTTTAATTTTAATTAGGTACAAATCATGACTTATGAGCAGCAATTTATAAGTCTCTAATAAATAGATTCCGAGTATTAGACCAAGTTTTGGCGATTTCCAAGTCCGAACTAATTGCTCCTAGCTCCAAGCTCCCCAACCGAGTAGGACCGAGGTACGATTTCATCTTGTGACCGGTTATACCTTGGATTCCAAAGTAACTTGTGACCGATTACAACTTGCATTCTAATATAGCTTGTGATCGGTTACACCTTGATTTTCAAAGTAACTTGTGACCGATTACAACTAGCTATATATCATAGACGACCGGTTATACCACAACTCTCAACCAAAGTTAAGATTGGTTCTACCTAGACATCTTGTATAAACCAATCAAAATATTCAATGAAGAACTGGATCAACACATCATGATTTCCCTTTCGATTATGAAACAAGTTCATACATCTACTTCCTTAGAATAATGTAATAATACATAGTTTTCTAGGATGAAATCACACCTATATAATGCACACATAATCAAGTAACTAAATGCAATAGATTATGTCGATGTCGTATTTACGAAGTTCAAAAGATAAGCGTTATACTTCGTAATATAATTCCTTAATACTTTGATCATGCTTCCGATGCTGAGGATCTGTTGTTATTCCTCGAAGGCTCACAGGGCAACCTGGACTAGTTAATTGCAGTTCTGATTTTGTTTGCAGCTCAAGGCTAGAGTGAAGTAGATGCATTTATGCAAAGATTTGCAGGGACTCAAACTTGTAGGTTTTCGGCTACATTGCAAGCAATTTATTCCTTTGTGGATAATTGGTACGTTGAAGTTGATTTGTTGCGCTTTAAGTGGGTAAGCGATATCGTTTCAATTTAAGTCTTGTGTTTAACCAATAACCTTGCTTAGGTGCTTCCGGATGGTGTAAACTGATGCCATGTTTTCATTGTATAAATTATTGACCTGGTCGAATAAACGTGCAAAATGATATGAATAGACTAATTTTTGGCTAGTTTTTGTTATATTGTTGAATACTAAGTGCAGGATAAATTTCTCAATGGGTTTTTTCTTTCTTTTTTTTTCATTTTTGTAGCCAACTTACCAAGTGGTTCAACCCATTAATTAATGGTTATCCATTCATCGGAAGTCTCGAGACACCGGTAACATCGAGTCCATTGATCGCATGGTACCTATCAAACCTCCACGCCTACCGTACAGTAGTCAACCCACTACTCCATGGTGTTGAAGTAGGACTTGAAAATGAACTACTCTTAGTTGGTTCATTCGTTAAAGCTGGTCCTCTAAGAAATACAGAATATGCAGGTGCAGCTGGGTCTCTAACAGTGTTGTTGCTATTCTCAGCATGTGTTTGACAATCTATGGTATTTCATCATTTAAAGAAGGTGATGCATCAACGGTACCTTCATTAACTCTAACACTTTTTAACTTAACTGTAAAATTTTTTGGTGTTTTTCCATCTTGAATTCTTGATGTTATAGGTTGTTGAAATTGTAATTGATTTCAACTTTTAATATAAAGTTTTTTAGTTTCATATTCATTCATTTTCAATTTCAAAATTTTAATCTCTAGAATTTAGCTGAATCAGATTTGGAATTCAGTTGAATTTCAATTTTTTTATAATATTAAATTATCATCGATCTAACTATCGATTTTAGCGACAACCTGAAAGTATCGTTATTCAGCTGCAAGTTGAAAGCCCAGAAAAAGATACTAAATCTATGGCACTTTCATCTGCAATTCAAAAGTGTCGTTTAAGTCGTTAAAACGACACTACTTGACTATCTTAAAATGACTTTTTTCCACTAGTGTTAATTTCTTAGCCAGTAATGAATCAATGTAGTAGTGGTCGATTAAGTACATTAAGAAGTACGCAAACACAATTATGTGGCATCGGTGATGATCAATCAAGCATGTTATCTGGAAAAAAAACGAATCAGCAGAATTCCAGATTTTTTTTTAAAACTTGATTAAAAGTTTGCAACGGATATAAATGTTGGTGATTATAACGTTGCTGACAAACAAATAATCAACAACTTATGTAAATGTTGCAGAAGGAAAATATGATGTCATCTTTTTAGTGGGACCTACTGACACGTGGAGAAACCATATATAAGTAAAGGTTTAAATTACGTTGCTTAGAAAAGGAAAACGTTGCTTTAATTAATTTAAGCAGCGTCTACATACGTTGCTTAAACTATAGTAAGCAACGTATAGAGCAACGTATGAAATGTTACTTTATTTAATTTAGGAAATGTATGTAGACGTTGCTAAAAATTTGTGATGCCGTGTGGGCAACGTACATAAGCGTTGCTGAAATTATTTGCAACAGAAATATCCGTGGTAAATTAGGGATTTTGGTGTAGTGCAAGGCCATAATAGTGCTCAATTTTTTCTGAATTTTCCTTGAAGAAAGTAATTGCGATTTATTTAGTGTGTACTACTATCCGGTCTTGATACTTAAATGTGCCAGGTTTAAGGTTATTAAACCTTCACTTTTTTGAAACATTGATTTACTTATACTAATTGATGGTTTAAATCGGAAAGATAACATCTACTATGCGTAAAACCATCGTCTTGAAATCTATGAGTTGTTACAATCTAGCGAGGGATTGTTAGAAGATTGTAACAATAAAATTATATGCTAACTGACTAGCATAAAGTTCTGGGTATGTGGTTGTCTAATTTGAATAGTTTGTACTGTTACAGCATAGCTCGGTTGAACCCACCAAGAGTTGGTCTGTCAAGGTTGGTTGTCATATTTTAGTATCAAAACTCATCTATAGTCGCTTGATTAAATACTAGAGTCAAGTTCGTTTAGGTTAGACTAAAAAGTCTAGGAATGTTGAGATTTACAAGTATTACTCCGTCTTAGATGAGTTAAGATTTTAATTTTATTACACACTTAATTACATGATAGTGTTAAGATATTAATTTTAATGAGGTGCAAATCATGACTTATGAGTAGAAAAATATAAGTCTATGATAAATAGATTCATAGTATTAGACCGAGTTTTGGCGATTTCCAAGTCCGAACCAGTGTAGTCAAAATCGCTCTCCAAGGACGATTACTCGTCGAGTAATCGCTACAGGCTATATGACCGAGGCGAATTCAATTCCAAGGCATTTCTGATTTTTAGCGATTAAGACGGACGATTTTACCGATTTGGACCGATTTTAAGCAAAATGAATCAACGATTTTTCCGAGTTGGCCCTCCATGCACTAAAATTAGAAAAGAAAATTTGTGTAACCCCCAATATGGGAGTTATCAAATATACAAACCTCTAAATACATGATAATTACGTTCAATATAACGATATTACACGCTTAATTACATGATAGTGTAAATTTTTTAATTTTAATTAGGTACAAAACATGATTTATGAGCAACAATTTATAAGTCTCTAATAAATAGATTCCGAGTATTAGACCGAGTTTTGGCGATTTCCAAGTACGAACTAATTGCTCCTCGCTCCAAGCTCCCCAACCGAGTAGGACCGAGGTACGATTTCATCTTGTGACCGGTTATACCTCGGATTCCAAAGTAACTTGTGACCGATTACAGCTTGCATTCCAATATAGCTTGTGATCGGTTACACCTTGATTTCCAAAGTAACTTGTGACCGATTACAACTAGCTATATATCATAGGAGACCGGTTATACCACAACTCTCAACCAAAGTTAAGATTGGTTCTACCTAGACATCTTGTATTAACCAATCAAAATATTCAATGAAGAACCGGATCAACACATCATGATTTCCCTTCCGATTATGAAACAAATTCATACATCTACTTCCTTAAACTAATGTAATAATACATAGTTTTCTAGGATGAAATTTATAAAGACCCTCAAGCACGTCAACGTTATTAGACCTGTCTCGAAAAGTTATGCGAAATGAACTACTCGAGCGTGCCAAACGGATACCAAACGAATAAATAATCATCAGATACTTTTGAGGGCAAAATGGTCTTTCTTCTTTAAACTGACCCGACTGCCCATATCATTTGGGTGGGTGCATTTATCGTTTGTCTTTGGCCTTATCAGAATCAATCGAGCAGATAAGCTCATTCATTCTTCTTCTTTCTCTTTTCTTCTTTCTTCTTTTCATTCTTCTCCTCCTGTTAATGAAATTTGAGAATCAATTCTTGATTTTGAGTTTGTTAGTAAGTTTGTAAGATTCACGAAGCGTTATTGGTGGTGAAGATTATGGTATGGTCGATTAAGACTCGAGATAAGAGGTGAATTAGAGAATGAAATAAATTAAGGTTTATGGAGTTGGTTCGAGGATTCGATTGAGAATGAGTAAGAAGAAGTTAGAAGTTGGGTTTGTTCTTAATTAATGTTTGATTGAAGTTGTAGGGTTGTTTGAGGATTGATTATGATATTAGGGTTTCTGAGTTTGATTTGGGGATGAGTTTAGAAGATGAAATTGATATTCAAGAAGTGTAATTAATTAGAGATGGGTTTAACGTGAATCATGGTTAAGGCTGAAGAATTACTTGAGATTGGTAGTTAGGGTTCTGACTTTTGTAAATTGAAGATGCTGTTGAAGTTAAGGTGTTGAATGGAAGTTGAGGAAGAACTTGGGTTAGATTCTCGTGTTAAGAAGATGATGAAATTATTATGAGTGCTGAACTGGTTGGTGCTTGAGCAAAATTGGTTTGAGGTAATTTTCTTTCTATGTAAATTTAGAAAGGTTATTATTGCTGTTATTGAGACTTAAGTTGAATTGTTGTGGATGTATGAGTATATGAGAGGGTTCTTGGAGACAAGAACTAGTTTTAAAGTTAGAATTACAATATGGTTGAAGTTGCAGGGGATATGAGTGATATGGAGGTATTGTATTGCAACTGGTGATGGTGCTGTTGTGTTTTGAATGGCAGTTGAAGTTGAGATGTATGAGATGTAGGAGTTGTTGTTTATTTTGGAGATGAGTTAATGAATGTCAATTATGAACTACCTGGGATGTTAATGATGTTGATGTTGAAGATGGAATGAATCTGTGGAATGAATGTTACAGCTGTAACTAATAGAATTGTAAGGGTTATGTTTGTTGGCTGTTGCAGTGAAGAACTAGTAATGATGAAGCTGAAGAATCACTAGTGGAAAAAGCCATTTTAAGACATTTACATAGTGTCGTATAAGCGAGTTATAAGACACTTTCGAATTGCCGTAGATTCAGTGTCTTATTCAGGAACGACACTTTCAAGTTGACGATGAATAAATTCGAATTACAATACTGTGAGATGTCACTAGGTACAATATCTTGATTACGTAGTAGAATTAATTTATAATAATTAAAAAAAAAAATCTGGCTGACTGAATGCAGTCAGATTCAGATTGGCTGAAATAATTCTGACTCAAACTCAAATTACACTAAATTGAAACTCAAATTGGACTGAAATTCAAATCAAAATTACCTGATTCATCAATATAGAATTACCATTCCATTCCATTAATTGTATTCATAAATTTAGTTCAGAATCATACATAAAAGGATTCAATTCCATAATTCACACCAATACAAGTTCTAATATGTTCCTAAACACAAGTGCTACAAATCCTAGCAAATACTCCTAGATAATAAGTTTGAAGTTTCTTAAAGACAAGTGCTAGATAATAAGTTTGAAGTTTCTTAAAGACAAGTGCACCTTCATGTACTGAGCCGCACGTTTCAAAATGCTACCTGCAACAAAAATTCAAAGAAAAATTAGTGAAGAACCAATATCATTTCAGCCAAGTGATAACGTGGGATGCAATAGAACACTTTAGGGTGACAACTCATTTGATGATTCCATAGATGTTATGCAAAACCTTGCTAACCTAACAAAATTTGATAAGTACTAATGTACTGATAATACGTAAGAGATGACTATAAAAATATTAAGCATGTTTTAAAGATATATTAAAGTTCATATGATGTATCGTCATAATGTCAGTAACACTTTCAGGGGAAGTTGCGGTGCTGGTACATAAACAGTTGCTAGAGAAACTACATATTGAAATGTATTATCAATAACCAAATACACGTTGGGCAAGCAGGCAACCTATCCAAAATACATTGAATACGGAGCAAAAAGACCTCACGGTGCAAATAAGAAACGATATACAGAAAATGATTTATTTATTTTGTTAACAAACCTGTAAATATATAAACATATTCCAAAGAGAAGAAAGTGTGAGTTCCTTTTCTCTAGCAACTTTGCATCTGCTGCCATTGTATCCCACACCTAAAATATATGAAACATCCAACTTTTTGTCAAACAAAACGATAAAACTGAATCCACCATAAAAAAGAATAAATCATGATACCAAATAGTATATCATACCTAACTAGGAGAGATACTAATTCTAAGTGTTCTTACACAATTCAGGAACTAAGAATAACGTTCATCATTAATTTGTATGCAGCTTAGCCGGATGACATTGCAGAATGTAAGCAGCAGACCCATATAAAGCCCAAAGTCAGACCTTGCACAAAACCATTGTACATAAGCACAACAACCTACTCAAGTACAACATAATCTCTAAAAATCTCCCGGACCTACCGTGGGACATAAGCACAACAATGAGAAAATGCCAGATTCACATAAATGTAAAGAAATTAACTAAACACGCACAAACATGCAGATGAAAGATCCTCCTTGGTTGTATCTCTTAGCCTCTCTAATATCACACTTAGAGGGTTATTGAGTTGCATAAAGATAGGAGAACTAGAATAACCTGCCTTTGGATTGATGTTGGCTCTTAAAACCAAAGTTCACCTCTTCTGCAATGAAACAATAATGCATGTGTATTCACTATCCAACGATGTAAACTGCAAGGTCAATAATGTGTAAAAGAGATCAATATGCAATTCTTGTAAAGCAACAGGTCGAACATAAACAAATATTTAAATAATAACAGGGGGTTAGTCAAATGAGACTTCAAATGACTTCCAAAGAGTTTCCAAATCTACTGTTAGTCCATAGAGATTTTTGTAGAGTCTCCCAATGTCTATTGTTATTGGTTAGAGACTTTTTTTAAGTCATTCAAATTCTCTGAAACTCCATGTTATTGGATTAGGATTTCGTAAGAGTCACTCCAACAACCTTGTTATTCGAAGGAGAATTGAAAGTCATTGATTTGTTGTTTTCAGAGATTTGAAGAGACTTTTTTAGGAAAATAGGCATGGTAGAAATCTCTCCCCAATATGTGATATTTTGGGAGACTTTGAAATTTGGAGAATATTTGTTATTTAAGAGTAGGACCATTTTTTTTTATTCTCTTTTTTTGTTTGAGTTGATGACTAGGGAACGAGTCATTTGCGCAGTAATCCAGCTGACAGCATCTGAATATATTGGACATCTCCTCACTTTTCTTTTTACCAGTGGCGAGATAGCGTAGCAAATAAAATGTGGGATGAGTGGAATAAAGAGAATGAAACTTAAACATAGGATAACAGTGAAATTTATTTTTGACAATGAACGCATACTTTACTAAGCGTCAGATTTATTTTAACAATGCACACATATTTTACTAGGTGTCCATGATACTTTTATTAATATTATAACGTGCGTTATCAAAAAAATCCGTAGATTTTTGAACTTTTACTTAGATATTATACATTTTTTTGTCTCTACAAGTCACCGAGACTCTTTACAAATTTCATATTTTGTCTCTTCTAGTCACAAAGACTCTCTAAAATACTCCTAGAGACTCACTAGAAATCTCTAGATTTTTCAGAGAATCTCCGGAAGTCACTCAAATAAATAATCTATGAAAGTCTACAAAAGTCTCATTTGACTAACCCCTGTAAATTTGTATTTAATGCTTATAGATAACACCCAGTTCACAAACGAAGTTGAGTACAGTACTCTAAACAATACTCAAATGATGACATGTATAAGTTGCAAGCTTAGCAATCCAAGTACCCAGTTCTAAGTTAGTTTAGACAATTCAACAATAATAGATAATGCAGAAAACTTGGGAAGTGTAAATTAAATTAAAACAAAGTTAATTGGCATTTATTTTTACTATTAAAACTTAACAGTAATGGGGAACCTAGGCAAATACACATGGAAAATATTAAAGATGTGACTTAGAAATATACATGAAGAAATTTCGAAAGATGATGACACGTAAATTCGAAACCCCAATTCAGTCTGTATTTGAAAACCCAACAGGGGTTACAAAAATATATGCAAGATATGAAAGCAATGAATACAAAACTTAAGCCAAAAAGAATTGAGCATGTCCACATTCTGAAATTCATAAAGCTTGGCAATAGCAACAGAATCTTTTTCCATTAACCAACTATAAAGAATAGAACAGATTCAAGATCAACAGGTAACTTTGAAGGCGTTTTTAATCATAGTACAAAAGAATGCATCACTAGTGGAAAATGTGGTTTTACTGACCCACATCCCGACCCTCAATGGCGGTCAATTGACCAAGAACTGGTCAAGACGGTCTCAGATATAAAAAAATATATCTGGAGCACAGTTTAGAGGGCTTAACTTGGTCGTTGTATGAAATTTTTTATTATTATTTTATTCCTCGCTCAACGACCCACACTGTGACTAGTGAACCTAGCTTTTCCTATGGTTCACTTTTCTTGGCTCCCATTATCCTTATCCCTTCATATCTCTGTTTATTCCTCTCTCACTCTCGCTCACCTCGGCTCTCTCTTTTTTTCTTCGCAGTAAAACCTCACCTATTTCTTTTTCTCTCTGCAAGTTTACACAATTGTTCTCGATCGAGCTCGAAATTCTTTTAATCGGATCACTTGAAAACAAATATTCAATTAAAAGTAAATTTCGTAAAACCCTAATTTGTTTTTCAGCTCTAGTATGTTGTTTGGGTTTTAAGATTCAACATGAACAGGTAAGAACAACCATTTTCTTCCCTAATTCTCCACATCCGTCTGTATTATGTTTGATTGAATGTTATTTTCTTCAATCTAAACTCACCTCAACCATTTTCTTTGAATACCTAATTTCGCCCCTTTCTCTTTTTATTCCTTGTTGATTTAGTTTGTAGGGTTTTAAATTTCTTCTGATTTTTGTCGAAGGATTTATTATAAGACCAATTATCATCCTCACTTGGACTTCTCAACATTTTCAGGTATAATTACTACACCATCTTTGTCTGATTTAATTTTTCTTTGTTGTCAAAGTTATTCATACGGTGTTGATGTGTTATTATGGATGTACCCAAGGCTCAGATTTCAAATGTTTACTTATTTTATTTATTTATTTTTTTGGTGTTAGAGAGGTACAAATCCCCTGAAATTTATGTACCAGTTCACCAAGGTGTGATAAACAAAAGGGTTCATATAAGATGCAAGTCTACTATCTCTGTTGAAGAAATATGAGGTTTGGTTTTCAACTTTTCTGCTCCTTTTTATTTAGGGGTTTTCTTGAATTGACGGAGGTTTCACATTAATGTTTTTGCTACTATTTTCTTTGTAAGTTGTTGTTATTGTTGTGTTTATGGTTTTGTTCAGAGCTGGTCGTGGTGGTGCTGATTTGTAGCAACACCAGGGATGGTAATGGAGATGGTGGTGGAGGTGACTTGGTACTTGACGTGTAAATCATTTATGAAACATGTCCATCTAGGAATCTATACACTATTGTGGTATGATATGATATCATAATCATGTATCTAAAAAGTATTTGTTAGTGACCAATACTACAATTAGAAAGTGATAAACTCTTGTCTTTCAGGTTAATGCTTTCAGAGAGAGCTTTTTCCTTAGCTCTTGATGTTACAAAAATGTAGTTCTACATATTAGAAATTTGTACTGACTTATAATTTTATTGCACAAATCTTCGTATTAGTTTATTGGTTGGTGGTGATAGTAGGGAAAACCAGTTTGAAGAATTAGCACAAAATCCTTATATATTATTATTGCAACTCCTGGTAGGCTGTTGCATCATTTGTCAGAAATTGTTGACATGTCCTTACACACTGTAGAATATATGGTGTTTTCTGAAGCTGATCATTTGTCATTTCGTTTTTGATGAAATTATATTACATTTCCTGACTAACTAAAACATATTTTTTTTCTGTAGATAGGCCGGCTCAATTGAGGGCATAGGTGGTGTACATCATTTGGATGAAGCTCTGCAAGCGGAAAACATCACCATCAAATGCCACATATAGGGACAGGAGACACACTCAGTCAATTTGTTAAGTTTTCATCCTGTAAGATCCTTGGGTGATAACTATCAATTGATATATTAGGTCATGTTTCTTAAGTTTCCTTGTTTATTTTTGTTTGTGAGATACAGATAACTACTAGGATAGTAATAGTAGGTTGGATTTAATCTTTCACATTTTTCCTGATAACTTTATGTGGTCATTGCAGGTTCATCACACATTCACAACAACTGGATCAGATGGTGCCTTTAATTTTGAGACAAGGATAGCAAACAGAGACTCAAGGTTTGTCTAACTGTCCCAATCCATGCATGATTTTTGATTGCATACATTTATTTCGATAGGAATTAGTTAAGTGTGTATTATCGAAGTTTGGATTGTTTTTTATTTTGCGTTTAACATTGTTTAGTTGGTTTAGTGTTGGTTTTTGATTGCATCTTCAGGGTGGAGAAAAAGATGAAATTATGCGTTACTTTGATGAGCCTGGAACTCTTGCACCAACTGGATCTTCTATTTTCCACTAGTTCTAGTATCCTTTCCAAATCTTTTACATATTACATACTTGACAGTTTATTTGTATGCAGTATTAGGCTCTTTCAATAGATTCTAAGAACTAATTCACACATGCTCAAAATCTTGAAGCATATTCGGTTTTAAGTCAAATCTCTGTTCTTTGACGTCCCAGGATTATATATTGCATGTAAACTTTGCATGATACGAAATATGACCTTGCTTTGGTAGTTATTCGATGCAATCCTCTCTTTCTCTCCACCTTGTTGGTTCTCATCAGATTAGATTATTGAATCATAGTTTTGTTTTGTATCTTTATGACTTTGTCTTCCTTAATTGCATCTCCAGATTTGGAAGTTTTGCACAGAAACTTCTTAAACATAAGCACAGAAGACCAGGCCTTGTACACGAAGGTATAGTCATAATTAATTACAATGATAAGATGCTGATTTGCTTTCTTCTGATTTTTGATTTGGTTTGGATTGTAGTTCAATATCGCAAACCCGTTGGATTGTAGTTCAATATCGCAAACCCTACCACAGTATGCCAGAAGAAACTTGAAATTGCTGACGACCATAAGTTGTAAGTTTTAGATCCAATTCTTCTTGTGTTTGTGAAAGCTATTCAATCTTCATGAGTTTCCTCATACTCCTTCGCGGTTTTGTCTATGATTTGTCGAAAACCGCTTCAGTCATGTACTTATTTTTGATTGAAAATAGAAAATGATCAGAATTTCTCAAACAATGGTTCCATTTTATATTTTACCGTTCTTCTCTTAAATATATTTTTTCATGTTCCATTCATTTTCAAATTGATTTCTAAATTTCTCAAGAACCCAATCAAACGTCTTCCCCTTAAACCTTCAACAAGGATAATCTATAAACTTCTTAGGTGTCTAATATTTAGAGAACATGGGAGTTTCTTTGGTCTTGTCGGAGTTACCACAGATGAATTTCATCTATTATTTAAATCCTTGTCGCTGGCCTTAAATAATATGGGTTGTTGTTGGGAATCATTGTGTTGTACGTTGTAATGTAGGGTTTGAATTCAAACTGATCTCTTACTCCATGTCGTATTAGTGCAGTCTACTGCCTATATACTTGGTGAATTTTTGTTGTACTGTTATTGACTTGGGATATGACTTTATATGAGCTAGAAGTTTCTTTTGAATTTGGTAGTAAATAATATTTGGCGTAGATGTATATCGTATTGCAAATATATTTGTTTGTCTTAGCATACTATTCAAGTATTGGACCTATGTATGTTTTTGAGCAGTGCTTAATTGTAAGAAATGTCTGGACTTTCAAAAAACGATACCTTCTGAGTGTTGCACTTTTAGCACTCAAAGCAATTCATGAGTCGTGACCTTTAAGGTAGGATAATTATGTTTGAAATGATTTATGGATGATATTGTTAACTTGAGTTAGCATTTCTATTTATCCGACGTGTCGTCTCTCTATGAATTGTAACTATGGTAGTATGGTTTATGAATTCCCTTAAATTATTGAGTGATCTTGAAATTGTGACTGCGGTGTTCATTTTAGGGTACTTTTGAGTCATCTCCTTTAGCTTACAAAACTAGTTTACAGATAAGGGTGAGGTTGGGGATTATTTTTGGTATATTTACAAAGAATGATATTGTGTTTTTATCTCATATCGGGATCTATGTCAATAGGCAGTAACAGTTGTGTCTGTAGCTGCTAGCTAAGTTTAGTTCACTGGAGCGGTGGGTATATTTCTTTCGTTGGTAGTAAGTAGTATAACAAGGTAGATAAAAGCTAAACTTTAGAATTTAGGAACTGCAGTATCAGTAAAGACAGAATTATCATGGACATGATTCGTCTGGTTTCGCATTTCATTCTGATTATTTCAGTTACGATTCAGTAACAATATGGAATGTGACCTCAAGTACTCTTGTTGTTTATGTGAGCTTTAATTTAGTTCTAGGGGTTTTCTGTGATTTAATCAACTAAACACAAATATGATTCAGAAACTCAATAAGTTGAGATAATGAAACTCTTATAGAATCGAGAAGATTACTATATGTACAATTTGAAATCATTTTTGAGTAAGAAAGAGAGACGAGTAACAGATGAAAATTACTTCTTAAGAGATAAAAGAGAGACCCCTCTTCTTATTATTATTGAAGGCTTTTATTTGATGACGTGGATGAAGGGAAAATTACAGTTGTATCTGCCATGTTGGAATCAGCTGTTATTCAGATGTTTGTTCAAGTAGCGTTTTTGTATTCCATTGGGCTTATTTGCATTTAAACCGCTTTGTGTGTTTAGTTGTCTGGGTGTTGATGTTTTGGTTTTTGCAGACGTGCTTTCTACGATAAGAGAATTTCACAGGAAGTCAATGGAGATGCTTTGGGCGATGTGAGTTTCTAGTGCATTCTTTGAGATACTAACTCCATGAATGTAGGTGTAGTTTTGGAATAAAACTTTTGATTGTTTGTGCTAAAGGAGTTCAAGGGTTACGTCTTCAAGATTATGGGAGGATATGACAAACAAGGATTCCCAATGAAGCATGGAATCCTCACCCCTAGGCGTGTATGCCTATTGTTGCACAGAGGTGAATGGTTGCTTAATTTATACCTCATTTGTTTTTCAGGATTTTTTATTTTTTTTGGATAAAAGAAAGACGTGTATTACTAAAAATTTGAATCACAACTTAAAAGTTCTGTGGATTTTGTCTAGTACATTTGTTTTTTAATAAAATCTATATTTTGTATCTAGATTCAACCCTCTGCTAACAAAAAGTTCTTTTCTGGCAACATTCTGTTGTGCAGGTTCATGTCATTCTCCTGGATCCTTCTTGATCTGGAACTGTTGCTGACAGATTGAGTAATTAATCTTATTGCAGATTAGCTTCATTCGATTCTACAACTTATTTCTTATTCCTCGATATGTATATGAATCTGTTTTTTTTTTATCCAAGTAAAATTAATAGAAGTTTGATGTTAAGCTTCAATATAAGCTTAGTACCAAACTCTTATTTCTCGTCTGATTGTTCTCTCATTATTATTGCTCGCTCTCGCTAGCAACCGCTTAGGCTTACGTGGTTGGCGTAGGTTTTATTATTAAAAGGCTTTGTTCTCTATTCGGAATCTCAAAACTGAACACTTGTAGAAATTATGGCATCAACACACAGGTTATCCAAAAGATTGTGTTATGTACATGAACTAACTTGGTTCTTGTACTTGAGCATCAACACTCATGGTAATACTTGTACAACTTTATTGGCTTACGCTTGCCTCTAATTATTTATTTTTATTCTTAAGGAATGCCTCTGAATGGACTCATACCTGAGCTTGTACATTAACTTCCTCATTGATCTTAATTCTTGTTTGTGTATAAGAAGTGTTAATACCTGTAGGGATGCACTAAGCTGCTACTGAGTTCTTGACGTTTCCTTTCAGATCAATATTCTACTGAGTTCTTGGGAAAATCGTGGGAATATATTGCGATGATATGACTAGTAAGTCCTTCATTTCTTGTAAACTGTTATGATGTCGTGCTAGAGTGGAGTCATTTTCCAATTTAGGCCTTGTAATTTTTAGACTTGTGAAGAAACCATTTATAATTTTTCCACGCATGTATACCCTTATTTGTTATAGGTGGTTTCGCTTCTCTAACTTCAAGAAGATCATCTTTGTTTGCAAATAGATGCGTACTACTGGTGTGGGAAACATGACTCTTTATCCTCCTGCAACCACCAGTTCCATGATCGTGGGCATTCCATTCTGACATTATCAGGGAAGCTCATATTTTTGTTGATGACGTCTCTATCTATGGCCTGGTATCTTGGTTAGTTTGGACTGACTGTAAGAAAGCATTATCAATTTACTTTGTTTAGAGGTTTTAGTTGGTTTTTAGCCTAAGTGTAAGCTGAATTCAAATGAGAACAAAGCATTTTAATTTTAAATCCTTTTTAGTGTAATTTTTAACTTAATGAATCAATGAACTGAGGATCTGAATGTATGGGTGCAGGTTTTATTTGAATCAAGTTTGATTTTATTCTTATTTTCATTTGATTTGGTTTTCATTTGGGTTCTCATTTAAGCTTGATTTGGTTTTCATTTGAATTCTCATTTGAAATTTAGTCAGATCCAGTCAGGCAATCTGAATCTTTTTTTTCTTTTAATATTAAAATGTATATCTACGACTGATAAGGATCAGTCTTAACACCGTGACCGTTAAAATCAGTCGTAGATATAGGTTGTTACGTGACCCGCAGAGCTACGCATAGATGAAAAAGACGCTCAAAAAGCGACCATTTCCGTGACCGTTAAAACATGTCATTTAACTCGCATCTATGACTTGCCCTGACGGTCGTGAAACTGCTATTTTCCACTAGTGCATTCACAAGAATAGGGCTGCACATTAACCCGATTCGACCGACCGAACCGTGGCCAAAAAAACCGAACAAACCTGAACCTGAGATATCCAACAATCCTGAACGGTACAGTTAGGAAAAACCCGATCTATTTTATTGTGCTTCACGGTTTAATTGGCATACCGACCCATCAATTAGATCGATGGTTAATAATAGCCATACCTTAGGAATAAATAACGTAATGACTGGAGCCCTAAGTCTTCTTCAACTTTTTTTATTTTGAACTCTTTCTTTTTCCTCTCCGCTCTTCAGACTCTAGAAGAGGAGGCGAACCAGCACAAACCCCTTCCATCTATTTTCTTAAAGTTACTTCCATCTGCTTCTTAAGTCTTACATCACCACCACCATCAACAAAAAAAAAATCGTCCACATCATTTTTTAAACCAGCAACAGTGATTCAGTCAAACAATCATTAAACCAGCGATCGTCGAGCAACATCGAAACACTTTCATCTTCTTCCCAAAATTGAAAGTGGACCAAATTAGTGTTACTGATTTAAGTTGAAAGTGGAAGGCTTTATTGATTTGTTTTATTAATTTCTCAAAATTGATCTGGGGTTTTATATGTCCGGGGTTTCTTCATAATCGGATTTAATCAAACATTAGGGTTTAGTTTGATATTGAATTTTTGGTATCTTAATTGGTGAATTCTATATTTTTGTTGATTAGAGATCCTAATTGAGTAATTGGTGAAATTTGTGGGTTTCTAACTTTTCCAAATTCTTATTGCGATGTTTAATACTGTGTATGATCATTCATTGTTGTGTATAATCATGGCAGGAATGTTTTTAAAATTGATCTATCAATGTTTTGTTGCGGATGCCTCTAATCTCCCCGATCGTTCTACTTCAGTTCGGTGACCCGATCACCAAATCTAACCGACCCGTGCCAGGATATGTTGGTTCAAAACCGACCAGAAGCTCAACTTTTACCATAGTTGGGGCTGCCTATAAAATAACCGACTACTACGGTTTGCTGGTCGGCAGGGGCCAAACCCGAACCGACCCGACCGTTGTGCATCCCTACACAAGAATGTAAGACTTCTACCAGTGGAGATGGGGTTCATGCACAAACCACAAGGAGTTTCCAATGTTATTAAGAAGCACAATTCGGATTAGAGCATAAGATAAAACATTCACTCAAATCAAATTAGGGTACAAAAGATTGGTATAGAAAACTTGTAGTTGTTGAAATATACCTTTCTAGTCTCTATTGTAGTTGTACATGTTCTTCTTCCTGCAACTATGTTTTAGGTTGATATTCCCACTATCTCAAAAATCCCACAAATCTCAGATCTTAATAATTGACTACTACTAAGACAAACCAAAATTAAACCCAAACAAAAATGAACCCTACAAAATCCCTACAACTGGATGTAAAGAAAATCATTACAACATGATGAAATTAACCAAACCCATATCATAAAATTGAAAACTCATATCATAAAACTGAGATTAACCAAACCCATGATTAAATTGAGTACTGAAAGAATTTGAAGGATGAGAGCATTATACCTAAAAACACCATTACTCAATGCACAACTTACTTCTCTCAGTGAACAAATTAAGCGAATCCCTCATTTGATTTATCAGCTCTGGATTCAAAGAATTGAGATTGTGCTTCATAACCATCGGAACCACTCCTTGAAGAACTACCAGAATCTGAATGTGCAATTAACACCAAATACATCACAACTTGAAAAATAAACAATTACAAAACAAGAGTGATACACGTGAAACAAATTTATAGAACCCATACCTCTATCAGAAGATGAAACCACAACTGCTGGAACTACACCACCAGTTTTGTCATTAATAGGAGACTGTATCATTCAAAACACAACCATTAATTAGTAAAACTTTATTGCAACGAAGCTACCAAAACAAACACTAATAAAAACTAAGGTCTTTTGTTGTTTTACCTTGAAGCAATCTCAACCCCATGAAGCTTATCTGTTATTGTCAACTTCATTCCCTTCTGCATCTTTAAAGGTACAAATCCAACTGAACTTCATTCCCTTCTAAGACAAAAAATCAACTAAAAAATCAGTATTCATTCACAGATTCATCTCAACTTTCTCGGGTAAACACTTGATTTTTCTTACAGTCTAAAAATCTAATCTTTAGGGTTTGCGAAATCAGGTTATTCAAAGATGGAGTTGATTTCTGTAAAATTGGGTTTGCAGATATAATATTAGGTGATCGAATTCTCGCAGGTTTAGGTTTTATTTCTGGCAGGTTTAGGTGGTTTTTCTGGTTCGTCTTTTGAAGGAGAAAGAGATGAGTGAGAAGGATAATGTTTCTCTCTCTCTACTTTGGGGTAAAGATAGCTAGGGTTGAGGCGACATATTTTTGAGATTAAATCTTAACCGTAGAAGGGGAATATCCTACCAAAGAAAGGATGTTACTCAATTGTCGTTGTATAAGTCAACGAAAGTCTTAACACAACAACATTTTGATTTTAGTCAACGACAATCAAGAGTATCGTTTTCTAAGTCAAAAAGAGTCTTAATACGACGATAGTTTGACTTTGGTCAAGGAAACTTTTCGAATGTGGTTATTTTGCGATATCTACTGTTTGTGTCGTTTCATTATGTCTCAGATAGCCAATTTTCCACTAGTGATGGCAAGGCCATGAAGTGATATGCTGAGTTACATATTTGTGGTATTGAGAATTGGACATGATTGTGTTGTTTGAAATGAACTGAGGTTGATATGGGTGTGGGTGTGGGTATGGATTTGGTTGTGATAGACACTGGATTAGTGTTGCAGATGGTGACAGGTGGAGTTTAACAACTAAAGGTGTTTAGTGTTGTTGTAATGAGTGATTGCAGAGAATCGGTATGGTGGTTGTAAGTGGTGATGGAATGGTTATGTTGTTGGAGTTGGGAAAGTCTGGTGGTGCAGTTGAGATGTAATGTATGTAAGTTCAATCAAAGGTTATAGACATGGTGTCGCTACGACTAGGTGGATTAGTGTTGTAGCAGATAGAAAAAGTGTTCTTAAAGCTGCAATTGCAGGTAGGCTTAATTATAGTTGTATTGAGTTATTGAATTCTATTTGAATAAATGGAATGTATTAGTGATTGTATAAACTTATGTTCTTGAGAACTTAGACCTATTAGTCATCCCAGTCAGTTTAGCTGACTCAATTTGTTTAGCTGACTCAGTATATCTGACTGAGTCGGATCTGTTGACTCACCGATTTCATGTTTGACAAGTGGACCTTGACCGAGTTAAACCTTTGACCTTGGCTTTGACCCTTGACTGGACTCTGACCTAGACTTAGACGTTGACTGTTAGTTGACTTCCTCTGACCAGACGTTGATGGTTAGTGACCGTTAGTTGACTCATATAGATCATGCCTTAGGTTAATGGACTGGTTTGGTGAACCTGGGCTTAGTTTTTATGATTTGGACCTCTTATGGTCCGAATTAGCCTTTGGTTTCTTCTACAAAGTTGTAGATATTCATAAGACTTAGCTAATGGACTATAGAGTCAACCTAATTAAATTAGTAAACCTTTTGTGCTAAATATATATAATGAAATGGTGTAGAACCATAAACGGGCTTAGAACCACTAGATAGTTCACTTATCTTATAACTAGAGAATTGTATGAGATTATGTTATGAGCTTTGTGTGAGCCTTTTGGCTAGATTCTTAGAGTTCTTGTGTGATTAACAGTTAGTCTTCATTAACAACGATCGATTCAAAGGATGAACCAGTGGATCGTAGATCTCGAGGTAGGCGTGGCTTGTCATCAAAAGAGGTGGGAATTTACATTTAACTCTTTTGTGATTATTGTTGTTTTCTTTTACGAAAGTTTATATTTAACAAAATTCATGCATTGTCTGATTGTGTATTCCATGCATTGTTTTATTTTAAATTCCGAAAGCTTGTTAGTTCTTTAATCTTTCTATTGCTTGGAAAGGAATTGTAATTCTTTGTTTGTCTTTGTGAATGTTTGGGAAATAAGAATTTCCATCTGAATGCTTGGGAAATAGGAATTCCCATCTGTGGTATATAGGATACTGCTCCTTCATTTATACATACTTACTTTCAGCTTTTATGCTATGGCTAGGGCGATACACCACAATATTACCTATTAGGTGTGGAACAAAACGACATCAATATTATAAATTGTTTGAAGAAGGAGTTAGTTCCATATACATGAATGTTTGTCTCTGTGAATTGGTTGTCTTTTAGTATTTGGGGAAAACATGAATTGTTTTCCAAATCATTCCAATGATTACTTGAAAGTTAAATGTTATTTGTACCGGGCACCCATTTTAGGGATGATGTGCTCACCCATTCCCACTTTCAGTTTCAGAGACAGATCAAAGTTGCGCAGCGGAAGCTTCGAGGAGTTGAGTCCGTTAGTTGGTTAACTTCGGCAATGTTTATTATGTTGTATATTATATTTGTAAACCAAACGACTATTGTATATGTATCATTTGAGAGGAGTTCTTGTATATATATATTTTAGAGCGGGGCTAGTTTTGGGATAAGTGTCTTAGCAGATTCCTTAATTGAATACTTAATTAAGTATATGATTTAGATTCTTAGTGCCTCTTTATTTAGTTAATCTTTTGGATTAGACAGCTGCTAGCTTTGGGAGCGCTACAAAATCACACCAATATAATGCACACATAATCAAGTAACTAAATACAATAGATTATGTCGATGTCGTATTTACGAAGTTCAAAAGATAAGCATTATACTTCGTAATATAATCCCTTTCGATTATTGAACGTATTTATTATGTATTTAAAGGTTTTTCTATTTGATAACTCCCATTTGAGGGGTTATGAATTTTTTTCTTCTTCTGATTTTAGTGCATGCAAGGCCAACTTAGAAAAACATTAACCTCTTTTGCTCAAAAACTCGTCTAATTAAATCGGAAAAATCGTCTTCCTTAATCGCTAAAAATCATAAATGGTTTGGAATCGGAAATCGCCGCGGTCATATAGCCTGTAATGATAACTCGGCGAGTAATCGGGCTTGGAGAGCGATTTTGACTACACTGGTCACAACATATTTTGGAGTGATGGTATAATCGGTTCAATGAGCAAAACCAAGTTTACATGGTTCACATATTTCTTCATGATGTGTGTGAATTAGGGTTTTGGGTTTGCTAAGATGAAAAGCTTCTAGATGTCGACATTATTTTAACATGTACATAACTCTTATCATTAATTTTTCAAAGATATTCCTTGATACTCAAGGTGATCCCATACCGAAAAAGTGAAAAGCATTTAATTATAATTTTCATCATATATGTTTTAATTACTAGCAATCAAAGCATATCCTATGGAAAATATTATTAGCTAATGTGCTAGACTAATAATAGAAGTTTTCTTTGAGAGTTTTCGGAAATATGGTTTGGCATTTAAGTGGAAATAGGAAAACCGAAATTATGTACTTTAATGTGAACATCTTGAGAATATTTTCAGTTTTTGAATTTCCTTGTTGTCCAAACAACATTGGTCTATAAATAGTTGAGTTCGCATTTCTTGCAAACTATCTTAAGAGCAAGGCAAACTTCATTCGTGTAGTTTATGGTGGAGCCGTCTATTCGGAGAGAAAAGTACCCTAATTAGGTGAAATCTCTTACGACCGCTCGTTTAAAGACTTCTGTGGGATCAAGAAGCGATCTACGAGTACCGTTGGTGGGAAACTGGATAATTGCGGTTTATTTTAGTTTTCGATTGATTTGATTGACTAACGGTTGTTGAACTTTGATTGCACCTAGTTTGTTTATTCTTGAGAATCTTCTCTTCTGATATAAGATTCACTCAAACTAGATCGAAGTGTTGACGGGATCTTTAGAACCATCTTCGGATCTACAGAGATCATGTGATAATCCATTGTTAACAGACTTCGTTCTATGCGTGATTGATCACAAGAGGATTCAAGTTATGTTGTGCATGTATTGAAGGCAATAAAAGATTTGAAGACGAAGAAGAATTCTTATTAGTTTTCGTATCTTGTAGATTTAGTACACAAACCTTGATCGGATGGGATCCAACTAGAACCGTTTTTATCTTTGATAGACTTGATTGACTAGTTGCGTGAGATCGACATCACCTTATAGTTTCTCTTTGAGATCTGTATTGATTGATTACAAATCTAGAGTTTGATTATTTCAGTAGTCAGAGTTTAGATTGATCTAACCAGACAAAGGAGTTTATTAGTTTAAACGGAAGAGCCTTTGTCAACAACTCACATATCTTTATAGCAAAGATTTGTTAGAGTGGTTACCAAACAGATTATTCCTTTGTTGTTTGGAATACGATCCAAAGGACTTGCTATTCACGTGAGTGACTCTCGAATTCGAAGGCGCAAGGATACTGAGGAAACTAAGTAGCTAGGGGTAGTCTACTTGGTCTCAACTATACGAAGTTGGAATTAAATTTTGTATAACGACTTAATTCTGAGAGTATTCAAAATTGAATTATGTCCCGAGGTTTTTCTGCATTTGCGGTTTCCTCACTAACAAAATCTTGTTGTGCCATTTACTTTATTATTCCGCGTTATAATTGTTTTCTTATAATTAAAGTAAAGTGCACTTGTACGTTAATCCATATCACTTGATATTGATCCTATAGAGTTTCGGTTTACTATATGTCAGTGATCTGATCATTTAGAAACTTCTACTCCGAGCAAATTTTGTTGCATACACTAATTAGCCGATTCGTTTGCTTCTCATGTTCTTTAATATGTCTAGCCTGCAAAGGAAAACCCACATTAGCATATGACATATAGGTACACAGAAGCATTTCTAAAAGAATACATATTATAGGAAAGACATACCATGACGCAAGTAGAACATTCACATTTGGATCCTGCTGGTTTTTGTGAAGAATTATCATTAAAATAAACTGTGCAGAACTCGCAAGCATGCTTGGCATGAGCTCTCTTGCTGCCCAGATGTCCACAAATAGGGAGCTTTGGTACTCACACTGATTTTCTCATACCTAGAAATAAGATACATAAAAAAATAAAAGGAAGATCAAAATGTTAAGTCTCACCAACTCACACCGATGTTTTCAACTGGACATTCCAACTCAACCTAAGAGAAAATTCCAACAAATCGCTTAAAAAAACGTAAGATAAACTAACAAAGGAATCGTACAGAGTGAAGAGGGTAAGAGTAAATAACAATTGATGTGTACAAACTGACCTGCCTAAGAAAGACGTTTCTAACGGCTGAGTCGATGTACTAGTTAACAGGATGACCAGAAAAAATCATGTATCCCTTTGAACTTCATTGACTTTGCATGAGCTTCCACAAGTTCCACACACAATAACATGTTTAACCATTACAATGTTGAAGCTTAGTATCATATCAAACAGACTGGGGGAAAATATCGGATATAAGAAAGAATAACAGTAGTTGTACCTCGCAACCCTTGGTATCACTTTTCATGACATCCCAAAACACCATAGCAGGTCCTAAACGTAGAAATTCCATTCGTGACGTACATGGAGCTTTTACAATTCATAGCAGGTTCTAAACAGTAAAGATGTCATTAATTTAGATGAAAATTTGATGAATAAAGGGAAAAATTAAGTTCTAATATACATAAAAATGAACAATAAACTTGAAATATACAAAATACTACTCCTTGCACCTTCTCATTGTTGTATAAGTCCTAATCTATTTTCTTAAGTAGTCAACAATGTGAAACTCCATCATTTCTGAATAACCAAAGGACTACTATTCTCATAATCAATAAGGGATGAACAAGAGAAACTAAAACAACCAGATTAACTACACACAAACCCCAAAAATCTCATATCTGAGCTACTAAATTCTATTAAGATAAACCAACAACACCCAAATGATTAACCTAAATGATTTTTCCTACTTATAAATTCCACAATTAAACCTTAACAATCAATAGAACCATATTTGGAATATACGGTAACCAAAATCAAACTCAAATTCAAAGAAATCGAGAAAATAGTTTTCTAGGGTTTATAAAGGAGAAAATCACATACCGAAGATTCGTGAGATGAGTTAAAAGAGAAAATTCGGGTTACAGAAGATTGAGTCTGATTTCATGAAGATGGATTTTGATTTGTGAGATAAGTTAAAATAGATCTCAAAAATCAGATTCAGTTAAAACCCACATCTGAAAAAGAAAGAAAAAAAATGAACAACTTTTAATTAATTTTACAAAAACCCATCTCACAAATCAGATTTGTATAAGAGATCTCACAAACTCTGGGTTAAATTTCAAAAATATGGCTTTTGATTTTTAGAGATCCAGTAGTGTTTGAGATATTTAGCAAAATGAAGAGAAAAACAAAAAGAAGAGAACGAGATTTGTTTTGGAGAGATAAGAAAATAAAAGATACTCTGTAAAAGAAAAGATGTACGCTAATAATAATAAAAGGTAGTTTTTATAGACCTTTACACCCTCAATCATTTAATTAAAGTATGAGTGTGTCCTTTTTCTCTTTTTTCTTATCCGCTATCTACTATTTGAGCAACGCATTTGTTTTATGAGCAACGGAAAATGGTTTGCAACGTTAATATCGGTTGCACACTCAAAAAACTAAAACGTTGCAAAAACCTGAATATGGTGTAGTGATACCGTACCTATTATCAAGTGAACACTTCGTTGTCGTATATATTGTCTCGATCTTGAATCCATAGTCAATCACACAAGTGATCTTGTTGTTGTATTGTCTCGATCTTTTATCCATAGACGATCACACGAAGTATGTACTGAAGTTGTTATATTGTCTCGACTCTGTCCATAGACGATCACACTTGGTAAAGGACTTATAGGTTGATAAATAAAAGATTGAGGTGTATATAGGTACCCTCGTCTTTTCATGTACCTTTTCAAATCTATACAGTTACTGAATTTGAAAAGTTACACAACTCTTCATATGCACCCTTTCATGAACCGTTGTGACAGTCGGAGAAACAACACCGTAACTGCCATCTTTTGGAACTTTTATAAATAAGAAAAAACAATCAGAAGACAAACACAAAAATATGATTTCTTTCCTACTTCTCTGCATCTCTCATAAATTGATTTTCTTCTTATTCTTTGTTGAAAGTTGTAAGAGAATTTCTAGTTTTGCTAAACTATAAATTCGGAACTTTGTTGCATCTTAAAAGTGATTTGCTTAGAACCTATTAGCAACTTATATACAATTTAAGCAAGGGCAAGTACCACTTTAAGGACAACGTATAAACATGCCTCAAAGTTCTGTCACTATATCCATAATAGTTTCTTAATAAGATTCAGTAATTTCTCATATTCTTTAGCCTCAAATTTGTAACAAAATATGCGGAGAATATGATAGCTCAGAGGTAATCAAATGGGCCAAAAGGGAAAACACCCAAAAAACTACCAGGGGGTGAGTCCTCGTGGGAGTTGGGGGAGTTGAGTGTAGTTCAGTGTTTACCCGTTAGTCGTGGGAAAGTTTGAAGGAGTCTCTCAAAATCCCCGTTAGTCGTGGGAGAGTTTAGAAGAATCTCTCAAACTCCCTAGAAAACCCCGTTAGTCGTGGGGGAGTTTGAAAGAAACTCTTGAACTCCCTGTTAGTGGTAAAACCCTAGAATGCTAGGGAGTTGGTTGTTTTGGGGAGTTTATAGTGTATTTTTGCCCCACTACAAATCTCTCAAAAAAGTAGAGATTTTGGAAGAGTCTCCCAAACTCCCTAAACTCAAAACACCAAACTCTCTCAAACTCCCTACACTCTCTTACACTTCCTCAAAATCCCTAAGGCATCATACATTAAACTCCCGACAACTCACCCGTGGACTAACTCCAAATACATTTGGAGGGAGATCGTTTGAATGCGGTTATGGCGATAAATGGTAAATCAACATTACCATTTGATACAAACAACTCAATTATTATGGATTACAAGGAAACACAAATAAAATAGCTCAGTGCTTGACGAAGGAAGTTAAAGTTAGTAGTTGTTCAACAGACATTGCGAAATGACTCTCCTTTGCGGTTAAACTCTCTCGTTAGAGTTGAGCTCCCATTAATTTCAATATAAATTTTCTTTTCCACATCTGGGAAATAGTGGACCTCACCTGAACCTAAATATAAATTAAATCTCAGATGTTTGGTTTAGATTTGAGGGAGCAGGGTAATGAGTTGAATAGGGAGGTGAATAGCGTTTCTCTAGAAAGAAAGAGAAAGTATTGATTGAAAGCTCTTTTGCTATTTATTTTTCTGTTAACGTGGTGGTGGTACGAGTTGACCATGATCTTATCTACTGATCTTTGTGAGTGGGCCCACCTGTTAGACTAAAGCACAAGAACACCGACCATGCGTGCTTGCACGAATATAAAGGCCAGCTGGTTTGCATTTGACAAGCAAGGTATATAGAAAACATTTCCCTGCAACTCTCACTTTAATCATACTCCACGTGTTAAAAGATTCCATTTCCAACTAGGTTTAACGGTTAGATTCCGCAGAACTGCCCGTAACTTGTTAAGCAACTCTAGTCCTGTGAGTATCAGATCAAAACTCGAGATTAATCCTCATCACATCGTCTTGGGAGCTGGGCTCATAAATAGATAAAACAAACGTGGGTAATGTTCACTCCGACTGGGTAGATAAAATGTAAATAGAATTAGATAAAAAAATAAATAAATTAAAAAATGGATAAAAAATGTAAAAATGGGTGGTGGATTATGAGAGAGCGCGGCGGGAGAAGAGAGGAAGAAAAACAGACACAAAATTCTAGAAGAGAGAGAAAACAGAGAGACGGCTCTGCTGATGGCCGTGAACAGCCTCTTCTCCTGAAACCCACCGTATCATCATCAGCAGCATTATCATCATCATCACCATCACCACCGCCATCACCTCCATCTTTATCTACATTCCCCCTTTTACCCCTATCTTCAGGTAAATTTACCTTTTTCTTATGCCTTTTTTTCTGAATTTTCTTTGCTTGGGAATAGAGGGAATTAGGATTCTCTTTATCATGTTTGTTTTCTCCTCATTTAATCAATTCTGGTCTCTTTATTCATCTCTCTTATTCCTCTCTGAATGTGGTTCACATATGTATTGAAATTGCATTCATATAATTTAAATTTCTTCTTGTTTCAGTGGTGATCATCAGGTTTGTCAAATGAAAGCTTGAATTCCATTAAAAAAGAGAGATGAGGGACTCAGATGATCCAAATTCAGAAGATGATCTATTATAATCCCCTAGAGTACCCTCTGTTGTTTCAGACTCTATTTTTTTGTAATTAGATTTTGTATTTTGTAATTAGTGTTTTTTATGGAGTCATTGTTTTGTATCTGAGGGGGGTTTGGAGAAATTTCCTTTAAACTTGTCAATGTAAATCATCTAAAGAAGAAGAAGAAGAAGAAAAAAAAAACACTGGCGATATCATACAGAATTTGCTTTCATTGTTAAAGCAATGGGTGGTACATCCAATCATTTCATTTTCAGCTTGAAGAGTTTTTCGTGTTTATTGGTCTTGGCTTTCCTACAAATTCACAAAACCTGCTCACTTAATCTCGAAGGTAAGGAATTTGTACTTTTGTTCTTTTAAGTGTATATTGATTCGACGCTGTATGGGGTTTACAATTGGTTTTGAAATGCAGGATTGTCTTTGTTGAGTTTCCGGGAAAGTGTGGTTAGTGATCCGAATGGAGCCTTCTCGAATTGGCACCCCAATGATAGTCATCCATGCAATTGGTCAGGTGTTCACTGTGTGGACGGCAAAGTGCAGATGCTGTAAGTTCTTTTCAATGATTAGCTCTAGCGGGTTTCTTAACCAGTTCCAAAGACTTTTAGAACAATTCTCTATCCTGGGTTGTGCCAAGCATATGAAGACTTATATTTTTGTGTTGTTTTGCCTATTCTCAAGTAGGGTATCTTGATTTTGCAGTGTTCTAGAAGGGCTTTCACTTGGAGGGATCCTAGCACCTGAGCTTGGGAAGCTCGCTTACTTGAGATCTCTGTGAGCAAAACTATTTCTCTGCTTCTATACCTTTTTGCAGCAATGTGGGATAGAACTAGTCTTAGCTTGGCCTGGTGTTCAATAGGGGGACCCTAGAAGACATGTTAAATGCATCTCAATTTGCTTTGAACCTTTATCTTGGGTAATTTTAGTGCGTATTCTTCTAATTCCAACAAGGTTGACCTTTTTTTGTCATACATGGAGACAACTATAACATTTCTGGACTTTGTCAAATTCTTTGGCCACACCAGTTGTAATAGAGAAAAAAGCTTTACAGAAAAGGTTTATGGTATAATTTTAATAGTTACTCCATATTTCTACTCCAAATAGGACCTCCAAGAAACCGCGTACCAGCTTGGCCGTGGTGTTTGGGGTCCACTGGCCTACACTGCCCATCATGCTTAGGATCTCAGCCTTTGGTTTTCCCTTTGGTTGCCTGGGTGGTACTAATGGACTCATTTGCCTTTGCTTAGTATTTATGTCCTCCATAAAAGACTTACTCTCTTTATGTTTGTTTCATTTGCCAGTGTCCTCTACAAAAACTACTTCTCAGGTTTTATTCCTAAAGAGATCGGAGGGCTTACCATGTTAGAAGTATTGGATCTAAGGGGTAACAGCTTAAGCGGGACAATTCCTGCTGAGTTGGGACAGATGTCATCTCTTAAGCTCTTGTGAGTGTTCTGCTGCAGATCTCTATTTGCATTTATGCTGTTGGTTGCGGAGTCAATTTAAGTTGATCAAATTTAATTTTCATTCCAGGCTTCTTTGTGACAATAAATTCCAGGGTAGTCTTCCTCCTGAGTTGGGGAAGCTCAATATGCTGGCTGAGATTCAATTTGATGACAACCTTACAATCTCTCTTGCAAGTGGAGTTCGTTGTTTAAATAGGAAATTTGGACACTGGTGAGGGAAACTATATTTCTTTTATCTGCAAGAGTTGTATGTGCTTAATTGTATGAATGATTGAATGTGTAATAGGAAAAAAAAACAAAGAAGAAGAAGATTATGTTAATAGTAGAGCCTATAAACTTCGACCATGTTATTTACTTATTTTACATCACAAACTATCAAACAACTGATGGAGCTTATGTTGGTCAGCATCTGGCAGAACAGTTCCAAACAACTGAAGAAAGCAGACTCTTTCAAAATTCCGTTCAAAGGGGAACTTTTTCGTTATCTTGATGTACTACCACTGTATGGAACAAACACTTCACCTTTATCCTTTCAGAATTTGCATTCTTTTCTTTGTGTTCCTTTTTTCTTGTATAGTTCATGTAAACAAATTAGTTGTTTTCTCTCTCAAGGTTCAACTTTAAAAAACGATCCTTGCATGAGAATGATGGTGAAAGATGCTGTGGCAATTTACATAGTGAGTACAATTTGGTTTTGCATGATAGTCCATTGTTCTCACTGTAGCTTATAAAGGAGTTATTTTTCTAAATTTGAGAATGGGCCATTTTTTCAGACGTTACAGAACCCTGGGTGAAAGGAAAACTGATATTTTTTTATGTCACTTACTGGTTCAGCAGATTCTTACACAGATCAAAATGTGGATGACATGGTAAACTCTGGACGCCGTAGATTGCTTGTGGAAACCTCTAACCTTCCTGCGGTACCAGCAAGCGGGGGTGCTCTTCCTAATTCAGCGAGCACCATCCCATTTACTAGAAGCAGTGGATCCTTTCCTGCTATACCAAAGAGCAAGAACATGCCAATACCTTCACCGGCACTGCATTCTTCCCCGGACTCTAAACCCCAATCAATTTCAGCACGTCCCGGAAACCAAAACGATCAACATTCTGGCGACTCATCTGGAAAGAGATTGACTTATGTTGTTGTGGTACCGATAATTGCATTTGTGCTCATTGTCGCATCAGTAATGCTTTTGGTTTTTAGAAAAAGAGGAGGCACGACAATAGGTCCATGGAAAACAGGACTGAGTGGACAGTTGCAGAAGGCATTTGTGACAGGTGAGGTGTCATGATGAAAATTTCTTTTGAAGAAACAATTGAGAACCGAAACATATTTTAATCTTATAATTCCTCTTTTTTGCCGCTAATTACAGGGGTTCCCAAACTAAATCGTCCGGAGCTAGAAGTTGCCTGTGAGGATTTTAGCAACATTATTGAGACCTTGTCAGACTGCACAGTGTACAAAGGAACATTGTCTAGTGGAGTTGAGATTGCAGTTGTGTCAATTGCAATATCATCATCCAAAGATTGGACGGAATGCTTGGAAGCGACATTTAGGAGAAAGGTACGTGGACTTGGTTTTTAACCTTGAAACATCTAGTTTAACTGGTCACCACCATTTTGTCATTCATACATTATTTTGATGCTTTCTGTATTTATGTTTTGTGTTTTGGTTTTATGTAGATAGATACACTGTCACGGGTGAACCACAAAAACTTTGTCAACCTTCTGGGTTATTGCGAGGAGGATGCCCCTTTTCTCAGGATGATGGTGTTTGAGTATGCTCCCAATGGTACCTTATTTGAGCATCTGCATGGTAAATTTATATATTTTATCATGGTTATCTTTATTTCATTATTATGCCGTGGAATTAAACATTAGGGAATCAGTATGTGGCTTGGCAACTGAGAAAATATTTTGGGTCCATGTATATTGCAGTTAAAGAAGTTGAGTTTCTTGACTGGAATGCAAGGACAAGGATTATAATGGGAACTGCTTACTGCCTGCAATACATGCACCATGATTTGAACCCACCTGTCGCTCATCCCAATCTCCACTCAACTACTGTTTATTTGACGGACGACTATGCTGCTAAGGTAGACAACCTCTTTTACACCACGTTATTCTGTTTCCTGTGGTATCGTGATCGTCCATACTCATTTACAAAATTAAATACTGTATAAAAATTGTAATTTGAATTATAGGACCCATTCTTAATCACTGGCTGTACTTCATGTTTTCCTGGCAAGACTCATCCTTAAATTTGTTAATCTATTGCAGATTGCAGAAATCAATTTGCTGTCAGACTTTGATGCGAAGCCAGGAGCTTTTATTAAGGATATGACTGAGCACTCTGTACTACCACCACTTGCGGTTCCTGAAACAAACGTCTACAGTTTTGGTGTATTGCTGTTAGAGATAATATCTGCCAAAATTCCATATGCTAATGACGGAACCTTACAAAACTGGGTAAACAGCTCCACCTCTTAAACTACTATTTCTATTCCACAATTTTTCTCATAATTAATTTTTGCAAGTTGTAACTCTACTGACTAAAGTGAGTTTAACTCATTTATCAGGCTGAGGATTACTTGAATGATAAACTGAGCGCCAGCGACATTATCGATCCCTTACTCAGAAACGTAAAGAACAACGAGCTTGATATCATATGCGAAGTCATCAAGGATTGTATTCGTGACGAACCGAGACAAAGACCCTCAATGAGAGAGGTTACATGCAAATTGAGAGAGGTGATTCCAATTTCACCTGATTCTGCAACACCAAGACTTTCTCCACTTTGGTGGGCAGAACTTGAGATTCTCTCAGTGGAAGCTACATAAGAACGTGTTTCTCGTTTTCCTCTCTCTTCTGTACCTTGTAAGTCTCAACTCTCCCCATTTTTCTTGCAATCACTCAATTGTTGTAGCTGTATAATCCCACACATACATATTCGTATTCCCCCCTGACATGCCTATTTTCTTGTGGATGCTCCTCTGTATCAGTGATCTTGTTGTGATTATCTTTTTATTCGATTCTTTTTTTTCCGCTTGTTTTAGAGTTATACCGTACTTCTCTTTTAACTTTACAGTAGCAGCTATATATGTATTTTATAGTGTGAGAGTCGATCAGTTCCTGGAATGTAAAATAAACTAAAAGAACAACTACAACTATTACTACCAAATTCGCTTCTCATATTAGTGTGATTGTCCTTTTGAAAACATTCACCTTATAGTCCAACTGTGTACTATTTTCTCGATCCTCTGGAATTTGACTTGTTATTAATTAGTTGTCAATATATATTGTCTTGGCTGTATAGTTTACTGAAAATGAGAAGAGAAAACCCATCGTTCTCCTAATTTTCCAAGGAATATGGACATATAACAATGTAACACAAGGATGGGTATATACCAATCATATGTAGTATATAAAAAGCTAAAAAGAGATTACATTGTTTGGTTGCTAGCCCCAAGTTACAACATTGAAATAAAACTGACTGAAATTTAAAAGAGGGTGGTTGTTTTGAGTTGTGATTTTAACAAAGGATTCAAATCTAGTTTTTGCTTGCCATGCGATTCTAGTTTCCTTGTTCCCATTCCATGTGGGTAAGTTTGCTGTTGCAAAAAGTTCTCCCATTTGACTGCCTGCCTCAGTAGCTCCTTGAACTTCAGCTTCATCGTAAATTTTGAGATCTACGCCCCACCAGCAAATACCACTGGAATTTCAAACATCCATTTCACACACGCGAAAGTAATTAGCTTAACAAAAGAATGCTCAGATTATGACCTCCAGGATTTACTCAAGGCGAAGGCAAATAATACGAGCCATCTTCATCAAGCACTTTCTCAAGGTCGCTCCTAATATCTCCTGGCACGCCTTCTTTGCTCAAATACATACGAGCTTGAGGGGGGATTTTGTGTACCTTATACTATTATTTTTCCCGCACTTGGCGAGAAAATCAGCTGCTTTGTTGGATCTCTTAGGGATTTTGCTCATCAGCGGAGCAATCTTATGGTATTCTGCGCCTACCATCACAATGTTCTTGAGAACTACGTAATCCAACTCGTGTTGCCCAATATTACAGCAGTTTGCACAAAATGTGTCAAAGTCTTTGTGGAGGGGGAAACCACTGCGGCTGTTGAAACAGCCTTCTTCATGCGAGCAGACGCAAATCAAAACATCGGTGGTAACCGAATCGTAATTGCAGGCTACGTGGACTTTGGTAATGCCGTGCTTCTTGGCTAGCCTTAAACCGGCTTCAACACCTTCCAAGGTGTGAAAATGCTCTGATACCAGCTCCATATTTGGACAGACCACTCTGAGCCACAACTGGAGTACCAGTTCGATCAATTATGACTACTCCGAAGCCTCCTTGGGTTAGATGTTTCCTGTAGTACCCATCAACGAGTACACCGTAGAAATGATCGTTATCAATTTTGGGCTTCTTAAAGTTTATTTTCATCGAGTTGATTTTGCTTGTTAGCATGCCAGTGCATGATCTGGAAGCTCGTATCTCAGCCTCAGAGTCTTCCTATGAAGAGTCCTCGTTCCCATAAACGTCGGGGCACTCTATATATGCTTCTTCTGGATAGTGATGAGCATGACTACCAGAACCAAGTCCAAGTTTGGGTTGTCCCTGAGGGGTTCTGTTAGACATGTTAACCGGAGGAAACTGGAAGCCAGCGGTGGTGCCAATAGACGTGTAAGCCGGAGGATACCGGAAGCGAGGGGCGGTGGTGCTAGACGCGTGAACCGGAGGATACTGGAAGCGAGGGGCGGTAGTGCTAGACGTGTAAGCCGGAGGATACTGGAAGTGAGGGGCGGGGGTGCTAGACGCGTGAACCGGAGGATACTGGAAGCGAGGGGCGGCGGTGCTAGACGCGTGAACCGGAGGATACTGGAAGCGAGGGGCGGCGGTGCTAGACGCGTGTACCGGAGGATACTGGAAGCGAGGGGCGGTGGTGCTGGACGCGTGAACCGGAGGAAACTGGAAGCCAGGGGCGGTGGTGCAAAGCGTGTAAACCTTATGCCCACTAGTAGTGGAGCTAGATGAACGACAACGGCCGTTGTTGTTTCCGTTGGCCATGGCACTGTATTCTGATGATTTTACTTTTCAATATCAGTTAAATTTCTGGCTCGATTTCACCAAAAACCTGACCTTTTTCTTGCTCAAAAGAAAAAATCTTACACTCTTAACACCCTTAAATAGGCTAAAGCTTAACAGAGAATATTCTATATTTACACCCATTTTAGATAAAGGTTTTAGGTTTTTTGTAAGTCTCGTATCCTATTTTTGCCAATAATTTCCAGATTTATCTCTGCTTTGATACAAATATAAAATATTGTGTAATTTCAACTTCCCAAAATGAAATTCTTAAATAATTCACTAGATTCGAAATGTACATTAGAATTTAGGAATTAAAAATTAAAGACTTCAATGCTTTAGGAATTATTAATGAGGGTAGATTTGGAAAGTTTTTAATCTCTTTATTTTTCCTTAATCTGCGTGAAAACACCTACTGCTTCATCTAAACCAGGACAGTGGGAGTTCCTTTTTTAGAAGTTGTGCAATAATATCAAATTTATTTTCCATATTTGGAGTTTATTTCCCTCTTTTTTTTCACTATTTAACGGTTAGAATTTAATTGAAAAAGGAAAAATAGAATACGAGAGGATAAGCGCCTTCATAACTGGTCATAAAACACCAAGGTGACCAAATTGGTGGTACAAAAACTCCAGCCATATTGTTTTTAATAAACAAAAACCATTTGATTAAAAAATGGCACAAAAACCCCATTTCTATTTAAAATGTTTAAATTTAGTTTTTATTACTTTAAAAAAAGCCAAACATACCCTTTTTTACCTTGATTTCTTCTTCTTCTTCTTATCTCCTTTCTTTTTTCTTGTTTCTTCTGCCTCCTTCTCCCCACAACCATCACCACCAACAGCAACAATAACTCTGCCAACAACACCTCCATCTCCTTCTCTTTTTCTCGTCTTTTTTCTCGAAATCTATGGTTTGAAGTTTCACACTCAGGATCTCCTTCTCTTTTAATCGTCTCTTTTAGTTTGTCTCTTTGATTCCTTTTATTATCTGGATCTTGGTTGTAGATCAGCGAAAAATTATGGGAGGAAAGGTAATTTTGTTAGGGGATCGTGTTATATGAAAGCCGATCTAGGTGGAATTTGGGAATTTATGAGATTTGGAAATGAAATATAGGTGGTTTTTCGAGATTAGGTTGAAATTTAGGGGGATTTTCTGTTTTTAATTGGTTTTGGTTTTTGATTGAGTAAGAATTAGGTCGAAATTGAGGATTTCTCGTATTTGATCTGTTTTGAATTACGTTAAATTTTTTGGGGAATTTCTTGTTTCTAATTGAGACATTGAGTGAAAATTAGGTTGAATTTCTTTTTTCTGATTTGTTTTGAATTGGGCTGGAATTTTGGGATTTGTTGTTTTTTAATTTGGTGGTTGTAAATTAGCAGGTTTCTTCAGAAAATTGTGATGATACATCTTCATCGTCGAAATCAATATTGTGTTGGGGAAATGACAGATTTATGTTGAAACCAAAATTGGTTTCATCAAATCTGAAAGTTTTGGTAGGTGAAACCAAAGATTTTAATGATGAAACCAAATTTTGGTTTCACCTGATTTTTGCCTAGTTTATTCGGCCTAACTTGAAAGACGACGTGTTTGGTTTCATTATTGAAGTTATGTTGGTGAAATGATAATATGTAGGAAAATGATGAAACCCAATTAGGTTTCATCGTATTTTTTTCATTTTGTTGAATATTGATCTCTATGAAACCAATTTTTGATGGTGAGAC
>JAJJMB010010543.1:1862428-1881314 GCA_023531105.1 Papaver atlanticum | reverse complement strand
TGATTTTTTCCTAGTTTATTCGGCCTTACTTGGAAGTCGGCGTGTTTGGTTTCATCATTGAAGTTGTGTTGGTGACAATATAATAAAAATTAAAAATGGGGTTGTTTTTTATTTTTGTTGGGGTGATTTAAACTAGAAGAGTAATATAGTCAGTTTATGCTAAATGGGGTTTTTGTGAACAATTTGTTTTGTTGGAGTTTTTGTGAAGGGATAGTGACACCTTTGGTGTTGTAACTCGTGGACTAACAAGAGAATGCTAAAAACCAACCCAAACACATAGCAAACAAAGCAACGAGACAACAGTTCATATTTTGGAGCTTCCATATTCCATATCGTTTTGTGTGTTTCCTTTTGCTTGACAGAGATTTAGATTTTAAGGGACTGGAACTACTAACCCCAAGTATAAAAGAGTTGGTCCTCAATCCAACCGGATTACTCCCAGTATTACAAGCCAGCTGGCATCCAGGACTTGATACTCAGTCGTAGCTAAATTTACTCTCAGAGTAAAAGTAAAATCCGGCAATTCATTTCCCCAAATTTGCTCCCCACGCAAACTTACTTGCAATCCAAGTTCATTCCGATCCATAAATACAGATTTTTCATTCAACATCTCACATCAAAATCTTGCAATTCATCATTCTGAAACAAAAAAGAAAACCCTCAATCTCGACTTCATTTTTTCATTACCATGTCTCCAGCTTCTTCTTCTTCTTCTGTTCGTGAGCATCGACTTCTTGGTCCACCAGAAATTTACTTATCTCAACCAAATCCATTACACAGAGAACGGATCAGCAACTTATCTTTCAACCGGGAACCCATTACTCGATTTCTTCTTCCACGTTGTTCCCGACACACCATCCGAAACCGTGACTGAAAGATTGAAATTAGCTTGGAATCATGACCCGCTGAAAGCTTTGAAGCTAGTCTGCAACTTAAGAGGTGTTAGAGGCACTGGAAAATCAGATAGGGAAGAGTTTTACTCTGCTGCATTATGGATTCATAAACACCATCCTAAGACCCTTGCTTGTAACGTCAAGGCGATTGCGGATTTTGGGTATTTCAAGGATTTGCCTGAAATTCTTTACAGATTACATGAAGGTCTCGACATACGGGAGAAACTCAGGGAGGAGTGGATGAGCAAAAAGAGACCGAGAACAAGAGTGATCCAACGGATTGATCGGAAGAGAGGACGAAGGCGTTACTTTGTTAAAGTGAATGTGAGTAGGCCGACGACGAAGAAGAGGTTGCCGAAATCTTATAGGCCGGTGAAGCCAAACCTATCTTTGGCGGAAGTTGTCAAGAAAGGGAACTTTAGTTCTTTGGAGAGGCAACGGAGGGAGAGGGTAGAAGAATCGAGGAAAAGAGATGCTCTCGAGAAGGAGAGGAATTTGAGGAAAGAAAAGTCTAGGGAGAAATGGAGGAAAGGAGTGGATAGGTATAATGCCGATGCGGATTATAGATTCTTGCATGACAGAATTTCTGAACATTATGCCGAGTGTTTAGTTTCCGATTCAAAGTTGTTGAATTCCGGCGAACATAGTAAGATCAGCTGGGCTTCTAAATGGTGTCCTTCTTTAGGTTCTTGTTTCGATAAATCTACTCTTTTGTGTGAAGGCATTGCAAGGAGGATTTTCTCGCGCGATTCAAATCCGGAGTACGAGAAGATTGACGAAGCTCATTACGCCTACAGAATTCGTGATCGTCTAAGGAAAGAATTCCTTGTTCCTCTACGTGAAGCGTTAGAATTACCAGAGGTTTACATGGGTTCTAAAAGGTGGGATTTGTTGCCGTACAACAGAGTTCCGTCGGTTGCCATGAAAAGCTACAAGTACATCTTTGCGAAACACGACGAGAAACGGTTCAATGATTACCGAGAAAGTGTAAAACGCGGCGAAAGTAGTATTGCTGCTGGAGCACTGCTTCCACATTTGATCTTGGCTTCTTGACGAAACAAAGGACCTGGTCGAGATGTTGCGGAGCTTCAATGGAAGAGAATGGTGGATGATTTTTCAAAGATTGGGAAATTGAACGACTGTCTTGCAGTTTGTGACGTGTCTGGCAGCATGAATGGGACACCAATGGAGGTCTGCGTGGCTCTTGGTTTGTTAATATCAGAGTTGCGCAAATACCCATGGAAAGGAAAAGTAATCACTTTCAGTACGAACCCGCAGATTCACAAGATTAAAGGTGATAGTTTGATATCAAAGATGGGATTCATTAGAAAGATGGATTGGGGAGGGTCTACAGACTTTCAGAAGGTTTTCGACCAGATACTTCAAGTTGCCGTCAAAGGGAAACTCAAGGAAAATCAGATGATAAAGAGGCTTTTTGTATTCAAAGAAGGCTGGCTATTGGCAACAGATGCAAAATGGATCTTCAGAAGAGAATGAATGGGAGACGGACTACCGGGTAATACAAAAGAAGTTTAGAGCTGCCGGGTACAAGAAGGTGCCTGAGATTGTTTTCTGGAACCTCAGAGACTCCTTGGCGACACCAGTAACGGGTGAACAAAAAGGTGTAGCACTAGTCAGTGGGTTTTCGAAGAATATGCTCATGTTGTTTTTAGAAGGTGCGAATTTGAATGATCTGCAGCCGGTTGCCGTAATTGAAAGGGCAATCTCTGGTGCTGAGTACAACAAACTAGTTGTAGTTGATTGATTCCTGTTTGTGTAAATTTAATGCTCTCGTTTTCTTCTTTCATATACTTGATACACCAATGTAATTCATTCCAATGAGAATTTATTGTTGGAGATTTTTGTTTGTAATTATATGAGTTTGCTTTCGGCATTGGCTTGTATGTATTCAACGAAAGCTAGCTTCGAGCTTATAATTTATACAGGGAAACACAGACATGATCTTTTTTTGCTAGAAAAATTGATGTATTGATAGTAAAAGGAATTACATAGTAGAATTGAGAAATTCAAGGATATCACCCATCCATTCTCTAGAGGTTCTAGACCTTCTACTAAACTTTGCTGCTTGATCAGCAAGTACAATATGATTCCTACGCAAGAATTGAAACTTGACAAAGTTGAACCTGGGAATGATTGTTTTACAGTCATCTAAGACTGAATTATTATACCAAAATAGTTGGTTATTATTAAAATTGAAAGAGTCAATGACTGTTTTAGCATCACTGACAAAACAAACTTTCTCTAGTCCTTTCTCTTTCGCCCACTTCACTGCTTCAAGTAAAGTCAGGCTTTCCGCTTCTTCAGCATTCCTCACATTCCCAGCTTTGAGTTTGCATCCAAGGAATGAACCTGTAGTATCAATCATAACCAGACCAATACCAGATAAGTTAGAGTTCTTGTCAAAAGCTGCATCACTAAAGATAATATGGCAATTCTCAGGCAAACAACTAATGACATTATTGAGATTTTCTTCTTCAGTAGCTATTCTGATTTCATCCTGAGGAACAGGATTACTTAATGGTGGGTTTGGATGTAGAATTTTAAAGATGGGATTCATGGGTCCAGGGGATTTGGTGGAATTACGTTTCCCTCGCTACATTTGGTTGCCCAAATCCCTGGAATTACGTTTCCGACGGGATTCACTTTTCCAGCAAATCCTCCATATGGAGTCCGACCCCTCCCCCTAAGATTTGCTGGGAAACTTATCAGGGGATTTATGGACCCACTTTTTTTTTAGTCCAAATCCCATATATATACAATTTTAAGCTTCTTAGGGCAATGCCAAACAATACATGGACTTTAACACAAGACCTAGGAATCTCAACTGAGTTACCAAACATACGAGGGATTTACATGAATCCCAGAATTTGTAATCCTGTGGGATTACAAATTCCTGGAAATTGTGAATTCTGCAACCAAACCCACCATACGTATATTTCAGTATCATTAACTAGCTTAAGTGCTAGTCTAGTTGTAACATGATGATTAAGATTTTTTCCTTGAAAAGTACAGGAACATCTCTCTTTCCTTGAAAAGTACAGGAATCTCAACTGAGTTACCAAACATACGAGGGATTTACATGAATCCCAGAATTTGTAATCCTGTGGGATTACAAATTCCTGGAAATTGTTAATTCTGCAACCAAACCCACCATAAGTATATTTCAGTATCATTAACTAGCTTAAGTGCTAGTCTAGTTGTAACATGATGATTAAGATTTTTTCCTTGAAAAGTACAGGAACATCTCTCTTTCCAAATGCTCCAATCAATTGAAAAAACAGCCCCTGCTTTGGATTTCAAACTATCATCTGAGAGCCACTTACTGATCCAGTCCTGCAAGCTAATGTTTGAAGCACAATCCTGTTCAATTATGTCATCATATGGGGTAAGAGACCAAACAGACCTTGAGAACTCACATTGTAGTATGATATGTTCAGGGGTTTCAATAATTCCAGAATTGCACATATTACATGAAGAATCATGATCATTAGAGTATCTATTAAGCACAGATTTAGCAGGGAGAATATTCTCATGGCATTTCCAAGAAAAAATTTGAACTTTTGGTAATATAGGAAGTCTCCACAGAGATTTGTAAAATGGATTACTATTCTGAGGATTATTCATAAAAGCAATTTAACCAGAAATGATTTTATAGGCAGATTTAACAGAAAACATGTCATTTTTAGTATGTGGCCAAACAAGTCTGTCAGCTCCTGATAAAGGAATCCTAGTATCTAGTATAATCCTAGCATTCTGATGTGTAAAGAAAGCATGAACAAGATCAGGTTTCCAAGATTTAGTTTCCTTATCAATAAAAGCAGAAACATTAAGATTAGGATTAGGATTTGAAATAAACTTAGGCTCACAAGCATTTGGTATCCAATTATTAGTAAAGGCAGAAATACATTCACCATTCCTAACTTCCCATGTGGAATTATGCATGATAACATTCAGACCACGACTAATACTCCTCCAAACCCAAGAGACATCATTCTTTTTGGGACTGTGTAGAGGATGACAGTTTTTAAAGTACTTGCATTTCAGAATGATTACACAGAGAGAATCAGGTTTATGAATAACATTCCAAGCTGTCTTAGTTAAAAGAGAAAGATTGACATGTTTAAGGTTACGAAACCCAAGACCTCCCTGATATTTATGGGTACAAATTCTTGGCCAACCCCTTAAATAGATTCCCCAAGGACTAGACTTACCCCACCAAAAGTCTCTTTGAGAAGACTCCAAGCTGTTGATATTATTACCTGGAATAGTAAATGTATTCATATGGTAAATGGTTGATGCTTTTAGCACATTTTGAACCATCACAGACCTACCTGCCTGATTAAATTGTTTACCTTTCCATTTAGCTACTCTTTTATCAAAATGTTCATTGAGATGATTAAAGGAATCAGTTCTAGATTTCGATATGAAGAGAGAAATACCTAGGTATTTTTCATCTAAAGATATCTTTTTAACTTTAAGATCATTTATGAGTGAAACCACATGGTCAGGAAGAACATTATTGCTAAAGAAACAACCTAACTTCTGAAGGTTAATCACTTGACCAGAAACCGTACTAAAATCTTTAATTAATCTCAAAATATTTTGAGCTTCAGTATGAGAAGCTTTAGCAAAAAAGAGACAGTCATTTGCAAAAAGCAGATGACTAATACTCGACGCTTCCTTGGTGACTTTTAAACCATGGATAAGATGACAATTTTTTGCATGGAGAAGATATCTAGAGAATGATTCCATTACCAAAATGAACAGGTATGGAGACAGGGGGTCTCCCTGTCTCAGACACCTTGTTGGTCTATAAGTTTTACATGGAGAACCATTTAACATGATGGAAATACTTGTAGTACTAATACATTGGTGGATTAGGTCACACCAATGTACTGAGAAGCCAAAAGCTCTAACGATGTCTCTTAGAAAAGACCATTCAACTCTGTCAAAGTCCTTAGACATATCAAGTTTAAGGCCCATGACACCCCATTTTTCCTTTTTCCTTTTTATTTTCATTGTATATACCAACTCATGAGCAATAATGACATTATCTTGAATATGTCTCCCTGGGACATAGGCAGCCTGATATGGGCTAATCATTTTACTCAAAAAAGGCTTCATTCTATTTACAAGAATCTTGGAGATGATTTTGTAAATAGAATTGCATAAAGAAATAGGTCTAAAGTCAGTAGGACTAGAAGGATTATTAATTTTGGGGATTAAAGATAGAAAAGTATGATTCATCTCTTTTAAGAGATACTTGGAATCAAAGAAACTGTTAACACTTTTCCAAACATCATATATTAAGAGATCTATATTTTCTTTATAAAACCCTGGGGGAAAACCATCGGGGCCTGGTGCAGTCCAAGGGGTCATTTGGTTATTTGTATCAATAATTTCTTGCTTTAACTAGTCTAAGAAGATTTAGATTGTCACTACTTGAAATGCAAGAGTCAATACAATTGAGAATCTCAGGGTTTCTATAAGGATTAGAACATGTCCCTATAGAACTGAAGTGGTTTACCAATAGGGTTTCGAGATCAGCTTTGTCATTAACCCACTGCCCATTATCCCTTTTGAGAGCACTAATATGATTAAAATGCTTTCTCCTATTGGCATAATTGTGGTAAAACCCAGTATTCCTATCAAAAGATTTAAAGAATTCTTGTCTAGATTTCTGAGCATAAAAGTCCTCTTGAACTTTTTGCCAGTGTTCTAGGTCAAACTCTACTTGTTTAATCAATTCTACATTGCTTGAGGAATGTGGAAGATTATTAAGATCATGGAGTTGACAGTTAAGAATTCTACCCTTATGATCAATATTTCTAAAATGCTGAAGGTTCCATAACTTTAAATCATGTTTAATAAAACTCATCTTATTAGTAAACTGATAAGAGGAGGAGCCTTTAACATCTTTAGAGTAAGCATTTTTTATAACTTCTCTTATAGATGGATCTCTACTCCAACATTTAAAGTACCTGTAAGGCTTGCTACCTTGATAAGACACAGAATTAGTCTCCAAGATAATAGGTATATGATCACTGCCAATAGCATTAATATGGTGTACTGGAGCAGAACCATAGTGATTTATCCAATGACCATTTACCAATGCCCTATCTAATCTAGCATATATGCAATTATTACCAGATTGCCTGTTATTCCAAGTAAACCTATTACCAATATATCCTAAATCAGGGAGATCAGCATTATCCAAAATAGTTTGGATTTCAGGATATTCAGTAGTAGATGGAGTGGAGAATGTAGATCTCTCATGGGCATGCATAGTGATATTGAGGTCACCTATGATAACCCAAGGATGATCTATTCTAGCACCTATTTCTCCTATATATTTCCATTGTTCCGTCTTCTCTTCATGGTACACATAGCCATAAAGAAAAGTGGCTAGAAATTCAGTTTTACTAGGATTATCAGAGATTATAACATTTATCATCTTATCAGTATTATGAATAATTTCACATTGAAAACCAGTTTTCCAAAGTAAATAAATACCACCAGCACGACCAATAGAAGGAAAGACCCATGAATTAGGGTAATTGAATCTTCTAAGATATTGATGCATTTTAGAATATTCATTTTTTGTTTCACACAGGAATATCATGTCAGGGTTTTGATCTCTGATCAAATTCCATAAAAAGTTTCTAGTTGTTGGATTGCCAAATCCCTGGTAGTTCCAGGACAGAATTCTCATTACAGCAAATTGAAAATAAGCTAAGAATGGCTTAATTTTATAACTAGAAATTGAATTGTGAGAAAAACACAGCAAGTAGCACTTAATAATTCTAGTACTTAGACAAAACCTAGAAGAATACAAGCGAACAACAGACAATGCAAAATCAAGATGAAGAACAATCTGAGTATTGTGCAATTGAGTTTCAGTTAACAAGCTAGTGATTTTGACATAAACAATTATACAAGAGAAACAATTAACAGGATAGTAATAAAAGATAATGTAATAAAACCCTAAAAAATTCGAATCCCTAAAATTGAAATTTTTACCGCAAGCAAGACAATGATTAATGAAGGAATTAGGGTAATTAAGAAATTTAGGGGTCGAATAGAGAATTAAATAAAACAGAGTTTGGGATGGAACCTGATTAGCAGTACGAACGATTGATTCAGTAGTAGAAAGATGGTATGCCTCATTGATTGGTTCTCTGCCTCCATTTTCAGCATCCTCCATGTTCAAATCATAACCTCCATGGATAATGTCCCCGATTTCTGTTATACCTCCTCCACCACTAACGATCTGATGAGGAATTTCTCTTTGAGGTAGATTAGGGTTCTGGTTGTTCATGTCGAGCAGAACATAGTTATCCTCTATGCTTGAATCTCTACTTCTCTTAAATTTCCTTGGGTCATCTTCCTCATTCGAACCTTCAGGCCCATTTCCATTTGACATAATAGGCCCATTATTTCCTTCAGCATTCTATTCACTATTCTGCATGTTTTCAACTAAATGAGCATGTTTGGCATAGTATGCTTCAAAAGCTGGTTCCGTCATACCAAAAATGAAGATATGCCACGTACGTTCTTCACATTGTGCTTTATCATGATCAATTGTGAAACACTCAGGACATATTTGTCTTGGTTGTTTCTCAAAATGGTATTTGATCCAAACTTTTTGTTTAGCTGCAGTAAGAAGCCAGTTACCTCGTTTTAGAGGCTGTCTAAAATCTACTTCATTTTTAGCTGAAACCACCCTGCCTCTTTTGGTAAAGCCTTTTTCTCCATCTTTTCCAATCTTCTTACCAATATCTTGACACAGTTTGTCAAGTATCCCATAATCCAGATGTTCAAGCGAGAGACCTTTGAACATGACTGAAAAAACTTGGTGGGTGAAAGAGTACTCTTCTAGCGGGATCGAGTTATCATAAGGCTTCAAAACAAGAATATGTTCATAAATTATCCAAGGAACTCTTTTTAATACTTCAGTCATATCATCAGCAGTCTTGAATTTAAACACATACAAGTTTCTTCCCATTGTATTGATTTCTACTCTTCTATGTTTTCTCCAAATAATGTTGACATCTCTTTGAACCTTGTCGAAATCAATATCATCTGGTGAAATAATCTTCCCTATTAGACAGTTGAACCACTTGGTTGCAGCTGCATCAATTTCTTCTTCAGAGATTAAACTTCCTCTTGCGCGATTCGCTTGAGCCACTCCCAGATTTGATTCTTGAAGTCTTTTTGTGAGAGCGGACATTTGAAGTCTTGCACTTTGTGACATCTTTAGGGTGATGGTAGTAATTGCTTTTTTAGGTTGATAAAGAAAGGAATAAGGATGAATGATAATAACCTCAAGATGAATGAGTATAAATAGGTTGTTTCTATTAGGGTTTAGGTAACTGTTTCCTAATTTATTGAAGATATTTCTGGGATATATATTATTCGTATATATTTGCCAGTAATTCTGTTTATGAAAATCCGGAGAGATATACGACTTTATTTTAGGAAAATGAAATTCAAAATTTTGAATCTGCAAAAATTGCGCCCCTGATGTTGAAACATTCCCGAGATTGCCCTTTACTCTATGGGGGATAGGAAGAATGAGATCTTGATTAGAATATGATTGATTGATCGCAACTATGATGGTGAAACAAACGTATTCATGGGTAATACTTTGAGAGATAAAATTGAGGATACCACTGTGAACAGTGAGTATAAGCCTGTAATGATTTTTGACATGGCCATATCTATATATGGGAAACATTACTGTTCCTAATGAGAATTGAGAAACCAATCTGCACCACTGCTTCCTTGAATACCACTACTGGAACACTACTGAATCAATCAACATACTGAAAATCTGCAGGTTTAGTTTTCCATGAAAGCCAAAGAACAGCAAGTATAATAAATCATGTATCTAAAAGAAACAAAGAAATTAGAAAAAATCAAAGACATAACGAAATAAAGAGCTTATAGATGAGAAGGCATGTGTAAAACGATTAACAAAATCTAGATGAAAACATTAAAATCAAAGAAACGATTGCAGTAACATGAGAAAACAGAATTATATCACCGATTAAGTTAACTGTGTCAACTCAGTTGTCGCACCGATCCTCAGAACTGGGGTTAAGAGCAGCCGAATCCATTCAATTCCTCTATGAAAGTGTTTGGAATGAAACACAGCCATGATCACTAGTCAAGTTTTTGTACAATTTTACATATATACATATTACATTCCCAGAGCAAACTTCAGCCTTTCTGCGTCGAGATTGTATTAGCAAACATTTATCTTAGAATTGTGCGTGACATATGCATGGTGCGTCCATGCACATCCAAGCGTCAAACACGTGCATACAGAATGTCTGTGCTTCCTTGGATGGGTTACATAGAGTTACGAACCAGAGTTACCCTATATATGTCCTATAGACAGCAAGGAGTTGACATGCCGGAGCCAGGCGACCCCTCTATTAATTGCCGCCGCCTCAAAAATAGTTTCCTCCTCTTTGGACTCCACATTATAGCAGTTTACGCTGAAAAAAGGGAATTTTTCTCATCCCTATCATGATAAGTATAGTATACCATCTTCCAGCCACTAGCGGATGGCAAATGATAGTCTTTCGGGAAAATAACATCCCTCCATGAATCACCAACACCGACAGTAATAATCTTACAATAGTATTCCTTTTTATCTTCATCATAACCACAACAAATAACCTTATACTTTTCTGCGATTGCATCATAAGCTAGATTAAGGAAGCAATCTAATTCTTTGATAACATTTTTGTTAACAACAGGCCGTGGAAGCTTAATTGAACAACCTGTAATTGGATTATAAACATGTAGACTATAATTCGGTGCATCTCGGTCTAAATCGTAGCTTGACATTAAGACCAAACCATTTAAAGAATGTAGAATTTCAAGTGGTTCATCAATTAATCCAGTTTCTTGTCTAAAACGAAAAACCTTCTTTTCTTTCATATCTAGATCAAAGAAAACGATACCAATCTGTTTAATAACCACATCATCATCATCGCGGTCATCCTCTTCTTTTTCTTCTTCTACTTCAGTATCATCATTCATTTCATCATCGTTAAAGAATTCTTTATAGTGCGAAGAAAGTATGATGAATCCAGGATTATAGTTTCAACGCGAATGTATATAGATGAACACAGGATCCTTGACGATTAAACTAGACCAGGATTTGCATACACATCTAAATTTTCCTAAACTATCAACTGGTATTCTAGTAAGTATCTCATATAAAATAATATCATGTGGAAGCACAAGAGAAAGAGAAGAATTACTGTTTAATCTCTGTTCAGAATCACCACCGTTATCATCGACGTCGTCCACTCGGTTCATCTGCGCAGTTATCATCATCAAATTTTATGGTGGTAGTGGGTTCAATTGAATTGATAACCTTATGTGTTGCGATGCCAACTCCTAACCAAACTAGTTTTCCTTAATTAGTTTTACTTTGTTTAGTCAGTTTCCTTATTTAATTAAACTTCTTAAATTCAGCATCTTATTGGCTTGAACATCAAGCCCAGTAAACTATAAATACTTTGTTTCGAGTTGTAATGAATATCAATCAATGTAACTCAGTTTTTTCTTTAAGTTTGTCTACTGCTAAGGTTGCTAACCCCAAAGAAAAAGGGTTTTATCCTAGGGTTCTTAGTTTTTTTGTGTTCTTAATCCAGTGTAAAGGTCTAGAACCCTAACACCTGGATCAGAGCCAACTCAGATCAAATCTCAAAAATTCGACCAATTTTTTTTTTTTACCATGACTTATACAGAAGAATTGAAAAGTCTTCAAGATAGTATTACCGGTGTGACAGAAAAGCTTGATACACTTACGGATACTATTACAAAGCTTCATATGCATGATGAATATCAACAACGTCAGAAGCAAGCTGCAAAACTCAAACAACAGGATGATGCAAGAACATCTCTGTCAACCAAGCTTACATCATACCTAAATTCAACTCTTACTGCAACAATGGCAACTTCCTTACGTACTGTGTTTAGGAAATTTTTACCTCAGTTTCAACAACGTACTGGCGCTGCTCCTCCACCACCTCCACCTCCATTTAATGAAGGTGAACCACAACAGCCTCGACCTGTTAACAATATCAAGTTTCCAAACTTCAGTGGAGAAGATCCGGATGGATGGATTTTCAATGCCGACCAGTATTTTAGCGTTTATAACAATTCTGATGCCTTCAAAATTATTGTTGCTTGTGCACATCTCAAAGGTGAGGCCAATATTTGGTATAGATGGAAAAAAACCAGAGTTAATGTAACTACATGGTTGGAATTCTGCAACTTGATTCGCGCTCGATTTAATCCTGACAAGTTTGTTGATGCTAGATTAGACATTAACACAATTAACCAAAAAGGTTCGGTTCGTCAACATATTCCTGAATTTGAAAAATTCCTGAATTTCGTTGATTTTCCATAGGATTACTTGATAAGTTGTTTCATTCGTTCTTTGAAACCGCATATTGGGTCTGTGGTTAAACTGCTTGCACCACAAACATTGGATGATGCCTACATCAAGAAGAAGCTTGTGCAGTAACTAAGTTTCTTCCAAGACAACCATATCGCCCCCCACCAGTCAGGAATGCAACTACTACTCAACCTACTCAGTTCAAAAAGCCTATTCCTCCTGGAGCTAGACGATTATCACAAGAAGAACAACGAGTAAGAAGGGAACAAGGTCTCTGTTTCAACTGCGACGAATTCTACAGGCCGGATCATGTTTGTGTGAACTCCAGATTAACTATCTTGGATACTGCTGAGGAGATTAATGTAGTTTCTACAGCACCATCTGAAGCTGTACCTATTACTTTCACTAAAGAGACGCCTCTCGCTTTTGAGGTTGTAGACTCGACTGACGCTGAGCCAAAAATTTCCTTCAATTTATTCATGGGATCTACTTTTCCACGAACTATGCGAATTACTGGTAACACTAAAACTCAGTCTATTATAGTTTTGCTTGATTCAGGTTCCACTCATAATTTATTACATTCGTCTGTGGCTAAGAAATTTGGTTATTAGATTCACTCTAAGAAATCTCCACTAAGTGTCACAGTTGGTGATGGAGGGAAGCGGGACACTAGAGGTTATTGCATAGATGTTCCTATACGACTTCAACAATATGAATTTACCACTGATTTCCATTTGCTTGATATTAGTGGATGTGACGCCGTTTTGGGAGTTCAATGGTTAAGGATGTTAGGACCAATTAAATGGGATTTTGCAAAGTTAACCATGCAGTTTCACATTAATGACGCATTTTTTTCATTAATAGGGAACAACAAATCATCAGTAATGATTTTAGAAGAAAAATCAATATAGTGTTTATTACATCAGGAAAATCATGGGATTTTTTTCCAAATAGCTGCATTAAATAGTTCCATGAATGCTTCTTTAGTTATTCCTCCAGAGGTGCAGCAATTACTTTCTCAGTTTGATGATATATTTAAATTACCAACTGCTCTTCCTCCAGAACATGTTCATGATCATCGTATCCCATTATTACCAGATTCTTCTCCTGTTAATGTGCGACCATATAGGTATCCTCATTTTCAGAAAGACGAGATAGAGAAGATAATTACTGAGCTTCAACAAGCTGGCTTTATTCGACCAAGTACGAGTCCTTATTCTTCTCCCATCCTTATGGTTAGAAAGAAAGATAGCTCTTGGCGTATGTGTGTGGATTACAGGGCCTTAAACAAACTGACTATTAAAGATCGTTTTCCCATTCCAACGGTCGATGAATTACTCGATGAATTATTTGGTGCAGCTATGTTTACTAAATTGGATTTACGTTCTGAGTATTATCAGATTAGACTTTATCAACAAGATATTCCAAAAACTGCTTTCAGGACACATGATGGTCATTTTGAATTCTTGGTTATGCCTTTTGGATTATCGAATGCACCTGCGACCTTTCAGAGTTTAATGAATCATATCTTCAGTCCACACTTACGGAGGTCTGTCCTTGTTTTCTTTGATGACATATTAGTCTATAGCAAGAACATGTCTGACCATCTAGAACATTTAGCTATTGTGTTTAATATTTTACGCACTAATAAGCTGTTTGTCAAAGATAAAAAGTGCACTTTTGCACAACCATCTTTTGGATATTTGGGCCATGTAATTTCTTCTACAGGGGTTTCAGTTGAGAACGATAAGATACAGTGCATATTGTCTTAGCCACTTCCGCCTACAGTTAAAGAGTTGAGAGGTTTTCTTGGTTTAGATGGTTACTATCGAAAATTGTGAAGGATTTTGGTAAAATCAGTGCTCCTCTAACACAATTACTCAAGAAATATGCTTTTCATTGGACTGAACAAGCTACTGCTACATTCAAACTGTTGCAACAGGCTCTCACTACAACTCCAACTCTGGCACTTACTGATTTTACAAAAGAATTTGTGTTGGAAAGTGATGCATCTGGAAATGGCATTTGGGCTGTTTTAATGCAATCAAAGCAACCAATTGCATTCTTTAGTAAACCTCTTTCAGGCAAAAATTTAAATCTCTCTATTTATGACAAAGAGATGTTAGCTGTGGTTTCTGCAGTACAAAAATGGTGTCCATACTTACTTGGAAGGCACTTCAAGATATATACTGATCATCGTAGCCTCAAGTTCTTTTTGGGTCAGAAAATGTCTTCAATGGAATAGCAGAAATGGTTATCAAAATTGTTAGGTTATGATTATGAGATAATTTTCCGTCGTGGAAAGGAAAACGTTGCAGCCGATGCACTATCAAGATGTCCAAGCTCATATTTTCATATATCTACACCTATTTTTTCTGGTATTGATGACATTAGTCAAGAATGTCATAATGATACAGATTTAGGCGATCTAATTCAACGATTACGCCAAGATGCAAGCTGTAAGATGCATTTCTCTTATACTGATGGATTATTGCGTTACAAAAATCGTATAGTTGTGCTATTATCCTTTGCATGGTGTGTTAAGTTGCTTGAAGAGTTTCATTATAATCCTATTGGTGGCCATTCTGGATACTTGAGAACTTACAAGCGACTGCAGCAAAAAATTTACTGGAAAGGGATGAAAAAATCGATAAAGGATTTTATTTCTAAGTGTGATACTTGTCAACGTAATAAGTCAGAATCGATTGCTCCACCTGGTCTTTTGAATCCCCTTCCTATTCCTGCTGACATATGGTTAGATGTTTCGATGGATTTTTTTGATGGATTTCCAACTTCTCATTGAAAAAATTTGATTCTCGTGGTAGTGGATCGTTTATCTAAATATGCACATTTTATACCTCTCACACATCCGTACACTGCCAGTTCAGTGGCTGAGATTTTTGTACGCGAGATTGTCCGTCTTCATGGCATGACAAGGAGCATTGTCAATGACCGTGATCCAATATTTATCAGCAACTTTTGGGAAGCATACTTTGCCTTACAGAATACCAAGTTGTGTCGTAGTTCTGCATATCATCCACAATCTAATAGAAAAACTGAGGTTACAAATCGCACTTTGGAATGTTACTTACGCTGTTTTGCTGGAACAAAGCCTAGTGACTGGTCAAAGTGGTTACCATGTGCAGAATGGTGGTATAACACCAGTTTTCACTCTGCTATTCAGATGTCACCGTACCAAGCAGTGTATAGTCGACTACCACCTACAGTATCATCGTATTTACCAGGGTCTACTTCTGTTCATGATGTTGATTCTATTTTGAAGGAAAGAGATTACACTTTAAAGCTTCTGAAGTCACATTTACAAGCTGCTTAAGAAAGAATGAAGAACTATGCTGATAGCAATCGTACTGAGCGCAGTTTTGGTGTTAATGATTTGGTTTTTCTTCGTCTACAACCTTACAGACAAAGCACTGTCGCTACTCAGGCATATTTTATACTCTCTCCGAAATTTTATGGCCCTTTTCGTATTTTGGAGAAAATTGGACCGGTTGCTTATAGGTTGGAACTACCTATTACAAGTCGAATTCATCCAGTATTTCATGTTTCACAATTGAAACTGAAACTTGGTTCGACCAATATTGTTGATACTAATCTTCCAGTTACAGTTGACTATGCGTATTGGGAACCAGAGAGCATTTTAGAGCGTCGAATGTTCAAGAAAGGAAATAATGCAGCAACTAAATGGTTGGTTAAGTGGAAGGATCATTCCGTGGAAGATGCTACTTGGGAGGATATTGATAAGCTGCTTTTGCGTTTTCCGGATTTTGATGCTTGAGGACAAGCATGTTATTCAAGCAAGGAGGGATGTTGCGATGCCAACTCCTAACAAAACTAGTTTTCCTTAATTAGTTTTACTTTGTTTAGTCAGTTTCCTTATTTAATTAAACTTCTTAAATTCAGCATCTTATTGGCTTGAACAGCAAGCTCAGTAAACTATAAATACTTTGTTTCGAGTTGTAATGAATATCAATCAATATAACTCAGTTTTTTCTTTAAGTTTGTCTACCGCTAAGGTTGCTAACCCCAAAGAAAAAGGGTTTTATCCTAGGGTCCTTAGTTTTCTTGTGTTCTTAATCCAGTGTAAAGGTCTAGAACCCCAACATTATGTATGTATATATATGTTTTTATTTTGAAAGTTTCTTCCTGCGAAAATTCAACATTCAAAATTACCGAGTCAAATTCAGGAAAGTTGAAGATTCAACATTTAGACTTGGCAAAAAAAGGTTCATTATATTTATAATCTCTCAGGTTGAACAATCTGAAGATTTGTAATTTATCAATATGGGATGAATTCCTCGCCATTGAGTACAATTGATGATGGTAATTATTATCAACTAAAGCCAATCCGATGGTAAAAAAGCTACTCTGAGTGGCTGCACTTGATAATTATCAACTAAAGCCAATCGCCTTATTCCGTCGGTACCCGAATAAATTCCAATATCCATGCATATGGCTTTGCAGGTTTCACAGACATCAGGGCAATACACAAGCTTATGACCACTCCTATAACCGTCGCCATCGTATACAAATTTCTCTATCTTAAACCGAGCACGAATTGTCTGATTAGTCTCCAAATTACCTTTAGCACCACCCATCTCAATAAACCATCTTCGTTCTGGTTCAACATAATCTGCCAACCTCCAAACCATCGACGACTCCTTGCAAGCTGGTTTAGCAGAGACTTCGATGTTGAGATCTGTTGATAAGCGTATGACTCTTCCATTCCCATGAACATGGGTAAATGTCATTAGAAGTCCACGCATCGTATCAACTTGTACTTCAACTACTTGGCTTGGGCACTGAGTATCATTCATTTGTTGGCTTAATGTGAGTGCACAACCACCAAAGGCCCCTCTCACAAATAGTACAGGAACTATGTAGTATTTGACTCCGGCTCGAACCTCCCTTTCCATGTAGTCACGAACAGGTTCTTCATGCGAATAGGATACCGAAGAAAAATTAAATTCAGCTTCTGGTTCGGAATGATCGATGTAATGACCGAGTGCGATGATTAGCAGAGGAACAAGAATACGAATAATAGTATCAATACTGGTATCCATTTCTGTTGTTGCTGAAAAATGTATGAAGGTTTCTTTGGAGTTAGGAATTACATATTTTATAGAGTTTAAGATCTGTCTGACGTACTACTTTGATTAGTTAAGGTCAAAGCTAATTTGCTTGGGCACCAAACTTACATATGACTACACACTACACTTATTCATATGCTAATTATATCTATTTAATATCTCAAAGTACGAATTGATTGCATTTGTTTATAAGGTTAAACAAATCCACATTATCTGTCTCGGCATCTATTATGAGTTGATTATTCTTCCACAACTTTGCTGGATTGGCCAGATCAGCGCTGGATGATCATGAACCGGTCCAGCACTGGGTCGTGTAGGATCGTTTTATAATAGTAATTTGCCGGATTACCTAGATGACTGAACTCACAATAGTTGCTCATTGGCAGAACCGTCTGGGTTGTAACTTCTGCGACACAGCCAGCATCAAATGATCTGCAATGTCAAATGGTTAATAAGACATAGATGATGATGATAGAATGAGATTACCTGTCTAAGAAATTTATAAGTTGTCTTTGTTGAACGGGATTTTGCCTGGTAAACTAAAAGATGATTGCACTCTTTATTTCTGGAAGACGTTCGTCTTTATCAAGCAACGTATTGAAGAGTGTAAGGGAAAATGAATTGAAAGTGTTATTATCACTTGTGTTCATAGATCTTGGCCAGAATTGATCTTTAACATGGGTCACTATAGATTCTTACACATTTTATTGTGAAGCAACCAAAGAGGTGTGAATGAAATGTTCATTTAATCCCACATTGTGTAAAAACTAAAGATGAGTTCCACTACATAACTATTTGCTTATGGATATATTATCAAACGAGGGTTAAAGGGGTGGGACGAAATATAAACGAAATATACATGTTTCGTCATCACTTGTCCGGATCGGACTTGCAGCGAATAAGGAATGGGAGTTAGGTGGATCGAGAAAATACATTGGAGACGTGTTAAGTATTAAAATCGGTAAGATACTTTCAGAAATCGATCATACCAGCACTAATGCACCAGAACCCATCAGAACTCTGCAGTTAAGTTTCGTCTAGAATATATTTTTGTACGTTTTTGTATTTTTTAGCAATATAATTCCAAAAAAAGAGTCATCACTTGTCCGGATCGGACTTGCAGCGAATAAGGATGGGCATTAGGTGGATCGAGCCAATACATTGGAGACGTGTTAAGTAGTGAAATCGGTAAGATACTTTCAGTAATCGATCATACCAGCACTAATGCACCAGAACCCATCATAACTCTACAGTTAAGCGTGCTTGGGCAAGAGTAGTTCTAAGATGGGTGACCTCTCGGGAAGTCCTCGTGTTGATTGCCTTTTTTGCTTTTGTTTTTCCTTTTTGTTTACCGATTTTTCTTATGAAGGCCAGTGACTACTTACCGATCGGGTAACACGAGATAATACGGAATTTTTATCTCGTGATATATGGGAGGGTGG
>JAJJMB010010543.1:1773504-1860056 GCA_023531105.1 Papaver atlanticum | reverse complement strand
GACGAAATATAAGCGAAATATACATGTTTCGTCTAGAATTTATTTTTGTACGTTTTTGTATTTTTTAGAAATATAATTCCAAAAAAAGAGTCATCAATTGTCCGGATCGGACTTGCAGCGAATAAGGAATGGGCGTTAGTTTGATCGAACCAATACATTGGAGATGTGTTAAGTAGTAAAATCGGTAAGATACTATCAGCAATCGATCATACCAGCACTAATGCACCAGAACCCATAAGAATTCTTCAGCTAAGCGTGCTTGGGCGAGAGTAGTAGTAAGATGGGTGACCTCTTGGGAAGTCCTCGTGTTGATTTACTTTCTTCTTTTTTTTCCCTTTTTTTTCGCCGATTTTTCTTATAAAGGCCAGTGACTACTTACCGAGCGGGTAACACGAGATAAGACGGAATTTTTATCTAATGATATATGGGAGGGCGTTTGGTGAAAATCCAAAAGTCGTGCATTTATTTGAATGTTTAAATGCTTTTTAATCAAAGAAACTATTAGTTTTTTTCCCTTTCTGTTCGCCTATTTTTCTTATGAAGGCCAGTGACTACTTACCGAGCGGGTAACACGAGAGAAGACGGAATTTTTATCTCGTGATATATGGGAGGGAGTCTTCTCTAATTTTGTGAAAATCCAAAAGTCGTGCATTTATTTGAATGTTTTAATGCTTTTTAATCAAAAAACTATTTGTTTTTTTTTGCCTTTTTGTTTTCCGATTTTTCTTATGAAGGCCAGTGACTACTTACCGAGCGGGTAACACGAGATAAGACGGAATTTTTATCTCGTGATATATGGGAGGGCGTCTGCCCTAATTTGGTGAAAATCCAAAAATCGTGCATTTATTTGAATATTTTAATGCTTTTTAATCAAAGAAACTATTAAAACGAAATTAGTTGTTCAAAATAACTGCGTCAAAACATTCTCCTCGTCTTAAGGTTTCCAACGAGTCATCGCTTGTCCGGGTAGGACTTGCAGCGAATAAGGAATGGGCGTTAGGTGGATCGAGCCAATACATTGGAGACGTGTTAAGTAGTAAAATCCGTAAGATACTTTCAGCAATCGATCATACCAGCACTAATGCACTAGAACCCATCAGAACTCTACAGTTAAGCTTGCTTGGGCGAGAGTAATACAAAGATGGGTGACCTTTTGGAAAATCCTCGTGTTGATTTCCTTTTTTGTTTTTCTTTTTGCCTTTTTGTTCGCCGATTTTTCCTATGAAGGCCAGTGACTATTTACCGAGCGGGTAACACGAGATAAGACGAAATTTTTATCTCGTGATATATAGGAGGGTGGAAGGGGTGGGACGAAATATAGACAAAATATACATGTTTCGTCAAGAATTTATCTTTGTACGTTTTTGTATTTTTTAGCAATATAATTCCGAAAAAAGAGTCATCACTTGTCCGGATCGGACTTGCAGCGAATAAGGAATGGGCGTAAGGTGGATCGAGCCAATCCATTGGAGACGTGTTAAGTAGTAAAATCGGTAAAATACTTTCAGCAATCGAACATACCAGCACTAATGCACCATAACCCATCAGAACTCTGCAGTTAAGCGTGCTTGGGCGAGAGTAGTACTAAGATGGGTGACCTCATGGGAAGTTCTCGTGTTGATTGTCTTTTTTGTTTTTTTTTGGCTTTTTGTTCGTCGATTTTTCTAATGAAGGCCAGTGACTACTTACCGAGCGGGTAACACGAGATAGGGCGGAATTTTTATCTCGTGATATATGGGAGGGAGTCTGCCCTAATTTTGTGAAAATCCAAAAGTCGTGCGTTTATTTGAATGTTTTAATGCTTTTTAATCAAACAAACTATTTGTTTTTTTTGCCTTTTTGTTCGCCGATTTTTCTTATGAAGGCCAGTGACTACTTACCGTGCGGGTAACACGAGATAAGAAGGAATTTTTATCTTGTGATATATGGGAGGGCGTCTGCCCTAATTTACTGAAAATCCAAAAACCGTGCATTTATTTTAATTTTTTGATTTTTTGTAATCAAAGAAACTTTTAAAACGAGTTTAGTTGTTCAAAATAATTGCGTCAAAACATTCTCCTCATCATAAGGTTTCCAATGAGTCATCACTTATCCGGATCGGTCTTGCAACGAATAAGGAATGGGCGTTAGGTGGATCGAGCCAATACATTGGAGACGTGTTAAGTAGTAAAATCGGTAAGATACTTTCATCAATTGATCATACCAGCATTAATGCACCAGAACCCATCAGAACTCTGCAGTTAAGTGTACTTGGGGTGTGAGTAGTACTAAGATCGGTGACCTCTTGGGAAGTCCTCGTGTTTATTGCTTTTTTTTTTTCTTTTTTTTCGCCGATTTTTCTTATGAAGGCCAGTACTACTTACCGAGCGGGTTACACGAGATAAGACGGATTTTTTTTTATCTCGTTATATATGGGAGGGCGTCTGCCCTAATTTGGTTAAAATAAAAAAACCATGCATTTATTTGAATATTTTAATTCTTTTTAATTAAAGAAACTATTAAAACGAGATTAGTTGTTCAAAATAACTGCGTCAAACCATTCTCCTCGTCGTAAGGTTTCCAACGAGTCATCACTTACCCGGATCGGACTTGTCAAGAAGAAGTAATGGGCGTTAGGTACATTGAAGACGTGTTAAGTAGTAAAATTTGTAAGATACTTTCAGCAATCGATCATTACAGGACTAATGAACCAGAAACCATCAGAACTCTGCAGTTAAGCGTGCTTGGGCGAGAGTAGTACTAAGATGGGTGACCTCTTTGGAAGTCCTCGTGTTGATTGTCTTTTTTATTTTGTTGCCTTTTTTTTTGTCGATTTTTCATATGCAGGTGAATGACTATTTACTGAGCGGGTTACACGAGATAAGATGAAATTTTTATCTCGTGATATATGTAAGGGCGTCTGCCTTAATTTGGTGAAAATCCAAAAACCTTTCATTTATTTGAATATTTTAATGTTTTTTAATCAAAGATACTTTTAAAACGAGATTAGTTGTTCAAAATAACTGCGTCAAAACATTCTCCTCATCATAAGGTTTCCAACGAGTCATCACTTGTCCGGATCGGTCTTTCAGCGAATAAGGAATGGGCGTTAGGTGGATCGAGCCAATATATTAGAGACGTGTTAAGTAGTAAAATCGGTAAGATACTTTCATCAATTTATCATACCAGCACTAATGCACCAGAACCCATCAGAATTCTGCAGTTAAGTGTGCTTGGGGTGAGAGTAGTACTAAGATAGGTGACCTCTATGAGGAAGTCCTCGTGTTGATTGCCTTTTTTGTTTGTTTTTTCTTCCTTGTTTTTCGTCGATTTTTCTTATGAAGGTCAGTGACTACTCACCGAGCGAATATGAATTCTATCTAAGAGAACAACCTAACGTGTAAAAACACTAATCAAAGCAAAGAAAAGCAATCGAACGTGTAAAAGAACTAATCCTATTTAACAAAGGTCATAAATCACTTGCGATTACTAGGATGCATCACTACAAGCAATAACCACAATCATGCTACTTGGATCCAAGGTATACCACTTTTGCGCATAATAAACCCTAAACTAGCAATAGATGTGAATGCAGGTTCAATCCATTGGCCACTCAACTAAACAAGCAATCAAATCGTACATGGCGATAATTCTGGTGAATCATGATCGATAATTATTAGACAAAACTAATTTATTGAACAAGAAACATGCTTTGTGATATCGAATTAATCCATAACCAATAATAAGATTAACTACTCATGTTAATGGGGTTCATAACAAGAAGAAAAATAAAAGTTTCCATGTCTAAAACCCTAGAACAAAAGTAGTAGAAGAGATATTATAATCCACCTATAACCCTTTCTTTTATATTCTTTCTCTGTCTTCCCAATCTCTAACTCTCGACCAAAACTGTCCAGCCCATAATCACCATTCGGGCCTCAAACAAGGCTCATAAGCCCATTAAAGATTTGGCCTTTGGTATGTCAGTTTTAGAGAACTGGCAGCGTATTTTCTTGCATAAACAACACTTCATCTAACTGTCGGCCATTTCCCCTGAAATTTAAATCCACAGCCAAACACACAAACTCCATTTCATTTATTGACTGACTGTTGTCCTAACATCTAATTCATGCCTCCAATTCTTCCATAACCAAATACCTTCCAGCTTCCATTCCGAGCTCCTCCACATCTTAGCGACAACAGTAACAAGTTCATCCTTAACGAGATAATCTCGTTTCCCTGGAAACTCAGCTTGGCTCAATTTAACTTCAGCTTCATGTCCCAGCACCAGAACTTCAATGATCCATCCGTCATTTGATTCTCGCAACATCAGCACCATCTTGTCCTGCTATCTGCACAACCATTCACAGATTCAAATACTTCAGCCACACTGACCCATTCCACCAACTCCAGTAGCCACACTGATCACTTGAAAATTGCTTTGAAGCTAATAGTTTGTGTGAGACAGCTATTATCGTCTTCCAAGAATGTTTCAATGATTGAAATGAGGGTTTAGAACATGTAACTATGATTGGATATAAACATAGTGTGTATTCACATTTGTGTAAAGTCCAAAACCGGGAACCATGGTATGCGTACTCGTACGCATACTGGTTGGTTGTTGGAAGTCTGGAAACTAAGTATGCGTACCCGTACGCGTACTGGCGGAAGTTCAAGTTCCGTGAATTTCTGCTGGAGTTTGGAAGTATAAATGGTATGCGTACCCATACGCGTACTGGCGTAACCAAACTCAGTCGGGCTACTTAGGTATGCGTACCCGTTTGCATACTTAAGTAGGTTATGTTCTATAATCGGTTTGTTCATGAACTAATACATTTATATAATAAGGAATGCAATCCTTTGCAAACCGTGGCTATAATGTTCATGAAATGATTCGAGTGAATCAAAATCGATTTTGCTTCGATTGTGTCTTGTATACTTCTATGAGAATATAAACAATTGAACAACACTCTAACTAGTTTCGTTTGAGTCATTTGAACTAGTTATGATAAAGATGAATAAAGTTGATATGAAAGTGCTCATATGGCTAACCTTTGGTTAACTATTGTTGAACCAACTAAGTGTACACATTTAGGTACGGTTACCTTTATCTAAATGTTGGTACATTTCATTTGTGTATAACAAGCTAAGTTCGATCTAACGGTTAAAAGATATTAGCTTGAATCTAATCAGGTTTTTATCTAACGGTGAATATTGAATGCTTTGTTACCAAGGTAACATTGATTGCAAACCCTGATTTGAAGACTATATAAAGGAGAACTCTAGCAACTGGGAAACCTTATCCCCACACCTCTTGTGTGATACTAGTTGCGACTAGAGTCGATTCTCCTTTAACCTTAGGTTTTTCACGAAACCCTGTAGGTTAACGACTTAAAGACTTCATTGGGATTGTGAAGCCAGACCCAACTATTTTCTCTGTAGTTGCGTGTTCTGATCTTACTTGTTCTATCGTGATTGAGTATTATCTTTGCTAAGATTTGCTTGAGATTTATCTCCGATAGGTAAGATTAAAAGAAGTTACAAACATCTTCGTCTCATCGTTTGTGATTCCACAATATCTTGTTTCGCTACCATACGATTAAGGTTATTATGAGGTGATTGATAATACTAGGCTGTTCTTCAGGAATATAAGTCTGGTTTATCAATTGGTTCCTATTCACCTTTATTTATCAAAAGACGGAACAAAACTCATAGATATATTTATGGGAGACAGATTTATCTATACAATAGACTTTTCATGTGAGACAGATTTGTTTATCAAGTCTTCGACTTTGGGTCGTAGCAACTCTTAGTTATGGGTGAGATCATCTAAGGGAATCAAGTGCGATGAATCCGGCGTGGTTCAAGAGGCGTAAGGAATGCAACTGTACCTTGATCAGTGTGAGATTGATTAGGGCTCAACTACATTCCAGTACGAAGTTAGCTTGGTAGTAGGCTAGTGTCTGTAGCGGCTTAATACAGTGTGGTACGGTGTTCAAATATGGACTAGGTCCCGGGGGTTTTCTGCATTTGCGGTTTCCTCGTTAACAAAATTCTGGTGTCTGTGTTATTTCTTTTCCGTATTATATTTTGTTATATAATAGAAATATCACAGGTTGTGCGTAAGTTCAATCAATTTTTTATCCAACCTTTGGTTGTTGATTATATTGATTGACACTTGAACATTGGTCTTTGGTACCGTTCAAGTTGTTTCACATAATAATCAGGCTCACGAATTTCTATATGTTTGATTTGCTGATTACATTGTGAAACAGAGATACGAACTCTTGGATATACTTTTCTTGAGATTGAGTCTGACTGTCTAGTTTATTATCTCAAAAGTAAATTGGAGTTTGTCCATACAGATTGCTAAACGAAATATTGGGTGTGTTTGTTAGACCCCTGTTTTTTCACAATCTGTCTCACACAGAAAAGTCTATTGGATAGATAAATCTATCTCCTACAGAAATACCTATGAGTTTTGTTCTATCTTTTGATAAATAAAGGTGAACAGGAACCAGTTGATACACCGGACTCATATTCCCGAAGAACAGCCTAGTAATATCAATCACCTCACAATAATCTTAATCGTATGGTAGCGAAACAAGATATTGTGGAATCACAAACGATGAGACGAAGATGTTTTTGACTACTTTTTATCTTGCCTATCAGAGATTAAATCTCGAGCAAATCTAAGAGAAGATAGTACTCAATCACGATAGAAAACAGCAAGATCAGAACACACAACTAGAAAGAAAATAGTTGGGTCTGGCTTCAGAATCCCAATGAAGTCTTTAAGTCGTTAACCTATAATGCTTTTAGAAAAACCTAGGTTAAAGGAGAATCGACTCTAGTCGCAACTAGTATCACACAAGAGGTGTGGGGATTAGGTTTCCTAGTTGCTAGAGTTCTCCCTTATATAGTCTTCAAATCAAGGTTTGCAATCAATGTTACCTTGGTAACAAAGCATTCAATATTCATCGTTAGATGAAAACCTGATTAGACTCAAACTAATATCTTTCAACCGTTAGATCGAACTTAGCTTGTTACACACAATTGAAAAGTGACTTCATTTAGATATGGGTAACTGTACCTAAACGTGTACACCTTGTTGGCTCAACAATAGTTAACCAAAGTTAGCCATATAAACACTTTCATATGAACCTTGTTCATCTTAACACAACTAGTTCAAATGACTCAAATGAAACTAGATCTAGAGTTGTTCAATTGTTTATATTCTCATAGAAGTATACAAGAAACAATTGAAGCAAAATCGATTTTGATTCACTCGAATCAATTCATGAACATTATAGCCACGGTTTGCAAAAGATTGCATTCCTTATTATATAAATATATTAGTTCATAGGCTACTTTTTGATTAGTTTGTTGACGATAATGACGATAGTGATTTTAAGTCACCAATTTGTTTTTTTTGGTGACCAATTTTGACCAATCAGATTTTTCTCTTTTACAATTTTTCAGGATCCTAAAGAGATATTAGAGCTAACTTAAATTCACGGGATCAAAAGTTTTCAGCATCATATCTAACGTTTACACTTTTTGTTTTATTTAGGCACCTTATAATCCTATTCTGTTTTAGTTTTGTTTAGTTTATTAATTTTTTGAATATATATTGAGAATTTTTGGTTTCATTAATCAGGATATATGGATTTACCCAATATTGGTGTTTCCAAGCTATCCAGAATTGGGGTTTGTTCCTTTTCTCTGATCTGTTTTAGTTTTGTATAAGAGTATATGTTAGTTCAAATCTATTGTTCTATATGTTATACTCTTTATCTTTAATTTGGAAGCTTTGAGAAACATATATATGTTCCATGGAAACTTGAATACTTTTCCTGATGACCCTAATCCGAATTAACCGAACAATGAAGTATGAGACATATCTGAGAAATGTAAGAAAAGAAAAGCATATTTACATATTGTTCTTTTTTGGTTTACCTAATTTATATGTGATTTCAGAGGTTTCAACAGATTTTTGTCACTTTCTCTGTTTGTCATCAATGTTTGTCATGCATATTTACTTATATTTTCCGCCAGTGTGTTGCACATTATGTCATCAATGTCACTTTCTCTGTTTGTCATGCATTACAACTACGGGGTTCGAAAGCTTGGATCAAATGACTGTGGACCATGCAGGATATTGAGAAGCTGGATATTACAAATCTGATAATATTTGTTAGTTATAGACCCAACTGACAACTGTTGTAGGGAACATGAGATGGCTCCTGGGAATCAACTGTTGTGGAGGTAGATACAGTGCTATCTGAACGCATACACCAGGAAAATATCTTGCAAAATCATTGACGCCGATAAAACTAAGTGATTATGACCGGTATGACTACCAATCTTTAAAAAGAAATGTTGCTAACAAGCATCTATTAAAATTACAGGAATAGCTGGGCGTGTACGGTAAGTTCAATTTGCACAAGATATCTCATTTCTTTTATATCAGAGATGCCTTACTGATCTCAATTTATTTATTTTATGTCATATTGTTTGCAGGGTAAGAATTAGGACACTTGCAATGTCAGTGACATGGTTCGAGAACATTTGAAACTAATACAGGACCATTTCTTAAGCTGAGAGTGTCATTTCAGTTAAAAAAACTTACGGTTTTGTATGTCGTCTTCACTCTCAAGGACTGTGTGTGTTCTTCAGCTTACCATTAGAGAAATATAGGTAAGTAGAGTCATAGGTTTCTAACGCTTAGAAGAAGTATCTTAGTGTTTAGCTTGATACTTACTTTTATCAACTTCAATTATGATTTAGGATAGTAATTGTGGCTATGAGATATGGTGTACAAATGATAGAGCTGACTCGACCATAATCAAAATATGGGAGTTTAAAATATGCTAGAGCTAGGCTGGTGATAATTAAGTCATAAATAACATTTTTTATTGATAAGAAATTGCAAGTCAAACTACCGTTGTAAATAAGTTGCATTATTTGAGAACTTGCAGTAGCAACTGTAGTCATCATTTTTTTTTCGCACATGATCTTTTTGGTTTGATCTCATTCAACTTTTTTTTTTTTTTTTTTTTTTTTGGTTTTTTCAGGAAAAGGGAGCCAAGTGAATTCTAATAGGGAAATCATGCAGTGGTGGGTTGGTGGTGATGAAGATAGTTAAAGGTAGCATGGGGTGTAGTAAGTGGTGTGTTGGTGTTGGGTAGTCAGTGATGAAGATAGTTAAAGTTGCACGGGGTTTGCTAAGGTGTGGTGGCGGATGATCGGGAAATACGAATTACCAAAAATCCATGTTCTCAGTTTTGCAATTTTTTGTTATGTCGTGATGATGTCCAACTTCAAATATACTGTAGTGAAACAAAGTTCAGTTTATATTTGACTCGAAACAAAGTTCAGTGAGTTAGAATGATCTATTTATGAACTCCAAAACCCCTGACAACGAAGTTGTAGTTCCTATCTGACAATGAGGCTTCAAGGACTACAATAAAATCTTGTGAAAACTACTACTAGACCCATTTTTCAAAAAATTTTCACTGAGAAACCCATTTTTTGTTTCTAGGTTTACTTCGATTTCAACTTGATTTCGATCATCCGTCTCTAGTAACGATTCCCAACCCAAAATCCAAACACGATCCTGAGAACTGTTCCTTCCGCCGTTTCCCGTCATCACCAAAACTTGCTCTAGAGTCTCAATGGGGTATACTGAAGACCAGAAATCTTCAAGGAGTTTGTGGTGGGGGAGATACCAGAAATCTAATCAATGGGGTATACTGAGGACCAGCTACTCCAACGTCTACAGGTTCTCTTATTCTTCTCCTTCCAGCTCTTAAATTCGAATTCCATCATATAAGACTCTTTTTTTATTTGCATTATATGAACCCTAATTTGTTTGCAGGAGCTTCAAATTGATTTTATTTACACGTACACTGGTGGAGATTACCGAAACCAAAGAATGAGCCACACTATGTTTTTCCTCTCATGGTTTTAATTTAAGGGCAGGGGCTTCATGTTCTTTGTTTTCTGCATACATTGCACTTGTAGTCTGTTGTTTGTTTACATATTTGATTTTTTTTTCCTTTTTTGTTAGTGATGCATTTTGATTGTTACTTGAGCTCCGCTGTGATGAATTTTACAGATTCCCATCGAGTCAAACGCTAAAATTCCTTTGACAAAAGATGGGTAGAAATGCTTATATAGATCTACTACTAATGGAGCTTCAAACTGATTTTGTTCGGCATGATCATCCTGTTGTACTGACTGTTGAAGAACAAGCAAAGTACGTTGGAAATCTAGAACGTTTTTGTTGGCAAAGGTATGAAATTCACTTGAGCGTGCGTCATTGCCAAATGGGCCAATTCATTTAGTTGGGGATAACGTTGGAGGATGCTTAGCACTTGCCATAGATGCTTGTAATCCAACTGGTAATAGTGGATCGAGAAGTTACGGATGGAGGATAATTGTAGGATAAGCTGAGCTTGAGGAGTTGGTGTTGTTGGTTAGGAAGCTACGGATATATTGGTGTTGGTGTTGGTCATAATGGTGGAATAATTTGTTATGCAGCTACGAAAATGGTTGCATAACTTGTTATGCATCTAGAAAAGTTGTTGCATAACTTGTTATGCAATCCAGAAAATGGTTGCATAACATGTTATGCATCAACTTATTTGTTAGTATCGAAACCAACAATAAAAAAAGACTGCATAACTTGTCATGCGCCTACAATAATATCTGCATAACATTTTATGCATCTGAAAATATGGCTGCATAAAGCATTATGCATCAACTTTATCTGCATGCACTAAAATCAACCAAAACAATAACTACATAACCTGTTATAGATGCATAACTTGTTATGCAATCGAGAAAATGGTTGCATAATTCGTTATGCGTCTGCTTTTTCTGTTGGATTCTGGTAAATACATCGTTTTAGTGACTGCATAACCAATATAATTGATACATGAACAAAATTATGGTTGCATAACGTGTTATGCATCTTTTGTGGTGTATGCATATTGTGTTATGCATCTTTTTTGGAGGCTGCATAACGAATATGTAGTTAGTTTTCGGAATTTTTCCCTAAAATGATGATCACCTCCGATTTTTTCGTGAAAAACAAAAATTTGATATTGTTGTTTGTACTCATTGTGTAGCTCTCTTTAAAAGATTTCCAACGATATAAAATTTGTAAATTTCCAAGATGCGGTTTTTTAGATATGTTATATTCAAGTTGTGTTGCCAATTATACCCCTGAAAAATTAGGATGCATAACCTGTTATGCAGTCATTTTTTAAAATTTCATATAATTATGGGTGTCACGGAAACTAAAATTAATCTTGGGCCCAACAATAAGAATATTTTTTTTTGTTGGCCTGCACCTAATTTCCCCAAAAAAAAATTGGTGTTAGATTTTATTATGTTTAGTTGCAATTACTATAGATTTAATTTTTGGATTTGATTAGTTTTAGATTTTATTATTATTTTTATCATTTTTAGCATTTTGCTATGTAATTACCTTTTACTTTTTGTGCCAAACTTCATTTTTGTATCCCAAAAATTACACCCTCTTCTCTGCAAAATAACTAGGCCCGTGCAGAGCACGGGCGTATCACCTAGTTTACACAATAACTCTCTCAACCTAACACACGCAACCACATATATTCCTGTCCAACACCCAAACACACTCGTCATATTTACAAAAAATGCCCCTCCCCATCTCCTCTTTCTTTACAAAACCCTAATATAATATCACGGCCACCACTCTTCCAGCGGCGGTTCCTTCTTATCAATCGAAAACCAGGTTCGTCTCTCTCTCTCTCTCTTAGGGTTTCGTTATACCAAAATTTCTCTCTTCATTTTAGCTGATCTCTTTTGGGTTTTAATTTCAGTTTGAAAGAAGATTCAGTAGCTAACAATGGCTCCTCCATCTAAAGGTAAATTTTTTTTCAGATTCCACGGCCTATTCGTAACAGATTCATGTTTCAGTATGTTGGGGGTTATGATATGATGATTTTATGAACCCTGAATGTGTGTATTGCTGTTGAATGGTTTGTTTATGTGTTGTAGGATGTCAGTTCATCTTTCTGTAGCGGTTGGTGTTTTTGTTTGTTTGAATTTTTTAAATGAAGCTTTCTTAGTTTGACCCATGAGAGGTTCTTTGATTAGGTCCCTCTGTGAACTGTAAGTTTGTTGTTTACTGAATCTGACTGCACAAATCTCTCTGAAGAAGTCAGTTCTTTGCATAGCCATTTGCAGTTTAAATCATATTTTCTTGAATTAGTATCGTGCTAAACAACCAAAATTACCGGTAACATGATCTGCTAAACCCTTATCTTTAAAGTGACATTTCAGCACACCTTGTGATCCAATTTTACACAATTACCCTGTCAAGGGTTTCATCTACTGCTTCCTAGGATTGTTTTGCGCATATAACATTTCCACCAAGTCAGTCATGCTGTTGCTTAGTGACTTACAATTCTGGAGATTCAAACCCATTGAAGGATCGCCCATGTCAGCCAGATATGTGAGAGTAACCACCCATGGATAGGAACTGCAATTTGAGCCCCTGCACAAGGAAGTGATGCAACTGCAAAATCTGTAAACAGTACACGTTGAAACATCAAGTCCATAGTTTACTGCAATTGAACCAAATGCCTCCTTAAGTGCTTTGTAAAAAAGATTATCCTTTTTGAAGCAATTCGTCACATAGGCATAGTATTTATCATGCAACTCGATTACTCTTCTGACAAAAGCCTGCTCCTGTGAGTTTGTCTTCCTTCTTGCTAGTTGCCATTGCAGCGTCAGTAACCTTACTGCAGTCACTAAGGTTTAGCATTTTGAGGACCTCTCCATGAAGCCTAGCCAAGGAAGTAACTGACCCATGTTTATTTAACCACTCAGGCTAACCTTCGCTAAACCAGCCTTGCAGTTTACATCCGGGGAGATAAATTCAGTATCAGTAACTCCACAAAGACCACTGAGATTTATGAATGGTTTGTTTGTGTGTTTAGGTTTTAGCACAAATTGAAGCTTGTTTTTTTTGGGGTTGCAGCTGTATCCTGTTATGTTGAACAATTTCATGTTGAATGCTGCCATTAATTAGGGATTTGTTGGTATTTATTGGCGATGTGATACTAATAGGATAACTATTTTCAAGGAAACATATGTATGTTGTTTAGTTTTATTAGCTTTGAACTAGTATGGTTGTTCAAAAAATAGTTGGTATTTGCTAGGATAACCAATTGAAACATATGTATATTGTTTGGATTGTTGATTTTGTATCCTTAACAAACTGTTTATCTCTGTAGACTTGCTTTAGTATGTTTAGTTATGATCGTTCTGTATCCACTGGGTTTTGATTGGGATGTCTATTTTGTATCCTTAACAAACTGTTTATCTCTGTAGACTTCCTTTGGTATATTGGCTGTAGATCTTGTGTCTAATATCATTTGCTTCTCATGCAGTTGCTAAAAAGAAGGCCGACCCAAAGGTACAGGCTTTGAAATCTGCCAAGGCAGTCAAAGATGGAGCATCAACGATAAAGAAGAAGGTTAAGAAGATCCGTACATCAGTCACCTTTCACAGGCCAAAGACATTGAAAACAGCGAGGAAACCCAAGTACCCTCGTATCAGTGCACCACCAAGGAACAAGCTTGACCATTACCAGATTTTGAAATACCCACTCACAACTGAATCAGCAATGAAGAAGATTGAAGACAACAACACCCTGGTGTTCATTGTTGATATCCGTGCTGACAAGAAGAAAATTAAGGCTGCAGTCAAGAAGATGTACGATATCCAGACTAAGAAAGTGAACACCCTTATCAGGTAAGCTCCTAAATATTTTTCAAGTGCTTTGACTTCAAGAACACTTAATCTACCCGTTTGCAGCTAGCTACATCTTTTCTTGTTTATGGTTCTGAGTTTAATTGTACCTGAAAACTTATTGCCCATGTTCTAACTCTATTGTAATGGATATCCTGTGACTCCAGGCCTGATGGAACGAAGAAGGCTTACGTGAGATTAACTCCAGATTATGATGCTTTGGACGTTGCAAACAAGATTGGTATTATATAGATCGTAGCTGTGTTGTAAGCAGTTTTGGCAGTAGACTTTCAATAGATATTAGACTTGTGTTGTTTAAATTTATGCAGGGTAAATTTGGTTCTGTTTAATCTCTATACCTAGCGCCTTGGTTCTGTTTAATTTTTATACCCAAGGCCTTGTTATTTTTGCTTTAATGAGATAATGCTGTCCAGTAAAAGATAACTTATGGTAATTGGAGCCTACAACTTTTCCTTGCAAGACTAGGCTCTCCACGGTGAAATTGATTTGGTTACAGTTTCTGATGAAGAGCCTACAACCATGGTTTTTCTACAGATAAATGGTGACATTAGTTTATCGATCTACTCTATCTTATGTTTATTCTTTGCATTTCTTTTTTGATGCAGTCATGTCATTGTGCAGATTTCCATAATAATCCTTCCGTGATGGATAAATTTGATGTTCTTAGAAGCTCTGAAAATGTACCTTTTGCTAGTGGTTTGAAAAGCCAGGCAAACAAGACTGAAACTTTCCAACCTTCACCTAGATTGTTAGCCTCGTTAAATTCTGATAACAGATTCGATTCAGAAGCATGTTCTGATCATCTCAGTATCTGACTACACATAATTTGAATGGAGCTGCACCACACCATCAAGAGTAGGCACTTATGACCTATGGCTCTATGTTCACTACTGTCTTACACCACCACCTGGTTCTGAACCCTATATCAATAACACCGGACCTCAAATGTTTTTCAAACCAGAAATTTAAAACCAATTTGGAATCCATTTTATTCCCGCTTTCGGAAAGTTTCCCCACTCTCTTCATCTCTCTCTTTAAAGCACTCTAAAACCCTCATTTCTTTCACAGTTCACTAAATAAGAGTATGAGGGTGAAAGAGCTATAGCCTCAGAGAATAACTTGTTGGGTGAGTTTGTGTTAGAAGGGATTCCTCCACAACCTCGCAATGTTCCTCTCTTTACAGTATGCTTTGATATTGATGCCAATGGCATATTGAATGTGCTTGCCGAGCACAAGAACTCTGGGAGCAAAATATGATCACAATTATAAACAAGGGTAGGTTGTCTAAGGCTGAGATTGAGAGGTTAGTTTTCCAAGCTGAAAAATACAGGTTAGAAGATGAAGAACAAAGGAAGAAAGTGGAATCAAGGAACTGCTTTGAAAACTACACATACGAAATGAAGAACGTGATTAAAAATATCGGAGGGAAGCTACCATGGTTCGAGAGAGCGCTGATGGAAGATGCAGTCAGCAATGCCATTGAGTGGTTGAATAGCAATGTACTACCGAACACAAACGATACCAACAACCAGATGAAGGAGTTGGAGAATGTATGCAACCGTTACATTGCCAAGATGTACCTGCAGCAGGGTGGTGCTGGTCCTTCATTAGAAAGCCAGCAATATCGCTGGACCCAAAATTGAGGTAGTTTAATAGAGTGAAATTACATGTTTACTTTTGGTTCAATTACTTGTCTTGGCAATCTTGACGTCTTATTCCTTTCTTCTGATCACATTTTCTATTTCGACATACCTTCGATTCCATATTGTTGTCAGGCAGCTTAGGCTGCTCTAGGCTAAGATTTTCTCATGTGCAAAGATATTATGCAAGAATCTTCACTTAAGGTGTTATACTGTTATTTGTTTGGATTGATCTTCAGTTTCTTTTGTGCATATGTTAGTTTTGTTTTTCCTTTTCATTTCTTTTTTGATGCATTCATGTCATGGTGCAGATTCCCTAATAATCTTCCCATGATGGACAAATTTGATGTCCTGGGAAGCTCTGGAAATGTGTCTTTTGCTAGTGGTTTGAAAAGCTAGGCAAATAAGGCTGACTGTGATACTATAACAAACTTAGCAAATGTGTCTTCCTGTTCTGCGTGTGGGGGGGTTGTCTTTATTATTTAGCAACTCAAACGCAAGATTGATTTATAGACTTTGTCCGCCTTTAAAAAACTATGTATTAAACAGATTTATAGACCCTTTGTACCAAAGAAAGAAAATAATAAAAATGAAGTAGAGCACACAGAGAACAGCATCAATTTAGATGTTGCTTCCCAGGTTAACACCAATCCTTGGCTCTCTTGCATTGCGCCTGAAGACTCTAATGCGATCAAAGGTTGGAGTTACGGTACTCTCCATAACCTGAAGCAGTGCATGGCAACATCAATGGGTTTAATCTTCATTCATACTGACAACTAAGGAATACATAAGGTTGATTTTTTAGGAACAGCTGCAACAAAATTTCTCTTTGGGCATACTAACTGCAGTGTTGGTGCAGATCTTTGGAGGGTCGGTTGCATGATCTTAGCTGAAATCTGTCCAGGCCCGGTCTTGTGTTTCTGGAGGCCTAAAGCCCAATTCTTTTTGGTGGCCCCTTGTTAAACAGAAAGGTTATAAATAACAAAACGTCACATTTTCTTGGTTCCTCACAAATTTATTCTTTTATTAGTGGCCCCTTGTAAGTCTGTTTCTTTTCATTTTGCCGCATGTACACTATATGTTATACATAGTGTCCCTTTTCTATCATTTGAAAATTTTCAGGTTGTGGCCTTCTTGTTTGTGTGGCCTCAGGCTTATATGGCAGGGCCGACCCCGAGAGACTTGAAGATGTAATTCAGCGATGCTACACTCACCGGAATTTTTTCCCGAGAATTCTTCCGATACACACATTCTCGGGAGCCCACACTGAGGAATTATAGGGGTGGGTTTTGGGTCTGAAATGATTAATGTCCGTGAGGTTTTTGGGTATGGGTCCCACTACTTTGTGTGTTGTGGGAGGATTTTCAGGAATCCTCGGGACATTAATCATTTCAGAGCCTGGTTAGTAAGATCGCGGATTATACTCGTATAATTTGCGAATCCGTCCGTATCGGCCGTATAACTGGAACCCCGACTTAGATTCGCGAATTTCCAGCTTAAAACGGATTATACACGTATTTACGAATTACCGAATCATACGGCCCGTATAATATTTTGCCGTATCATCACTATATTATCATTTTTTATTATATTTTTGACTTTTAAAATTTTACATACACCAATCTGATTCCAATACCACCAACATATATGTTATTTGCTGATTCTAATGCACATATCATATATATAGTTCATGCAAAATATTAAATAATAGTATCCAAGGAGAGATTATATTAAAAATGATTTTTTAACAGGTTAATATATGCCGAATTTTGTACGCCGAATTCATATCTCTGAAACGAATTATACACGTACATATGTCATTCCGTATTACTGCCGATTCACGAACAGTTGACCGGATTTTTGACCGAATTTGACTTTTACGAGTCCGTATAATACTCGTACGCATCCTATTCCGAAGGTTTCCCGTACCCATAATTGCTAACTAGGTTTCAGAGACGTAATTGCTCCTGATGCTTATTTTGTTCTGCTTGATTCATTTATAGTATGCATCTTCATTTCCATTTCGCTGCTTCATTCCATACTACATTTCTGGAAGGCAAGCATCCGTCTTTATCGAACAGTGTATTATATTGAAGAGTCAATTGTTCACATTGAAAAAAAGAAGTATACACTTATGATTTGTATACACTTTTCCTGTTTCGGGTCTTTTTCTTGAAACTTGATGTGGTATGGTGTACCTAAAATCCTTTAGACCACATTCACTGTTTTCGTCCACTATTGGCACAGTAAATCAAAATCATTTAAAAAAAAAAAAAAAAAAAACTCCCTCTATTTCTGGAAAAGAGGTACTATCACTTAGTTTGGCCTATTGTCAGGCTAAAATGATAAGTGATAATACCCCTTTTCCAGATATCGAGGCAGTACAAGTTCTTAATTGTATCCATGATATACCATTAGGTTATAATGGTTATTGGTATTTTTGCATACCATAATGAGATGAGTAATATGATTGCTCCAACCGTATTACCAAGTACCAACGTGATGGAATCTCAAAGACTAAACCAGATATCTCCGCTGGAAAATCCTGTAGCTTTCTCTAGACTGATAATAATAAGTATCACCTTCGTAGAAATCCCATTTTTTAGCGACATTTTATTTCCGTTCGCCTTTCTTCACATTACTAGAATAAGGCCTTTACTCTATTTCAACTTTCACCAAATGATCTGTAATGTGAAATGAATTTGGCTAAGAAGACATATATGATGAATAATATACATAAATCAAAAACTATTTTATTGTGGAATAAGATTACCTCTCTAAGAAACTTTCGAGTTCTCTTTGTTGAACGGGATTTTTTATTAGACCATTGCACGCTTGATTTCTGGAAAACATTCACCCTTAACGAGCAGTGTATTTCTTTTTTTGGAAGAGTCCTTGGTACACATAAATCCACTGTCAAACATTAATGATAGAGATGAAAAGATGGGATGCATATTCAGATACTGAAGAAAAAAACACCATTAATTCTCATCAAACCATATAAAGGTTCACGCTTGAAAACTAAATTGTACAATTATGGTCCATCAACAGCAGGTGCTACTTGTTGCGGGTAGTGGTATGGACGCGTCAATGGATTCGAAGACGGTCTTATTCAGCAAAATATGCGCCACTGGAAAATCAAATACATAAACCGCCGGTATATATAGTGAAACTGATTCTATCCCATTTAATGCAGCGTATTGCTTCATCCTGTCTATTTATGCACTTTCACATGTCCCCTTAATAACTTTTGACGCGATGAATATTTGATAATCCTTTCATAACATGACGAAAGAAAAAGAAGAAAGTCGTAGCAATATGCACTAATTTTATAACCGCAAACACATTTTTTTGTGCTGAAAACAAAATGAACCTATAAACTGTATTTTGCTTCAATCTTCTTGCGCCATTTATATAGTTGAAGGCAAAGAAAAAGTGATTTAAATCATAAATTCAATATGAATTGAGAATCGTTTTTAATCACGACAATTGATACCCCTTAAATGGAAAATAATAATTGTAGTTTGATTTCAGTATCTAAAAGATTTTGTAGTGTAATTATGTAGTGGTATGATAATAAGTAAATGAGGACTAATAGATTGTTTGGATACACACCCATAAGTTGCTTTTTGATTTCTAGAAGCCAAAAAAAAAAAAAAAATCAACTTTTTATGAAGCAAGATGTGACTGCTCCTGACTACTCCTGATTTCTACTTCTGGACTTCTGTTTCTAGTATCTAAACGTGTTATCAACTTCTGCTACATGTTACATTCTACTCGCTTGTAAAATTTGTTTGTTTGTTTTATCCGGGTAAAATTTTGAAGGTGAATGTGGTACTCACCACACCAAATTCTGGGATTAGTAACTGAAATTCATAACAGCTTACTGGCTGTTATGAAATTTCCGTTACGAAATGGTTGTAACAACAGGCACAAGCCGTTACAATTTTTTTAAAGGCGGGCCAGCAACACGCTTGGTCACACTTGGGTCGTAAAACCTGAGTTCTTTCTTGGGCCCGCACTTTGTAACCATCCATCTACACCATATATACCTAAACTAATATCTCTACCCTTTATTGTTTTCTCGAGATGCAATTTCTAACCAAAAACCCTAGATTATATTCCCTTCACAAAATTATTGTTTTCTCGAGTGGTGGATTCAGAATCAGCAGAAAAGGTAACCTGAATCTTTAATTAGGGTTTCTTTGATTTGATACTTGATTCATAGAAAATTGAATAAGGAATTCACCTATTAAGGATTGGTCAATTCCTGCTGCTAGTCTCGTTTGCTAGGTAGAGAGTAGTAAGAGATGAACCCAATGGAGAAGATGGAAGAAGAAGGTAGATTTGCAGAAAAGAAACAAAATCCAAGAGATATCAGATGTTTTTATTGTGAATTTTGTGGGATCTGTAGATCTAAGAAATCTCTTATCGTATCTCATCTTCAAACTCACCACAATGTTGTGAACAAACTTTAGATTTATTACTTTTAAGTTTTGATAGTTAGAAAAATGACCTGAAGAAGAACAACTCCTGAGCTTGTATACTTGTAATTTGTATTTGATGCAGGAAGAGATTGAAATGAATGGAATCGACGAAAAAGAAGAGGCAAAATCAGATACTACTTGTTAGGAGTGTGGTGCTAGTTTTCTAAAGCCAGCTCACTTGAAACAACTTGAGGTATTATAGAAAGCGCGATCTTAATTTGGTTTTATATTCTGCAACTTAACCTAATTCAGTGATTCACCATATTATTTGTTAATTCTACTAGTATATGCAGAATTGTTAAGAATCACTACATTAATGATTCATTCTGTGGTGTTTTTTTGCTGGGCACTTTGTGCTGTAAAGCTTGGTTGGTCAGTCCTTTCAATTCTGCAGTGTAGATCCTGCGGTCTTGAGTCTTATTATCAATTTGTAGTGTAAATCACTACACCTGTGAAGCTCCATCAAGTGAGGCTCGGTCTCATGCTGCTTAATCTTTTGAGGTTTGAGGTCTTGTTTTTGTTTTTTCATCGTACAATCAAATTAACAATTGAAGTATGATCAAGTAGCATGACAATATATTGTCATTGTGTGAAAATGTTAATGAAGTTTCTATGTTGCTTTATCAGCTGAAAGAATCGTCTATGCTAAAGCTAGATAAAATCTATAGGCAGCCTGATGTTATGTGGGTGGCCTAACTGGCCTTGTGAGGATTAGTTTGAAGGTAATGTCCCTAGAGAGTACTCTGGAGTTCCATCCTGTAGTCTCCTGGCCTTGATGTCATTTACATGTTGATCACAAGCTGTGTTGTTGTAATTGCTCCTCCCATTTTCCATGACCGTTGTCTACGTCTTCACTACGTATTTGATTGTCCTCTTTTATCTCATGTTCTTCTCCCTGGTTTGGTCTGACCACAAAGACAAATTACTTTTAAGTCAGCAACTTAGTATGACATGAACAAAAAAGGCTAATGCTAATTCCTTGTGCGCGCGTGTGGCAGGAACACACAGTGATTGAATCAAAGGCTGATCATTTCTTGGATGATCTCCGATTAAATAATCCATGGCCTGAACTCAAGCGGTACAGTCTCTTCACGTCATCCCCTTTCTAATTGATCTCCGATTAAGTACCACAAATCCTGTTGTCCATAAGCACATTCCATGTGTTATTATTCTTGTTAGGGTTTGTTTTGTTTGATCTGTTGTGTTATCCATCATGGTTCATGATTTGTATATAAAAAATATAGCACTGATATGATTTTGGTCGGGGTACCATAAAGATTGTTTGTTTTCAATTCAGGTTTGAAGATATATAATATAATACTATGTTTGCAGATTAGATCAATTAATAGTGGTGGTACGATGGCATTAAAGAGAATTCAAAAGGAATTGAAAAACCTCGAAAGAGATCCACCCACTTCTTGCAGTGCTGGTGAGTTTTACCGTCATTGTTTAGCTTTTTGGTTATATTTTTTTTTGTGAAGAAAGGTTATTTTATCATAGTTATGGGTTGCACAGCTTGCAAAGGTTTATAAATCGGGGGTATGCGTAAATTGGTTCACTATGTGAGCTTAGGAGTAAACACTTGTTGTATAAAGCCTGGTTTTGAAGGCAGTAATTTTACTGTGTGAATTTTTGTTTGATTAGGTCCTGTAGATGAGGATATGTTTCATTGGCAAGCCACCATATGGGACCATCAGACAGCCCTTTTGGTGGTGGTGTTTTTCTCATCACCATTCACTTTCCACCAGATTACCCTTTCAAGCCACCAAAGGTAATGCTGTTGTGACAATTATGCTGTTAATGGGTTAACCAATTTGTTGATTCTATTCCGCTTTATTACGTGTAATTATTGCACAGTGGTATTAATCTGCATAACTATTTAATTCATGTATCAGGTTGCAGAAGAGTGGGCAAACGCACATAATGGTTCCCTGCCTTCAACCAGAGAGGAGAAAAGAGAGTTTAAGGTTAACCCATTAAAACTCTGTTTCAATTTGTAAACCCTCTTAAATCATTTCCGTTTTCTGAATTATATACTTTCAACTCCCCTTATTTACAACAGGTTCTTCTTTAGAAAGCATTATGGATTTAGATTGATACACTTCTTGATGTTAAATATGTTAACGTATAGTCTATATGTTTCCTTCTCTAGAAATTTCTCTATCCCTATAAAAAATGTTCACATTCACAAGCTTTCTCTGGTTGAAGATCTCTACTCTTATAAAAATATGACCCAAATGAACCAAAACTTTAAACTTAACATATTTGAAAGAATTTTCCTTATGCTGTTTTGTATATGATGAACTAGAGGCTAACTGGTGCTTTGTATTTTTAGGTTTCGGATAGTGGGTCATGGAATTACAACATCAATGGAGTGAAGCATAACACTAATCTGACGTGTGGGATAAAGCTGGGATCGATGGTGACACTGAGAATATCAGCTCGTAAGTCCTTTATGATTACATCATACTTAACTATACATTCTTGTGGGCGTGGATTGACACTACTGACATGTTTACTTTTCATTGTGGTTATGTGGTTCTTGGTAACATCATGTTTATAGTACCGATAGCCTTTTCTTTTCCTCATCTAATTCACATATCTTGATTGCAGGTTTGGTGGGATACCTTCTATCAAGAAAGTTTTGAATCTCCTTCGGCATGGAAGTCCCCTTGGCTTATGAACTATCTATGAACTGATTGGCATCTGATTATTGATTTACAATGTAGGAAGTTTCTATGAACCCATCAAGTTTTTTAACTTAGAATTTGATACTTACAAGAATTTTAGTACTTGGAAGAATTTATGTTCTTCTTTGATAGAAAGTTATATGAATTGACTTAATGTGATTTTAATGTGATATGAATGTGATGTGATTGTGATGGAATGAAAAGGGTAGACAGGTTATTGGAATTCCGGCGCATTTCCGGCTGAAAATGAACTGCCGGTTAATATTGACCTGGTCAAAATTGGTCGTATTGACTGATTTTGACCAGGTCAATATTGACCGGCAGTAATTGTTTTGCCGTTACAAAAAAGTTAGTAACGGCTTACAGGTGTTACGACTGTCGTTACAAAGGTTTCGTAACGGCTCTCGCATGTTAAAACATGCCATGTGGCTCATGCCTGTTACAAACGCCATTACAACCCAAAATTTGTAACGGACGCATTGCCGTTACAATTTTTTTGTAATACCCCCTTTCTGAAACAGGTAAAAGCCGGCTCAATTTTGTTTCTAATCCTAGAATTTGGTGTAGTGACTATTGATCGTATAAAAAAAAGTGGTACTATTGTCAGTATACAAATTACGTAACTACATTGATTGTCATCCAGGAACAACATAAAAACAGAATAGACTAGGCCATCATGCAATTCACTTGGTCGTTTTTTACAAGTTGCAACTGAGAGTTATAATGAAGTGATATAGTGTAGGATTCCTACGTGGGCATATTAAGTTACAACGCAGTAATACCAAATCCATAAATAAACAAAACTATTTATTTGATTGGTACACCATACTATTTTAAAACCTGCCTAATTTGGGTCTAGGGCATTTATATTGGGCATGTTATTAAAATACAAAAATGGTCATTAGGAAGTAATTTCCCAAAACCCCTTAACCAACTATTCTTTTTTTATCATTTTACCCCTAATTAATTAATTAGTATTTATTAATTGTTTAAATGTTAATTAGCTGTGATAGAGGTGTGATCAACTAATGTAAATCGATCTTCAAAACATCAAACAACTGAAAAATTTTGATTTTTTTTTTCCCGAAAAAAATACCCAGAATTGGTTTACGTTCATGCACTCGTAAACCGATTCTGGGTTGGTGTTTTAGTATTCAAGAAGGACATCAAGAATCGGTTCAAGTTTGGGAAGGGTCGAAATATTTGCTGAAAAGAATCGAAAGGCTTTGAAGCTTAGTGATACAACATTCTTTTTCTTTTCTCTGAATTTCATCCTTTGAGTACCATTTTCTAACAGCATATAACCTACTCGAATTGGCAAGAGGCCCACTCTCACATTTGAGGCCTCAAGTTGAGTTCTGGGTTCATTTACATAACTTGTTGATATCTCATAAATTTCGTTCGCCTTGAAAAAAAACTACTGTATTAAACAGATTTACAAGTTGATGGTGGAGGTGTTTATAAGTTGAAGATGGTGGTGTAGATGATGGTGGAGGTGTTTATAAGGCGAACGATGGTGGAGGTGTTTATAAGTTGCAGCTTTTCTCTTTTATGGGTTCTTCAAGGAGGCAGTATTTTTAGTGCTGTGTTGCAACTTTTCTTGTCAATCCTTCTACATCTTTTTCGATCAACATCAAACGAGATCACTAATTTCAAATTAAGGTACATGTTTTCATGAAAGAAGTGGCGACGATTTCAGTTCGGTGGCTTGGTCATGGAAGATGGCGGAGGTAGACTCTTGACAGTATTTCCGTCGGCTGCATATGGGTGAAGTCTATGTGAACATTGTGAAGTTAGGGTTGGATGTGAGGTTTCCAGTTGAGGGCTTTCTTGGGCTCTGTATGGCCTGAAGTTTCTCACTGTTTTAGGGCCTTCATCCCCTTGGTGGGGTGAGGGATATCCAATCTAGGTGAATCACTTAGCCTGTAGGGTTTCTTACATATCCAATGTAAGAAGCAATTTCCTTTTGGTGTTTGTAGTATGTACTTACAATTTCAATAATCTAAAGACTTAAAGGCCTAGAAAAATAAAGCTCCCACGTTGAACGGTGAGGAAACCCTCGCTTCTTATTGGCCAAAACAGGTTTGTTTGAGTTTTGTGAAACGAGCGTTTTGGTGAGGACACTTCGCAACGTATGGTTGGTTTAAAAGAATAAGAAAAAGATTAAAAAAAGGAAACCAAATTCAATATTTAGGTGAAGACACTTGGCAACGTATGATTGCTTTAAAAATTACAAACTTAAAAGGAAAAACCTAACTTACCGCGTTTGGAATTTTATGGAAGTCCGTATTCAATTTGGAAATCGAGTAACTACTATAATAGGACTCTTTTTTCCAAATTAATATATTAAGGGGAAAAAAATCCACATATTTTGTAACACCCCGTGTTTTTATCATGGCGCATGCTAAAAGATGCGCCATGACCCGAGATGAAGCTTCATCCAAAGCTTCCGTTGCATAAGAAAAGGAACATTGGCCCTTGGCCAATGCGTTGACTATGTTCAGCCAACATGGCTGAACATCGGGTTGGCAGTGGGCAGCCAACATGGCTGAACATCGGGTTGGCAGTGGCAGTGAACAGTCATCTTGGCCCGTTATTCAGAAATATATGGCAACGGACATGAATAGTAAAAGTGGGAGTAGATGAATGATTTTTGGTCCCCCAATTTAAGTTGTAAAAATGTCAAATTAACATATATAGGGAGGGGTAGTTGGTTGAAGGTGCATATGCGGACTATGCACCAAGTAAGCTTCATAGCTTAGCCGGAAGAGTATAAGTGATGCCTAATGCTCATTTATAGCTGTGTAGCCTTGCCAATGGAGCGTATTAAGCATGGGAATCACTATGCCATGCCGCAGACCAAGTATTCATCACTTGGATGCATTTTGACGGAACGGCCTATACGGACTAGGCCATTAACATTATTGCTTGGCCACGGCCTCGCAAAAGAGTTGGTTTAAGTTTCTGTCCCTTCGAGGATGAACTACGGTCTGTGCTTGATCCCTTTGGACTAGGGAAGGGTACGTAGGCAGCCGCAATGAGTTGCATCATTGCCGGTCCAGCACGTTGGCCCCTCATATCATCTAAGCTCGGTAGCTCGATGCAAGAGATGATTGTGGCCAAGCTTGATGAGGCTTAGTTGCATGCCAGAAAGTGGGTGTTCATACTTCCTATCAAGCTACATAGAGTTGTTAAGCTACACAGAGTTGGCCTTATGGCCTTATACCCTTTCGCGGACAAGGGTAAGTTTGGAACGGTGTGGAAGCTAAGTTAGCTGCATCATGCTCCACGAGCATGCTTGCAGGGGCAAATGGACGTGCATTTTCCTAGTTCTAAGGCCCGGATCGTAGCTTCATCAATGGCGCATCGGGGAAGTTATGGCCTGCGCGCCAGGCGTAATTTCACGTTTTCGTCACATATTTTCTACAAAAATAAAAGGAAATAAATAAATATTAGGACTCTTTTTTCCAAATTAATATATAAAGGGGGAAAAAAGCCACATATTTGCTGCAAAAAGAAAAGAAAAAAATAAATAAAATATGCACATATTCTCCACCTATTTAATGTATTTTCCCTACCACACCAAATCAAAATTTGATCACAACGGGGTGGGGAAGCCCCGCGCATACCGAATCAAAAATGCATTGCCACGGGGCGGGGCGAAGCCCGCACACAACAAGTTAAAAGAAAAAAATAAATAAAATCTGCACATATTCTCCACCCATTTAATGTATTTTCCCCGCCACACCGAATCAAAAATACATCGCCACGGGAGGGCGAAGCCCCGCGCAAACCAAATCAAAAATGCATCGCCACGGGGCGGGACGAAGCCCAGCGCACACGAAATAAAAAATGCATCGCCACGGGGCGGGGCGATGCCACGCGCACATCAAATCAAAAACATTGCTACGTCGCACACCAAGTTGAAAGAAAAAAATAAATAAAATTTGCACATATTCTCCACTTATTTAATGTATTTGCCCCGCCACACCAAATCAAAAATACATCGCCACGGGGCGGGGCGAAGCCAAATAAAAAATGCATCGCCACGGGGCGGGACGAAGCCCAACGTACACCAAATCAAAAATGCATTGCCACGGGATGCGAAGCCCCGCGCACACCAAATAAAGGAAAAACTACGCACCGGGCACAAATCTAGTAAACTTTTATTTACCGAGCAAAACAAAAAAAACAGATTTACAGAGACCCTTTGTACACACACACAAAAAAAAAGATTTATAGAGCCTAGAATTTGATATGGCATCACTTTTTGCTAACCGTCAAAAAAAAAAAAAAAAAAAAAACTTGGGTTGGTTACAAACGGAATCTGCCTAAACTTGGCCTCTAAAGTGCGCTTCCAGGTATTTTTCTTCTCTCTTTTCTGTTTTTATGTAAGATTCATCAATCTTGCAATATAAGATAAACATTACACATGTCAGACCAGTTTATGCAGCTGAAGAAATTAGTGTCGATGAGGAGGAAGATAGCAATGTTGGCCCGGTGTTTGTAAAATGAATTGTTTTGCTGGTTGCTCTTTGTTGCTATCGGATAGTCATAAAAATGAAGTAGAGCACACAAGAACAACATCACTTTAGATGCTGCTTTCCAGGTTAACACCAATCCTTTCAGTGCTGAAGAAAACACTGCCTTCTATATTCCTGTGGCAACAACAGTTTCTGCAAGTATGACCCTCTTGGCTGTCTTGGATTGCGCCTGAAGACTCTAATGTGATCAAAGGTTGGAGTCCTCGTTCATTCCAATAGTAATGATATTATCCATAACTGTGAAGAGTTCATGGTAACATCAATGGGTTTAATCTTCATATTGGAAACTAGTGAATACATAAGGCTGATGGTGTAGGAACAAGTGCAATAAACACATAATCGAAACTATGAGTAGTGAAGAAGTCCCTTAAAGGTACCAAACACTAGAATTTCGTTTTGGGGGTACTAATGGAAGTGTTGGTATAGAAGAGACTTAAAGATGTAATTCCTCTTGATGCGTATTTCGTTCTGCTTGACTTATTTATATGCATCTTGCTGCTTCATTGCACGCTACATTTTTGGAAGACATTCGTCTTTATCAGTGTATTATTCTAAAGAGTCCTTGGTATCACATAGGTAGACATTAATAATTTAGGTGAAAAGATGGGATATATATTCCGAAATTGACACCGAAAGAAAAAGCAGTATGCACTAATGATTTATAAGGCCGAACCTTTTCTATTTTGGTTTTTTTGTACGAAGGATTAATTAGGGGACATGGAAAATAATTGGTGGATATTTTACTGTTCATGTCGGCATTGAAAAACCATGCCGACAATTAAAATCGGCATGGATTTTCCATGCTGCCATGAACAGTAAAATATCCCTCAACTATTTTCTATATCCCCTATTGCATGTTTTTTTTTTTTTTTGAAACTTGATGTGGCATGGTGTACAGTAAATCCTTTAGCCTACTTTCACTGTTTTCCTCCGCTCTTGGCACGATAAATCAAAACCACCAAAAGATACAAGTTTTTGATTGTATCCATGATATACCATTAGGTTATAATAGATATTGGTACTTTAGATTTAAGTGAGATTACCATCTGTGTAAAGTTTATGATTCGCTTGTAGGGCTAATTTCTTGCACCCAACCGCTTCATCGGTTAAACGGGATACTTGGCCACTTAAAAGCGATGATTGATCGGTTAAAAATGATATTTGACTCATTTTTAACCAATCTGTAACAACCCTCATTTTCACTTAAATCCGACCAGTACTTACATAAAAATTAAGCCTACTTTTGATGAAGAGACGCCTATAAAATTCGAAGAATTGATACAACAAGTCGTTATTTCAAAAAGGTAAAAATGTAAAAGAATGTCAATAAACAGTACAATGTTTTTCTGACATTGGTTTGATAAAATAATTATGATTTTCAAAATATTTTCTAACCAAAAACATTAACATGAGATACCATATCTCCAGTTACCCCCACTGCCTCACCACTAAAGTTGGAAGGCGCTAAATCAACAGGGAAAAAAATATATAGATGTCCACTCATAGCTGGATAAAATTTGAGAAGCCACCCCGAAAAGAGAAGAACAAATAACCACCTTCTTGATCACTAGAACCTGTGAAAATTTATCAACAGGAGTTAAACTCCAAGCAAGTTCTCAATAGTCAGATCCGCATTGAGACGAGAGTTAGAGATACAACTTAACAACCAACTAATCGGGTGATTATATTAAGGAAGACTATAGACTAATTAGCACAGGCACCAACGTCCTAAACTAAACTATTGACGAGGAAGCATCAAAGAAATTTACAGTACTGTTACAAAACCAACCACAAAGTTATCTAATTAAACAATAAACATAAGCACAACAGTACTAAGTCAACATAAGTGAAGAAACAAACAAAAGTCCGGCAACAACATCCACAGAAGCAACTGAATACATCCCATACATTGGAGTAAGGTAGCGTCATAAGCAACACATCTGGATGTTTGTAACTATGTCCAATTAACCGTCACTTTTCTAGAAACTCCATATCTTTATTAGTGGAACACATCTCCTACAAGGAAATTATAGGCTAATGTGTTAGGAAACGCATCCCGTCCGATGTCAACATCTTAATCTATGATACATCACATCTCTATCAAGAAGGCTCACACATTCCAGAAGCATTGCCCCTCCATGAATTTGAAATGTTAGATATAATGGCTTACATATTCCATAAGAATCCAGACCAATGTTAACATCTTAATAATTCACCTTAAATGTAGTGGTGAACCAAAAAATCAAACAAACCTGACTACCATTATTCTTACAAGGTAGCACAAGGAAAACTATAAAACCAATAGTACGTGGATCACACCAAATCCGAGGACTAAAACTTGCACGCCCTTAGCATCATGCCAAACTAAATTATACTTCTTTTCCTAATGTATGCAATCAATCTCAATCCTATAATTCGAGTGATAATTAAGAATAATTGTCGACTACCTTTTCATACTTACACGAAGAAACTAAGAAAACCCAAGACAAACAAATCTTGTCCATCACATAAATTCAAAATTTAAATGTTAGTTCAACTAACCAAACTTACTATGCCAATGTGATTTCACTTCTCATGTGCATCAAGTTACCATAAAGATCATATAGTCTACGCTTAATAGTACAAACAAGGAACGCACAATCCGACTTCATACTAGAGAAACTATGCAAACAAGGAACACACAATCAGACTTGATAGAGAAACTACCATCATATATGGAGCACGTCAGTAAATAGTAGGACAATCAACTCTTAAAAATTAGCCTGGAATAGCTAATAAAATCTAACAAGACCACATATCAGAATTTTATATATATGGCGGAATACTATTTAGTTTCAAAAACCCTAGATATTTTTTGTAAATTCTATGACTGGTTAACTTGATTCTTAAATTTGCCGCAATGAAGAGAGTCTAAAGAAAACTTGCCTCAACCTTCCGAGCGCAATAAAATCCATTATCCTAGGTCGAAGTTCATTCATCTATCAATCAATCCCTGATGGTAGCCAAACAAAAATATCAATCCCCAACTATATGATATCCCTTGATTAATTTTAAAAGGACAAAGATAAACACTCACCTGGACAGGTACCTATTGATCTCTATAGAGGCTAAATTTCCATTTCGTTTTTCCTTCATGATTTCCTTGAATCCTTCTCTCGTCCTTTCTCCAGCAAATCAAGATTAGGAAGTGAAAATTGTCCAGGTCTTTCGTTTTATTTTCATTGAAAACAAACCCTAAAGATAAGACTAAGCAAAGCACCAATATTTGATAAGGACCACCAACGTAATCCTATAATTATTTTAAATTCAAGGGAAAAATTCTCATGATATTACACAATCAATCATCGCTTTTAAGTGGCCAAGTATCGCGTTTAACAGATGAAGCGGCTGGGTGGAAGAAATTAGCTTTACGCGAGAATTAATAGAGTCCTTGGTACCCGGATGTAAACACTAATGCTTATTTCGTTCTGCTTGACCCATTTATATGCATCTTGCTGCTTCATTGCATGCTACATTTCTGGAAGACATTCGTCTTCATCGAGCAGTGTATTTTTCTGGAGAGTCCTTGGCGTGCCAGATGTAGACATTAATGCTGTAGGTGAAAAGATGGGATATATATTCCGATATTGACATTGAAAAAAAGAAGTATACACTAATGATTTATAAGGAAAAACCTTTTCTATTTTGGGTTTTTTTCAGAATATTTGATAATCCATTCAGAACATGTTAAAAGAAGAAGAAGAATAAGAAAAACTTGGCATTTCATAACCACAACCACGTTTTTCGTTCTGATCCTATAGGATATCAAAATCAGATATCGATTCCGATATGTTAAGCTATCGGATATCGGATAAATATCCGACAATATCCGTTTCTGACTAAAAACAAATCAATAACCTGTAAAGCTTCAGAGGTGATCAAGAGACAGAGCGACTGACGGATTGAGAACTGACAACTGAGAAGAGAAGAGGAAAAAAAGAAAAGGAAATGAGTATACACGCTCAGTTTACTCGACTGATAATAGATGGAATTGGAAAAATTACAAGTATATCCCTAATTCTATCGGATATTAACGAAACGGATGGAGCCTAATCCGATATCGATAGGTTAAGGAAGAAATATCCGATAAATATCCGTATCCGATATCCGATACAACGGATAAATTCCTATAGGATCTAGAATAATCAGAAACGGATTCCGGATATCGGACAGATATTGACAGGCCTACTATTTTGCTTCCATCTGCTCTCGCCCTTTATAAAGTGGAAGTCAGGCAAAAAGAGATTTTTTAATCATAAATTCATAATAGTATTTTTTTTTTTAATCAGGACAATTAATGCCCCATGAATGGTCGACAATAATTGTATTTTGATTCGGTATCGAAAAGATTTTGGAATGTAATTAATTACGTCTTTTTTTTTTTTTGAAGCATGTAATTAATTACGTGGTGGTATGATAGTGAGTAGATGAGGCAATCCTCGACGCATTTAGATAGTGGTGGTCGCATGGTCCGACTTTGAGAGCAAAGATTATTGGGCCGACCAAGCGAAGCGAGGGAGGACCTTTATATGACTATTTTTTTGTAAATAGTAAGTGATCAATTGACACAAAAAAATTGGATTTGGTGTCCATGGACCATGGTTGGTCTTTTTCACTTGACACAATTATCCCTCCCTTTTATTCCAATTACTATAAATGTATCCTATTTTTTAGGGGTATAATTGGAAAACAAACTTTAATATAACATATCTAAAAATCCGTGTCTTGAAATTTTATAAATTTTATCTCGTTGTAAAGGTTAAAAAAAAATCTAGTACAAACAACAATATCAAACTTAGAGTGTTTACGAAAAATTCGGAGGTATTTATCATTTTAGGCACAATTTTAGAAAATTAAATGTATATCCATTATGCAAACCACCACAAAGGATACACAATATTTTATGTAGCCATATTTTGGTTTATGCATCAACTAATTTTCCGTTGCAACTAATACAACAATGTACTCCCTCAGGAAAGTGATACTTTCGCCCTGTTTCGGGAAAAGTGATACTTTCGCTCCGTTTCAGAAAAAAGTGATAATTTTTCTGGAACGGGCGAAAATATCACTTTTTCTGGAACGGGACGAAAGTATCATTTTTCTGGAACGGGGCAAAAGTATCACTTTTTCTGGAACAGAGTGAAAGTATCACTTTTTCTGAAACGGGGTGAAAGTATCACTTTTTTTCCTGAAACGGAGCGAAAATATCACTTTTTAAACCCCATCTTCATATTCTTCTTCGGTCGGCCCTCCCACCGTGGCAACGAATATACTAATATTCATTATAATAAATATTGTCCATTCATACACGAGTAGATGGTGAACAACATTGCCAAATAAATATATTTTAAACTCATGTAACCTCGAATTTCCATTAATAACCATTCTCTCTATCTGCATTCTTTTACTATTTTATTTTTTGCTTACTGTTTTCAAATCCACGTTTCACCTTGCAGTCAAACAAGCCAAATGTGTTTGTCAAAACACCTTGATATCAAGTTTAAACAGCAAAAATGATAGCAAAAATTCTTTTTGCATGAACCGCAATTTGGGACTGCATATAAAAACCATCCACTCACAAAAACACCCATTGATGAGACCCCGTTTTCCCCTAAACACTTAAAGTATTGCAGTCCTCATTATTCATTTGTTCTCCCAGGAATATCTTTATGCCTCCGGTTGTTCAATCCAAGCCATCCCAATATCATGGACACCTTCTTTCTAAAGAATAAGTGTACTTTGTGTGCAGGGATAATCCAACAGCCCTCCCAATAATTTAAGAATATATGCTTAATTGAGAAAACACTTTGCCTAAACCCCAAAGTAAATCTAAAATGAGAAGTAAAGAACAATAGTATTCTTTAGAAAAACCATTTTTTTTCATCTGATCACCTATGGCTACAGTTATATATTAACACACACATGGAATAATTTTACATAATAGAATTCCAGCCTATCACGCTTGCATTCCCAACAACAAGTTTAAATCTCTATCGTGTACACTATGGTTCTCTCTACTGTTCAACCTCCCGAACTACGATCTTCTAGTACTGTTGATTCGATTTTCGCTTCACGATATGTTCAAGATCCAGTGCCAAGGTATGTATAACCCATTGCACATGGGATTAATAGAATAGCATTTTTTGTGGTTGATGATTAATAAGAAGACAATATTCAACTTTCAGATACAAGATGGCGGAGAGCTCGATTCCTAAAGAGGCAGCTTATCAAATAATACACGATGAGCTTCTGTTAGATGGTAACCCGAGGCTAAATTTAGCTTCATTTGTTACAACATGGATGGAACCCGAATGCGATCAGCTGATTCTGGAAGGCATGAACAAAAACTACGTCGACATGGATGAGTACCCCATTACCACTGAATTGCAGGTTAAGTTCCTTTTACTGACAACCAACGCTGCAAACGATATGAAATCATATTAATGTTATTGGATGATTTACTTTGATTATAAACAATGGAAACATTTTCTTGAATTTTCAGAACCGGTGTGTAAATATCATAGCGCACCTATTCAATGCTCCTGTCAATGAAAATGAAGCAGCAGTTGGTGTGGGCACCGTGGGTTCATCAGAGGCTATAATGTTGGCTGGCTTGGCATTCAAGAAAAAATGGCAGAACAAGAGAAAGGCGGAGGGAAAATCATGGGACAAACCAAATATCGTCACTGGTTCCAACGTTCAGGTATTTGTGCAGGTTTTTCTAGTCGGGTCTAAGAGACACGGCGTGTCGTATCAGATTATTAATGGCCGTCTCCAGAAACTCTAAAAAAGTATGTACATGTAATTATATTTCAGGTCTGTTGGGAAAAATTTGCAAGATATTTTGAGGTGGAACTGAAAGAAGTTAAAGTGGTAGAAGGGTATTATGTGATGGATCCAATAAAAGCAGTGGAAATGGTGGATGAAAACACAATATGTGTTGCTGCAATTCTAGGGTCGACCTATAACGGCGAATTCGAAGATGTCAAGCTTTTGAATGATCTTCTTGAACAGAAAAACAAGACAACTGGGTAAAAACTAATGTACACTTAATGACATATCACCATCTTCCGTGAACATACGATCACGGTTTATCATGTACTGATTTCATTTGGGTCTGTCTATATGGTATACTTAGATGGGATACACCAATTCATGTGGATGCAGCAAGTGGTGGATTTGTAGCACCATTTCTATACCCAGAGTTGGTATGGGATTTTAGATTACCGTTAGTCAAGAGTATTAATGTGAGTGGTCACAAGTACGGTCTTGTCTATGCTGGCGTTGGTTGGGTCATTTGGAGAAGCAAAGAAGATTTACCTGAAGAACTCATCTTCCATATAAACTACTTGGGTGCTGACCAGCCCACCTTCACTTTAAACTTCTCCAAAGGTTTGATAGTCACGTCATCTCAAGTTTTTATACTCGGCTTCAGGAAAAGTCATACTTTCAAAAATGATAGGAAAAAATGAAAAGTGATAGGAAAAAATGAAAGTATCATTTTTCCTGAAGCGGAGATTTTTTTTTTATTTTTCTCGTTTTCTTCGCTGATCAAACTCTATGTAATTCGAGTTTTTGATTACAGGATCTAGTCAGATCATTGCACAATATTATCAATTCCTGCGAATGGGCTTCGAGGTAATAATGTGGTAATATATATAACCTCAATATCTCTTCTTAACTAGACATTGCTAAATATTTGATTATCTTCATCTATAGGGGTACAAAAACGTAATGAAAAATTGCATGGAGAGTGCGAGACAACTACGACAAGGACTAGAAAAAACTGGTTGTTTTGATATTGTCTCCAAAGAAAAAGGGTTACCTCTGGTTGCCTTTGCATTCAAGGACAAGGCTAAACAAGGGTTAGCATACAAATTATCAAAGGCTTTAAGACACTACGGATGGATCATACCGGCATACAATATGCCACCAAATGCTGAGCATGTTATCATCCTTCGAGTTGTAGTTCGAGAAGATTTCGGGCGACAACTTGTTGAAAAATTACTCTCTCACTTGAGAATTGTATTGGATGAGCTTGATGATGATGCCCCGCCTGTTCCAAAGATAACGTTTACTATCGACTTGCAACCAAATGTTATTAAGGGAGAACATGATGATGGTGGCGGTGTTTTGCATGTTCCTGGTGCTTCTGTTTATTGGAAGCAAGAAAAAGCTGAAACTGTGCACAAGGAAATATTGTTGGTCGATGAGAAGACAAAAGGCATTTGTTGAGCTTTATTACTCTTGCCTGTTTCTATCATTTTTTTCATTTAGCGTATTTACTAAGATGATAATATTAATAATTATGAAAAGAAAATGGAAAATGGAAAATGTAATTAGACAGACATAAAATCTTTATATATTCATATAATTTGATTATACAATTTGACAATGTCAGTAACTTTAGACCATGATGTCTTCAGGGGTAAGTCCCAATTCAGCAATAACTTGAGGACAAACTTCAAGTGGCTCATCCTTGAGGTAACCAAGAGAGTTGACAAATCTAACTGGTTCTTTGATTCCGTTGTTAGCGGTGATAGCGACACGACCAACTGACCTTCCTGGGATTTTACTGGTACAATCAGATCTAGGGCTTTCAGTGAGCACCACTTGACAAACCTCTTCTTCATGATCTCCATCAACCAAGATGGTGTACCCACCAGTTTCATCAGTCACACCATTTCCTGTGTATGTCAGATGACCTCCTTCTCTGTCTCTACATTCTAAGGTCACATTTGCGCCTGATACACCAAAAACAAACATAATTTGCATTCAGCCAAAAACATAACTACATTCAAACAAATGAAACGATATGAAGCTATTTTTTTTTTCTCTTTACCTGAAATGTATTCACTAACTCTGGTCTCGAATCCGGCGAGGCATGTGTCACAGTAAACCATCCCGTGGACTTTGAAGTCTTCGCAGCTTACAGCTGAAACGAAGCAGAGAGCAGCAGCAAGGAAGAGAACTGAATGAGAGAACTTTGCCATCTCTTAATTATTTGGTTTTTTTATATTTTTATTGGGTGTCTGTGTTTTATTTGTAAGAGATGGCAGGGAAATTCTCCTCACAAGAGGGTATGTATATTATTTATTGAAGTGGTGCTGATAGATAAAACTGTGTAAGGTGGTTTATATAGGGATGGGATTTGTATATTTTTAGACTAAGTTTGTTTTGTTGGTTGTTTTTAGGAAATCTGCCTTGCATTTTTAACGAAGAAAAATGGTGCTAAAATTAGTAAACAAACAATAACCACAAATTTATTTGTGTGTTTGTTGTCATTCAAAGTTGTTTTTCTGCTATTGTCTTTTTTTTTGTTGAAAAGGCAAAGGATATATTAAAAAGAAAAGAAAGAGTGCCAAGATAGCACCCTCTAAAGATACACGAAGATAGGCGACTAGAGAGTTTACAATGGACTACTCTCTAAATAAATTCACCCAATCAAAAACAGAATCATCAAATTTGACGTGCTTAAACGAATCAACATTAACAGTCCAATTAAAAAGCAACAACTTGATATCTATGATAAGAGAAGTTAAAGTTTTTCTTCCTTATTTCTGCGTTATTAAAATGTCATTCCTTTCTAACCACACCGACCACCATATTGCAAAAGGTAAACAATACCTCAAGAAAACTAGAGGTTTAGTAGAAATCTTCAATTTCTACTTCCAAAGGAATTCAATAACTGTCGTCGGATGGAAATGTGCATGCAGTATACGGTGATGACGGGTTATACGAGAGCAATACTAGTGTACATACGCTGTTATTATTATTAGGCGGAATAGATCATCAGGTCATCAAGGACATCCATAGTTTCTAACGTTTTTGTGAATCTTCTATAATTCTTTATTTTTAACGAGAACAAAGCGTACATTAAGAAAAAGTGACGGTAACACTTTCGCAGAAAGTGATGGAGTATTATTCTTGTTACTAATACACTCGACCAAAGCAAACATAAAATAAAACTAACACTTGAGTCATGACTGACAGTGCATAAGATGAAACAACCATTAGTGGAAATTAACCCACTTTGTAGCGCCTTCATCTGGGGATACTTATTGGATTCAGGTTCAGCACTCTGGTTTGGTTGATGAAGGGCTTGACGCGCATTCAGGGCCGTCTCTACCATTTTAAGAAGCGTTTTTTGGGCACCACTCTTTTTTGGTGGGGGACCATTATGTGATAAGAATATCACCCTATAGTTATAAGGGGTGTCCTAAAGTGTGGAAATGACTAACATACCCTTAACGTAATTTAATTTAAAACCAACCTAATAACCACCTATATATATATAACCACCACCACCGCCGAAGATCACCTACCACCTCCGACTACCACCACCACCAACCACCACCACCTATATATATATATAGCTTAATTTAAATCATTAACAAAGATATTCTCACAAACTCATTACTTGTCATTTGTTTTTGGTTGAAAAAATGATAAGTAATCATCAAAATGAGTTGAAAATGGAAGTTGCAGAGAGAAGTTCGGCTAGGAATTATGTGAAAAACTTTGTCGAACTAGCCGAACTCAACTTTAATGGAGGGTTTTTTTTTAGAGAAAAATTCGGTTACGTCGCAAAAAAAATGTCTCAGCCGAACTTTTAGTTCGGTTACGTCGCAAAAATGTCCCAGCCGAACTTTTAGTTCGGTTCGTCACAAAAAGTTCGGTTACGTCGCAAAAAGTTCGGTTACGTCGCGAATTTTTTCTCCTAACCAAACTTTTCTCTAAAAGCAAATATGAAAGCAAAAAACTCCATTAAAACTAAGTTCGGCTACCTGCGCTTTCATGAACATTAGCCGAACTACATTAGCAGATAAGTTCGGCTACCTGTTCTTCAGATCTTGTAGCCGAACATGTTTGACTTAGCCCAAATCAAACTATAAATTTCTCATTTTCAGAAAATTTTTGGTCAATACAAGCAACTAAAAACTAAATTTGAAGTATGCTTGGGTGGTTTGAAGGTTCGGATTCAAAAAATAAAAAATAATTGAGTTTTTCCAACTCTTATATTCTCCTTCTTCTTCCCTCTCAATAACTTAATTTTAAGAAAAGTAATATTGATTTAATCTTACACTAATCACTAATTAACCTAACTTAATTACACTAACTAATCATTACACAAACTTAATTAGTAAGGATAATTTTGGTATTAATATAAATATTTAGATAAGGGGGTGTCCTCACTTTACTTCTAAATATCTTACTAAAAATAGAACCATGGTCCCAAAAAATTGTTCCATATTAAAGGCTCGGGATGAACTTTCAAAAGTGGTTTTTTTTTCCTAAAAAGTATGCGCATAAATGATTAATCGATGCTTGATAAAATTACTTGAACAATCACAACCCATTCGATGCATGCATATAAAAGTTCAACAAAGAGTTCAAAAATAATCAAAATGTTATGTATAAAAGACACAGTGCTAGCTAACACCGTTGTAAAAAAAAACACCAGCCGAAGGCCGCCTACATTTATTTAAGCATTTTAATCTTACTTTTTACCAAAAAAAAATATCACCAAGATACTACAAAAGCTACAAAATGTTTAAAAAATAAACAAATAAAATTTAGTGATTTACAATAGTTTTGTAATCTTTTTAGCAAGTACTATGGTCGATACGGTTAACAAAAAAGAAAAGACTTTCAATAGGTATAAGCCAAAGAATTTTAAGAAATATTATTTTGAATGAAGTCATGGGCGAATCTACATTAGATTTTTGAACAATAAAAAATCGTATCTAATTTTCATTTGAAATTATTGTGTGTCTCTATAATTTTTAAAATAAATACTACTGATATAAAACGATATTTCAAAAACAACTCGGTTTTTTCATATATCCGCTCTAAGATTAAGGAACAGTCGTAGGTAGAATCCCAATTTTACCGAACCAAGATGATTTCTTTACATTTCCATCTATACCAATTCTATTTCCAAGTAAGGGTTTTACTCATAAGTTACTCAAGTAGTTAAACTGTAAAATTTTCTTCTACTTCAATTACTTAATTTAAACATCGATTTTTTAGTACATTTGATTGATAATTATGATTGTAAGTTTTGGATATTTATTTCAAATTCGAACAAATTTAGCTTTATGTCGACATACACTAGTGGAAAAAGCCGTTTTAAGATAGTTGAAAAGCGTCGTATTTAGCGTTATATACGACACTTTGGAGGTGCCGCTGAAAGTGCCTATATTCAGTGTCTTTTTCTGGAACGACACTTCCAAGTTGACTCAGAATTACGATCCTTTCTGATTGTCGCCAGATAAGTCACCAGGATAGCGTTGTGGATTTAATTTTGTCATATAAAATAAATAAATAGAAATTCAGCTAAATCCCAAAGCTGATTCAGCTGAATTCCAAATCAGATCTAGCTGACTGTAGTGTTTCTGACTGGGATATAAATTTGAACTAACCTCAAATTACCCTAAAATGAAACTTGGATTTATAAATTCAACACAATTCTTAACTAAATTCAGTTTACACATAGGTTCAAAATCACATAAATAAAAAAGTAATCCAATCTGAATTCATACAAGTCTATCTATGTTCCAAGGTTCATAGAGACAACTGCAAAACAGCAAAATGAGATACTTCCGGATGATATACTCGTACAAGTCCGCTCTCTTAGATAGTATTCAGCGCTGCCCATCTTGGATTTTGCTTACAATCTTCTGCCAAAGCAAAAGGTGCACAAAATGAATACCAGACACTTGTCACTGTAGACATTAAAATAGTAAATAAACGTACCTTTTAGCATAAATCTAAAAAGCACATTTAAACGATATACACAATAGGATGTAAGTCTAATCGTGGAAAATTTCCTGCAATTTAAGTTCTACCTCGAATGAGACAACTCAATCTTCATACAGGTGCTGGAAGTTTTCACTTGTACATTCAAATAGTTGGACTGAAGGCATGAGTTTTTTAACGCAATTAGACAATAAAAGTACAAAGGAACTAGTTAATTTTAAAAATTTAGGATTCAGGTTTCAACAATCTAGAGATTATCAGAACCATATCACTACTGTGATGCAGGAAATTCCTAAGATTAAGGACTACCATGTCAATTATCAGTTTCTTATGTAGCTTTGTTGCTCCACCACTCTTCGTAAAGGAAAATGGATGTATATGAAATAAGACTGTGAACTGAATTAAACATACCCCTTCATACATTTTTGGCTTGACAACAATAAGACTGAACCGAACTAAGCAAACCAAAAACAGATCATCTGAGAATAAAAAGTATCACAAATCCCAAAAACCTCATCTTTCACGCATAGCAATTAAATCTTTCACGCATAGTGGCTAGTGGCTACTTAATAACCATGACACCAAAATACAAAGCAAAGCAATTAAATCATAAAACCATATATAGACTCAGAGTATATGAAACTATACCTCATATAAGCTGGAATCATCTTGTTTAACTCACCAACTTCTTGCTTTGGTTCATAGCTACCCCTTATGATCACAAGATCAATTGCATCATCAAGCTGCAATACACATACAATTGGAAGTAAGATCCAATAAATGAAACATGCATAGTGCTACAAAATAACTAGTCGCTTGTTCAATCTCATTACATACCTTACAGGGATTAGGAAGCTCTGTTCTTGAAGTCACAAATCCAATAAGCTTTTATCCAGTGGACTCAGTGATTACCTATGAAAGCATAAATCATCATTTGGTTGAATAAGATCAGAACAATATTCATTATCTGTAGAACACTTTACATCAATAAACAATATACCATGTGGTTATCATATACCAAACATACGAGATCGAGTAACAGAGAAGTGGAGTTAGAGAATTTCCCCATGATGCTACCTTCAATAGTTTCTCCAAGACCCAACCCAAGCTCTATTCATGCATCTGCATAGAACAAACAACAAAATGAGTTGTCAAAATGAAGCTTTCAACAGGAAAAATAAAATTGAACCAATAAGGGATTTCCAATGAATACAAAACTAACAAACACCAAAGCATAAACCACACTACAGCAGGTACCAACAGTGCAGACCACAATTCTAGTATCTAACCTTAAAAATACGAAAACTTTTCTAGACAAGCTAGTAGTTTGTCAACCTCAATACTCTCTAAGACATGCCATATCTAATGATCTTCCAATTATCTTCCTCAACATATGTGAAAACAAAACTAATAAGACAGTTGATGTTCTTCTCTTCCTGTACAAGGATAGTTGGGAATCATCCATCACCCCACTTCCTTATCCCACCTTTCACGCACAAACCCAACTACCACCACCACTTACAATGCTAGGTCTGAGGTATAGTTATATGCAGAGTTTCAAACTCATGAATACAAGAAGAATATTAGTTGTATCATTAGGGCACGAAGTGCTTCAGATCGAGACGTCAAAGTAGAAAATGGGCTCCTACAACAACCATTACAGGGATGCCGTCACAGTCTACACCACCACGATAATTTGTATACCAAAAGAAGAATATTATAGGAGAACATAGCTAGAAGAAGGAAGATTTTAAACACCAAATGAAATTGAGCTAGTAGTGGTAATAAAATTGTTATTTCCAACTGCTACAACTTAAAAAACCTACGCAGTTTTCGATCAATGAAATGCCAAACAACGTCAAAATATCTATGATGGATTTTCAGACATACAGAAATATAATGCAAGGCTAATAAACTTACATAATTCTCATTTCTGCAATTTCAGAAAGATTGAGATAATTTGCTTTTGCTATATATCCGGAGTGAAGCGAGTATTCCTCGACAGCATATTAAGAAGGACCACCAAGCTCACCAAATCCAAGCAACTGTTGAGTTTTCCCTTTGCTTTCTATGTCTCTCATCTGGATCTCTGCGTATGGACATGAATGCAGGATAAAGTAGGTATCCATAAAGGATAAGCTCCTGATAACAATAGCATCATGAGTAACAAATATATTGAGGAAACGAAAAGCAATACTCTATGGAAATCAAGCAAAAATTCTCAACTTAGATCAGAAAGAAAAAGAATTCTCGCTAACCGTCTTATCTTCAACCCATTATCTCTGACAGAAATATCTCACTACCATCACCACCAGCAATTTCTTCAAAACACGTATTTAGCACCACCACTAGTTCCTTATTTTCTTTCCTTATTGACAAGAACTACAAATCCAAAATCCAACATCAGAATCCTTAAGAACACCCAATTTTGACTTTGTAATGGTCTGCACTGCAGATTGCAAGAAAAACAATTCGGATTCAAAACCAATAGAAAAAATGACAAGTTACGTACTGATGATGATTTATGAGCTTTACCTCGAATATAGTTGGTTCATTCATATCATTTCATATTTCATCAACATCATTTACAACACCATACTGGCTCGCCACAAGCGTGTCTTCTCTTTAGTATAATCAGGTCCATTCATCTAATTCTGTCTCCATGATTGCTACTGCCAATCGCCTGCAAGAACCACATATCCATATAAGAGAATAACGTATTATCCTTGAGAATTGGTCAAACAGACTACAAGCATAGTGAATTATCCTTAAGAATTTGTTAAATAGATTCGTTTAGTTACATTTGTTGAAAGATCATCTGAAGAGCTTGTCTCGACCAGCATTTGATTCTCACTTCACCACCTGTATTAACAACAAAATAATTGTAATAGTTCGACTAGTAGATTGGTTTCTAAGCGCTCAAGTAAATGAACCACAGAAGTGACAGAATTTATACCTCAAACATTTCCCCTTCATGATAGAGCTCGCCATGACTAGTAAGCTTAGGCTTGCTCTCATATTTAAAGAAGGCATCATCGAGAACCTATATATGGTTGCATAAATCAGATGGTTCAAACATTATAATTATAATAAGTCAGAAAAAATAGTACGTAATTACATAAGATGGACTTCCATGTATTGTGAAGCCACACAAACTTACGACGCAACTCTCACCCAAGCTTGTCTAGGCACCTTAGTTTGATATATAACTAATAAGTAAATAACTCATTAGTTTAACATTTTTCAAGTCTATGACCATCATTATAAGAACAGAGACCTAACACCATTCAAACATTGCAGAAAAACAGAGCATGGGGCAATTTATCAATTTAAGACTTCACGAAAATCATAAAATCCGAACATTGTATTCTACGAATAAACTGCACTAAAAACAGGACTCAAGAGTTTTAACATATCAAATGCACTAAAAACAGCAAAATAAAGATAAGATTTAAGACTTTCGATTACCTACTTGGCCTTGTAACCCAAACGTCTAGCCTTATCTGTACGGATAACACTGCAAATCGAAGGATGTTGGCGATACTTCCAGCACCTCACCCTCAGCAAAAACCTCATCGCATTGGATTGTTTCTTCCTCCATAACTCAAGAAACGTACTTGTAAGCACCTATCAAACCCAACAAAATCATTAATCCCGAAAAACCAAAATGTTTGGATAAGGGGAAACCACAATCTAAAAAGAGTAGTTTCAGCAGATTATAGACAAATCTAAGTTAAACCCAGAATCCATTGGCCTGATTCAAGAACCTTAATAACAATTTCCAGTAACTAAGATGAGAAAATTAAAAACCTCAAAAACAGATTTGAACAAAAATCCGTCCCCAGCAATATCAGTAAACTGGTAAGCAAACGGATTTAAACAAAAAAAAAAAATCAAATATAAAAATCCAGGGTTTCATTGTGATGAAAACCCCCAAAATTGATTCTATGAAAGAACTAAATTAATCGATTCTTCAATTAAACCCAAAACTATGTTAATTATTTTTCGTGATTCTTCAATTAAACCCAAAATTGATTCTATGAAAACTGCAACTCGAAAGATTAGGAAAAAAATAAAGCAAACCAGTAGCTTGACAAAAAAAAAACCAACCATGAAACCGCTGAATAAGAATCTTATAAAAAAACTCTTCCTCTAACGGTAAAGCAAACACTGAGAAAAATGACAAACCCTGAAATCAAAACCCCAATAAAAACCCTCTAAACATGCAGTTGAATCAAAGGATGATTTAAGAAAAATAGAGAAGAGATTGAGTAAAAAAGTTTTACCCATTTTTCTGTAGAGATGGAGAAAGAGTTTCACCATTTTTGTTGTACAGAAGAAAAACCTCAGACAATTTTATCTTGCAATCAAAAAGCCCTAAGAAAAAAAAATAAAATACAGATCTGGTTTAAAGACGAAGAATTAAGGTTAAAGTTCATGACTTTAGTTAATTCTTTAAGATGAAATTGCAAGGTAAGAGAAGAGAAGTGAAGAGTTGAGTTTTTTTCCCCTCTCAGAAAGAACTTTGCAGAAGATAAAGAGAGCTGCGTTAGAGAGAGAGAGAGGAGAATACGGAAAAAAGAAAGAAAGAAGTGTTTCTCTATCCCCGCTTTTAGTGTAGGCAGGTGAAAGTTTTCTCAAGTAGTGGGACCACAGAAACTATACTATTCATATGTCGTTGTACAAGTCAACAAAAGTCTCGACACAACGACATCTTGACTTTAGTCAGCCACACACTCCGCATATAGTTTTAAGTTTTTTGTATTAAGAATTTTGTTTTGTGTCGTTTCATGATGTCTCAAATAGCCCTTTTTCCACTAGTGATATGGATTTTTTTCCAATTATATTGTTGATGATGATCTCGGAGAATAGATCGTTCCCCCATTGCCACTGAATGAAGTCACTCATTTTCAAACTTTTAATTGTTCACTATTGTTGATTTAAAGGGCAATATCATCAAGGTTAGTATCGATCTAAATGGGACATATCATCGAAGTTATTAAGAAATGTTCGTTCATGCAATTTAACATGCAAAGAGAATTTCAAACATCCAAACTGATCGGATGTTAATAACTCAGGCAATTAACTGAAAATGCTCTGAACTTTGGATTTGGGCCTAGGGCGGTCGACCATATCTCCCTAGGCCTAATTAAAACGGCCATGCGCGCATTGCTTTCCTATCTTATCCTCTCTCAGCTGCTGCTTCTCTTGGCGGATTCTGGCGTGAGCTTCTCCTTCATGTCAACATCAGAAACAAAACCACATGCAACCCATTTTAGTTGGAGCGTCAGGGTTTGGGGAAGGATAATTTCAGTCTCCAGTTCCCGCATCCATGGCACTGGATAAACTATTGGTTTGGTTGGATGGTTTATGAAGGGCTTGACACGCATTGCTTTCTCATCTTTTCCTCCCTAGTTGTTATTGCTCTTGGCGGATGCTCGAGCATAAAATGTGTAAGATGGTCCCTCATATCAACATCAGAAAGAAAACCACATGCATCACATACTAGTTGGAGCCTCAGGCCTCGGGGTTTTGGAAAGGATAATATCAACCTCAAAGTTCCCACTGACAAAGTTTGTCATGGCATAGAGATCTAATGAAATGGTTTCTTTCAATCGTGTTGAACTCAAAGGAATACAGGCTCAACTTATACAAGATTACAGATGATAATAAAGGAAACAGAATAACAAAATAATAACTACACAATATATGCAAGATACGGGATATCTTAACCCCAGTTGGATCATCAGGGTTTGGGGAAGGATAATTTCAGTCTCTAGTTCCCGCATCCATGGCACTGGAAAAACTATTGGTTTGGTTGGATGGTTTATGAAGGGATTGACACGCATTGCTTTCTCATCTTTTCCTCCCTAGATGCTATTGCTCTTGGCGGATGCTCGAGCATAAAATATGTAAGATGGTCCCTCATATCAACATCAGAAAGAAAAACACATGCATCACATACTAGTTGGAGCCTCAGGCCTCGGGGTTTTGGAAAGGATAATATCAGCCTCAAAGTTCCCACTGACAAAGTTTGTCATGGCATAGAGATCTAATGAAAAGGTTTCTGTCAATCGTGTTGAACTCAAAGGAATACAGACTCAACTTATACAAGATTACAGATGATAATAAAGGAAACAGAATAACAAAATAATAACTATACAATATATGCAAGATACGGGATATCTTAACCCACCCACCCCCCAAACTCAAGATGGTGCACAACACAGCTTGAGTTTGTTAACCAGAAAACGAATGCGAGGAGAAGGTAGAAACTTGGTGAAGAGATCCGCAAGATGAAACTCAGAGGACACATGAGTTAGTATAATGGTCTGTTGCTTGTAGTGATGACGAACAAAATGGAAGTCTAATTCAATATGTTTTGTGCGTTCATGAAAGACATCATTATGAGCTATGTGAATAGCATCTTTGTTGTCACAATAAAGAGGAGTAGAATCTGTCAGATGAACCCTCATATCACCAAAGAGCCATCGTATCCAAACAATCTCAGAAGTAGTATGAGACAAAGCTCAATATTCTTCTTATGGACTAGATCGTGACACAATAGATTGTTTCTTACTGTGCCAGGAAATAAGAGAATTGCCAAGAAACATACAATACCAAATAGTCGATCGTCTGTCAGTAACATCTCATGCCCAATCTGAATCAGAGTATGCACGAAGACGAAGATTAGAGGCAGATGAGAAATATAACCCTTGATACAAAGTACCTTTAATATAGCGTAAGATCCGAAGAACAGCAGCAAAATGTGGTGACCGTGGAACATACATAAATTGGCTAACAACATGTACTGTGTAACTGATATCTGGTCTGGTAATGGTCAGATAGTTTAGGCTTTCTACTAGCTGCCTTTATAGAGTAGGATTCGAAAGAGGTTTGCCTTCGACAGGATTGATCTTGACATTTAATTCAACTGGTGTGTCTGCAATCTTAGAATCAGTTAGACCAGCACGATACAAAATTTCAGATGCATACTTGTCTTGTGAGATGAAATATCCTTCAGAAAATTTGTCAACTTCTACTCTAAGAAAATATCTAAAAAACCAAGATCCTTCATTTCAAAACGAGAGTGGATATGAGATTTAAGAGCTTGAATACCTTCTAAGTCACTGCCTGTGATGACCATATCATCGACATAAAGCAAAAGGAGAACCATATCATTATAAGATGATCAAACAAACTGTTGGATCACTGCTCGTTCGAACTCGCAAGCATTGCTATCTCAAGATTGTTTGTCAATGTTAGTGATCAAAACTATAAGTCTTGATTTCTAGTCTACTTATAGTAATGTCTCGGACTAGGATAGATTGTGTAGTTGAGCATTAGACTTCACGACATTCATCAATTGAAGACAAAGAACTACTAAGGAGAGCTTGTGGAAGTTCATCAACAAAATTTATGTGGAGACTGAAACTCATCTATCACTTGGAAAGTCTATTTCTACTCTATCTCCTATATTGAGACAAAAGTCGTATTACTATTGTTTTCGATTATGCACATTTGAGATTTCGAGCTAAGTTTAACTCGCTTACATATTTCTCGAAATATGTGTTGGTAAGCTTTCGCTTCAACCAAGTTCATCTTATATTCTTGACGAAAGTCAAAAGATGATCATGTGAAAATCTCTGAGTAACATCTTACATGGTTTGTGTGATACAATCATTTGGTGTAGACTTGGAATGTTTCGTTATGATTATTTCAATAACTTGAAAATTGCTTTGATGCTAATAGTGTATGAAAACGGCTATTGTCATCCTCTAAGAATGTTTCAATTATTGAAATAGATTTTAGAAAACTTAACCAACATTGGATTATAAACATGTTGTGCACTCTTGCATATATGTGATCCATGTCCGGGAACCATAGTATGCATACCCGTATGCGTACCTGTTGGTTTGAGAAGTCCGAGAACCTAAGTACGCGTACCCGTATGCATACTGGCGTAAGGTTCATGTCCGGAAAATTCTGTTGGGTTTGGAGGTATGCGTACCTGTTCGTTTACTGGCGAGAACCAAACTTGGTCCGGCTACATCAAGTATGCGTACCCGTTTGCATACTTGAGTGGTTAAAGTTCTAAAATCGGCTGTGACATGATCAAATACATTTATATAATAAGGAATGCATTCTTTGCAAACCGTGGCTATAATGTTCATGAATTGATTCGAGTGAATCAAACCGATTTTGCTTCAATTGTGTTCTTGTATACTTCTATGAGAATATAGCAATTGAACAACTCTCTAACTAGTTTCATTTGAGTCATTTGAACTAGTTATGGTTAAGATGAATAAGATTGATATGAGAGTGTTCATATAGCTAACCTCGGTTAACTACTGTTGAGCCAACATGGTGTACACGTTTAGGTACGGTTACTTAAACCTAAATGAGGGTAAATTTCATTTGTGCATAACAAGCTAAGTTCGATCTAACGGTTAAAAGATATTAGCTTGTATCTAATCCGGTTTTCATCTAACGGTGAATATTGAATGCTTTGTTACCAAGGTAAGTTAGATTGCAAACCCTGATTTGAAAACTATATAAAGGAGAACTCTAGCAACTGGGAAACCTAATCCCCACACCTCGTGTGTGATACTAGTTGCGACTAGAGTCGATTTTCCTTTAACCTTAGGTTTTTCACGTAACCCTGTAGGTTAATGACTTAAAGACTTCATTGGGATTGTGAAGCCAGACCCAACTATTTTCTCTGTAGTTGCGTGTTCTGATCTTACTTGTTCTATCGTGATTGAGTATTATCTTTGCTAAGATTTGCTTGAGATTTATCTCCGATAGGTAAGATTAAAAGAAGTCACAAATATCTTCATCTCATCGTTTGTGATTCCATAATATCTTGTTTCGCTACCATACGATTAAGATTATTGTGAGGTGATTGATAATATTAGGTTGTTCTTCGGGAATATAAGTCTGGTTTATCAATTGGTTCTTTTGCACCTTGATTTATCAAAAGACGGAACAAAACTCGTAGGTATTTTTGTGGGAGACAGATTTATCTATTCCAATTGACTTTTCTGTGTGAGACAGATTTGTTTATCAAGTCTTTGACTTTGGGTCGTAGCAACTCTTAGTTGTGGGTGAGATCAGCTAAGGGAATCAAGTGCGTAGAATCCTGCTGGGGTTCAGAGACGTAAGGAGCTCAACTGTACCTTGATCATTGTGAGATTGATTAGGTCTCAACTACATTCCAGTCTGAAGTTCATTGGTAGTTGGCTAGTGTCTGTAGCGGCTTAATACAGTGTGGTGTTCAAAGATGGACTAGGTCCCGGGGTTTTTCTGTATTTGCAGTTTCCTCGTTAACAAAACTTTTGGTGTATGTGTTATTTATTTTCCGCATTATATTTTGTTATATAATAGAAATATCACAGGTTGTGTATTGAATCGATCAATTGGTAAATCCAACCTTTGGTTGTTGATTGAAATTGATTGATCCTTTAATATTGGTCTTTGGTACCGTTAAAGTTATTTCTCTTATATTCAATCTGGCTCGCAAATTTCTATTTGCTGATTGCGGATTGAATTAAGAGATATATAAACTCTTTGATATACTTTTCTATTTGATTAAGTCTGACTGTCTAGTTGTACCGCACGAAATATATTGGAGTTTGTCTATTCAGATTGCCGTACGAAATATTGGGTGTGGTTGTTGTACCCCCGCTTTTTCACAAACATAGCAGAATCATAAGGACTTTGAGTGAATCCATACCTAAGAATTGCAGTTGAAAACTTTTCCAACCAAGCACGAGGTGCTTGTTTTAGTCCATACAAGGCCTTGCGCAACTTACAGAATTGATTTGCAGCATGTTGTAAGCCAGGAGGTGGTCTCATATAAACTTCTTCTTGAAGATCACCATGATGAAATGCAATCTTCACATCCATTTGGTGGAGATTCTATTTGCGAGCAGCAGCAACAGCAAGCAATGTGTGAATTGTAGTCATTCTTGCAACTGGAGCAAAAGTTTCTTCATAATCAATACCATACTCTTGTGTATATCCTTGTGCAACCACACGTGATTTACGACGATCTAAGGTACCATCTGATTTAGTCTTGACCTTATAAACCCAACGACTTCCCACAACAGGTTTACCAGGAGGCAAATCAACCATGTCTCATGTACCATCTTGTTTATGAGCAGTTAGTTCTTCTCCCATCGAGTCTTTCCACTCTGGTATTACTGAGGCTTCCCTGTAGTTCTTAGGTTCATGTTCTGCTAAAATAGTTTTTAATTAACAATGATAGTCTGATAACTTAGCTGGTGGTCATCGTTTTCGAGGAGGCAATTGAGCAGTTTCATGAGCAGAATCCCCATGTTGAGTTGTTGTATTGGGATGATCCATAGAGTGGTCAATAGCTGCTTCTGTGGATTCAACAGGTTGAGGCTGAAAAACATTGCTATCAGGAGTGCTAGGAAGTGGTTAGACAGATAGAGATTCATCATCAAATGGATCTAAATAGGAAAAAATTTCTAGAGTTGATGTTCTACTACTAGGAAGGGACCAAAAAGGTATTTTCTCCCAGAAAGTAACGTGACGAGAAATACGTAATCTCCTACTTTCTGGATCGTAACATATATACCCTTTCTGCTTTATGCCATAACCAAGAAATACACAGATAGCATTCTTTTTGCCAAGTTTGTTGCGCTCTCTTTCAGAAAGTAGGACAAAGCAAGATGAACCACGCAGCTCTGAATAATCTGGTTTCTTATTATATAATCGTTCATAGGGAGATATACCACCTATAACAGCAGTAGGAACTCTATTGATAGTGTATACTGCAGTGCAAACAGATTCATCCCAAAAATTAGAGGGAACGGGAGAAGATAGAAGTGTGTTCTAGCTGTTTCTATGATATGACGATGTTTACGTTCTGCGACACCGTTCTGCTCTGGAGTTTCAGTACAAGATAACTGAAGTAGAGTACCCTCAGATTTCAAAAAATCTTTGACAGGATTGGATATGTATTCACCTCCCTGATCTGCTCGAAAGATTTTGATGGATTTTTCAAATTTGGTTTTGATCATATTGGAGAATTCAGTGTAGATTCTTAAGAACTCTGATCTGGATTTAAAAAGATACACCCATGTATAACGAGTGTAATCGTCAATGAACCTTGCATAGTTAATCTTTGAAAGTTACTTAGAGAGTTACTTGTATTCGAAGGTGAAGGACAGTTCTTTACTAGATGTACAAAATTCTTACAGTTATGACACTGTACTTGAGAAAGATCACGATAAGTTGAAGCTGAGAAGTTTCTCTGTGAGCTGAAACTTGGATTAGAGCTTGGACGAGAAGGTACTGCAAGAACTGCTGGGATATCTGGCTTGATTCTTTTGCGTGTCTCTTCAGTAATAAGTTCAGATAAGGTACTTTTTACAGTCGGCAGTGGATTTCTATGAAGAGTGGAAGCTCTCACAATTTCAAACTCATCTCTTAGAGCCATTAGTAGTTAAACAAGCCGTGATTCTTCTCTATATTTCTTCCACAATTCTGCATCAGTTGTCCATTTAGGCTCCATAAGCCCTAGTTGATTCCACACAATTGACATTTCAGAGTGAAAATCAGATATTGTTTGCTCCGGTTGTTGTTTCAAAACTCGAATATCCTGTTCAAGCTTGTATCTCTGTGCAAAGTTGACTTGTGTGTATCTCTTTGCAAGAAAATCCCATGCTACTTTGGTTTCTTCAAAACCAGTGAGTTGCATACTTATGGATGCAATCACAGTGTTGCTTATCCAAGTGATGATTTTGTGATTGTTGATTTCCCAAGTTTCAGAGAGATTTGTATCTGCAGTTATTTTGTCTTTACCACTAGTGCTGACCACCGGACGTTTTTCTTTACCATCAATGTATTTCCACATACTTTTTTCCTTGAGAAAACTTCTCATGAGAAAGGAACAATGATTATAGTTGGTTTCATCGAACTTCACAGTAATGGGTTGAGATTCTTCACGCGACATGATACTGGCTTAAGGATTAACCGGAAAACACAACAAGGATTCTCGACAGGTAGGGTTTATGTTATGGACAAAAAAAAAATATGAGATAGATTTCTTGGTTTCTTGATCACAACACTGAGGGTTTGATTATTTTTTTATTAACAACGGAAGTGGGTTATTGAATCTTACCTAGCTTTGATACCATGACAAAAAAAATCATGGCATAGAGATCTAATGAAAGGGTTTCTGTCAATCATGTTGAACTCAAAGGAATAAGGACTCAACTTATACAAGATTACAGACGATAATAAAGGAAACAGAATAACAAAATAATAACTACACAATATATGCAAGATACGGGATATCTTAACACCCACATCCATGGCACTGGACAAACTTCTTAATGAAGTTTTCGAGGAAGCCAACAAGCTTACTAGTGCCATGGGCACCACTCACAAAAGCAACTCCAGTTTTTTCATCAAATTTAAACTGTACAATCTTCGATCTTTGTTACCATCCTTGTGTCTTCCATGAATTGTTGTAGAAGTCCATAGGCTGTGTTTTTGCTTAGGAAATTCATTTTACTGCTCAGTATATTTACTGTATTCCATTTTTTGCCTGCTGCAATATGGTTTGTAATAATCTTGGAGCCGAATTGAATCCGCTGATGTTGCTTATGTTATCGTAAATGTTTATGGTTTTGGTTACTCTCATATATTTTTCTCACCCATTAGTGCCTACTTTTGCCACTCCTATCTAGTTTGTTGATACTCACTGGATCAAAATGTAAGGAAGTAAAAAAATTCAAAGGTAGATCTCATCCCCCTAATGGCAACAAGGGATTACAAAATTCAAGTAGATATAATATAACCGTTGGATCTCCAAACTTTAAAATTTCACCGTTAGATCTCACAAATAGAATTCCGTCCGAACTATTACTATTAGCCGTTAGATCATTAGACTTCCTCTTTTTTATCAACCGTTAGATTTTAAACTACACGTCCGCTTTTTATAAATTTTATATTTTTTGGAAAGTCCTTTAAATTATCTACGCAATGAGCAAAAATAATGATATCAAATTTTTGTTTTTCAAATCTTTTTATATTTCTCCAAATTTTATATGTTACTCCTTAAAAGTTAGACATAGCTTAAAATTAGACATAGCTTAAAAATAAATTGAAAAAATCTACAAAAAATAAATAAATAAAAATTGATTGATTCTTAAGTACAAAATACGACTAATTTTCATTCAAATGAAAAGATATGGTGTCGAAGCACCACCAAATTATTTGCAAAGTAGAAAAATAGCATGGCTGACGTGCAACGCACGTGCTCACTACTTGTTGTATGTAAATGAAATACTCCCTCCGTCCTAGTTTACTTGCCTAAATTGAGGATTTTTTTTGTCCTAATTTAGTTGCTAGGTTTCATATTTTTCCCCATTTTATCTTAATCTACCCCTATGTTGGAATCAGGTCATGGTATTGAGAATTGTGTAATTCTATTTCCTATACACAATCTTAAATAGTCATCTCTCTATATATCCCATATATCCTTTTTTTGTTTTGAATTCTTCAAGTAAAGACCAAAAAACTAGATATTTAAAAACTATGTATCTTAAATACTAGCTTGGGGTAATTTTGGGAAAAATTTTCTTCTCTGTGCTTTCCTTAATCGTTGTGCAAAAACCAATTTAGAAAAGTAAATTAGGACGGAATGAGTAAGTAACAAGGTTTTTGATTTACATATAAGTTGCCGTTCTCAGTTGGGATTTGCAAATGGAGTCCACTTTATACAACCCTATGCTCCTGAAACAACTCGTGGTTACCGTTATAGGGCCTATGGCCCATGAATGTGCGGTCCATTAGAATACTAGGGTTTTCCTTTCTCTTGTATAAATTGAATGATATATATGTGTAATAAGGTTCCCTCTTTGGCTAATAGAAATGTTCCCTTCCTCTTTTTCTTATTATTACTCCAAAACGTTATGGAGCACGAGCTCTACTCTGCCGCAAAAAAAAAGAGGTTTTTTTTTTCTTCCCTGTTATCATCGATTCAAAGCTGGGAGTCTCCATCTAAGGTTCTTTGCCGCTTATTCTTTTTCACCTTCTCCATTTCTTTACAATCAGGCATCGAAATGTAATTTATTATTTTAGTATGATGATCTGTTTTCTTTTGACGTTTCTGATTTGTTTAGATGTTGTTTATTATTATAATATAATATGTCTAATAACCCCTTATTATAATATAAGTGTATGGCTGTTGTTCATATGTTCATCTTTATTTATTAATAAATCATCATTTGTTTTATCATATGAAGTTATTTTATTCATCTCTGTAAACATTTCTGCCCGACTTACTGATTTGATTGTTTAAATTAATAAATTTTATTGCATGATTTAAGAGAATTTGTTTGCTTCGTATGTTATGGTTCTATGTATGTATGTTCTGATTTTCTTTTACCCATGCATCATACATCGATTGAGTTTTATAATAATATATTGTGTATGCTTGGGATTGGGTCGTCTGATATTAATCTTTAATTCCATCTGTGTATGTTCCGCCGCTCTGAATCCGTTCGAGATTCTGAGGAGAAGGAAAAGCCGATAGGAAGAGAATTCCAACTGGTCCAAATCGGTCTGGTCTAAATCCGGTTCGGTCCACCCAGCCCAACCTGGTCTGGTCCGCTCCAACCCGTAACCTATCCTGTTGCTGGTCCTACCTGGTTTTGGGACGCGCGTGGCTAAAGCTGTTCCGGTTCTGTCTATATACAAGAGGAACGAAAGCCCAAAGGTATGTAACTATAAAATAAACATGGGTTCTTACATTGACTGATTGCTAGGCTTATTTATTTGTTTGTAGAACATGCCTAGTTTTGTTTATTTTGTCTTAAGATAAGTCTACATCATATAAACAGTCAATTTAAATTATGAATGTTTATCTCGATCATTAAGAATTTTGGTCTTAATGCTATTTTTTTCTATTGAATATGATATTGGCTATGGTTGAATGATGTCTTTTGTTCAATTGGTTGTACCAACTCGATTCTAATGTATTCATTTGAGGTTTAAAAGTACTTGAGAACCATTGTTGCATTCATGATATTTTCTCCCTAAATTTGAATGTTCCGTGGAATGTAATCCACTTGCTCGACTATTAGTTTCAAAAGATACGTTGAAATAAAATTACATGTATTCTAATTTTTGTGGAAGAACTCACAAAAGTTGATGAGTCAGAAAATTTCCATTTCTCTACTTCATCCATCATACTAACGAACCAGTATATGTTGAAGTATGACAACAAGAGAACTATCTTTAGTAATATATTCAACCTAAAGTAAGTGGTTGACATGTGTTGTGAGATTCTCTTAGCCTGTTGAGATAAAGAAATTTCTCAAATTAAGCTAAATGTAGCAAAAATTGAAAATGGAAAGAACCCCGAAGTAATGAGGGTTAGACGTACCGACTCATATAAAGCATGTGAAAAAGGACATATATATCATGGGATGAAGCTAAAAATGTAATTCTAGCTTCCATCATAAATGAAAGAGTTGGAAATGCACATGGTTATAGGTGTTGGTATATACAAAGTAATGTGTGTAACATAGTAGCAACCAATTTTCACATCAACTTTAATGGAAACAAGAACTTTGCCTGGCCAATTGACTATCTTATTCAGTTGAACTAGATCCAATGTCTGCACTTATGGAATGAAAACACGAGACTAAAAATTCTCTAAAGCACTTGAGATATATTGGGTGAAACGTAATATATACTCACTCTAAAGTAATTGAGTTGAATCCCACTTTTGTTACGTAATAAGGCCACACCACTTATTAAAACTCTCAAAACCCAAATGTCTAACTGATAGTTGTTTTTCTTCCACTAATTTAAGGAATATACACTAGTTGTTGAACTCATTCATTATAATATAACTATGATGATTGGATCATCGAGCGCAACACTGCTCAATTTTTTTCTTCTTCAAGATAGAACAAAGACGTCGCAAAATCTCTAGATGTACTGAGAGCTAATCACACCTTGTTAAATTCCCAAGTAACCGGTGCAAATGGATATCATGTGGAACATCACAATGATGAGAATGTAATTGATTGCATCTTTTATAGTCTTTAATATATTTGGAAAGAAATATATTTTAGAGAAACTAATGAGTCAATCTAGTGCAATGTAATTCACTATAATATTTCGATTATTGAATCCATATTGACTCTGACGATGAAATGTTGGGAACTGACTCATACAGGCTTTGGGCATAACCATAAAGCAACTTTGGTTGTGACATGATGATTGTTTTGAAAGAACTCAAACAAATATAACTTTATTTGAGTGAACGAAAATGGGTAAAAGATTGACAGAATGCAAAGTGACGGCATATCTCTCAATAAAGTGTTTTCTAAAGTACTAGATGCACAACCCCCCTTCCCATTATGCTTTTAAGTAAGAGAGCATACCACTCATTTCACAAAGTCTTCAGTAAAACAGGATCGGGACCATCCTAAGATGCAAATCGTAAAAATTACATATTAGAAAGACAACGAGGTGAAATTTAGAAAAATATTCATGCAGAATGCGGACCATTAAAGTGACTTATGACTCTGGTGAATGTTTTGACATTTTGAACTAGTTATAGTTCCCAAGAAGTTTTGCGTTTGGAAAACTACTAGCACATATTATACATATAAGGGCTCACCACCCCTTGAAAATGCTAGCTAGTGCACATCAAAAGGACTTGATGGTTATTGCATGTTTAATAGGATCAATGTACAACATCTTATACCCCATGGTCTCGCAAAGGCTATCATCAAAGGTTACAGATGGTGCCTAAGGTATGCTTATGCGTACAAACCTACCTTTAACTGATTGAGGAATATGCAATATTACACGCATCTTCACTTATTCGTTTTAGACCCACAATTGGTCAACCATTCTTTGCGTACTAGTTGGTAACTGGATATAAGCCTGACATTTTTTTTTTCTTACGTAATTTTGGTTGCACTATATATGTGCCCTTACGACTCCACATCGTACTATGATGGGTCATCAAAATGATTAAGTGACTATGTTGGACAAGAATTTCCAATAATTATCCGCATTTTTAAAACCTTTGGCAGGAGATCTCTTACCGCTAGATTTGCGGGTTGTCATTTTAATGAGACAGTCTTCCCGTCGTTAGGGGGAGATAAAAAAAAGTATTTTATAAGGAAACGACATGAATTTTCCTGGTGTGTTCCCTGTGTCTTGTATTGACTCTAGTACTCCATAAATGTAAATGTGAAGTGACAAAGAATAATCGATTTTCAGAATGTACACTGATGTCACTAAAGTGATGAGATCACACATACCAGCTGCAAACCTACCTACAAGGTTACGAATCCTCAAGAAGGGATATACACCATAGACTAAGGTGTTGCAACTACATTTAGTGGAAGTGTGGTTGAGGCCGTGGCTCCATAAAGGAAGATTGAGAGACCACCAGGTTCGAACAATGCTCACCTAGAAAGGAAGTAGATGAGTAAGGCACAACCTATAATTTGTATCATTAATGAAATCATCTCATTTGATTGTCTCTGACTGTGACCATGAATCAAAACTGGAGGACACTCCGAAGTTTAATGATTCCAGAGAACAATGAAATCCTAAAGGATTATGAGAACACACACGAGCCAATGGAAATATCGTGCGAGCATATTAATGATTATTTATATATAGTTGCTCGAGGAAATAGAGCAGTATGAGACCGAACCATGCTTTTTATTATTTAATGTCAACAAAGAGCATATTTGGCCTACACAATCCAGGTAGAACTTAATTCTTTGACAAATATACAGGTATTTGGTGTGGTAGTGCTAACCAACCAAGTGTAAAGCCTATGGGACATACATGATTATTTGTCATAAAGCACAGTGGGAGGCGCGAGGTTTCTCACAAATCCCTGGAATTGTCCTCTAGTAATGAACGTTATAGCATTCCGCTACTTAGTTAGCTTGGTAATTTCAAAAGGACTTAAAATGCAGCATATGTATGTGGTTGTTACGTATCTCTAAAAGAATCAAGAGATAGTATATATTTACAAAAGTAGTTGATATCCTTTTGTTTCCAAATTAAGTGACTCTAAACCACAGAGTGCGTTTACAGTTAGATAGAACGCTTACTTATGGATTAAAGCAATAAGGCGGATGTGGTATACCCGTCTAAGTGGCTATTTGATTTGGAGGGGATAGATAAGTAAGTTATTTTTCCTTGCGTATTCACAAAAAAGTTCTTGATTTGGAATTGTAGCTATCTATGTCGATGGTACAGACATGATAGGTACTCTTGATGTAATAAGAGACCTTAAGAGCTATTTGAAATCCGAATTTGAGATAAAAAAAATCTGGGGAAAGCTCGACCGAATACTGAGCTTGTTGTATATTATTCCACCAGTTTGCAATTGTCTAAAGTTGTCAGGCAATTTAACAAGGACATGCATCCTGCTAGCACTCCCATGATTAGTCGAGTTTCAAATGTATATAAATGACCAATTCGTCTAAAGGAAGATGGCGAAGTTGTGTCGGGGTATGAACTTCCCTTATCTAAGTATAATAGACGCATTATTGTACTTAGCAAAATTTGCTCAACCAAATGTTACATCCTTAGTGAACTTGTTAGCTAGATATAGCTCAGCGCCAACGCAACGTCATTGGAATGGTATAGTGAATGTAATCATGTACTTAAAAGTAATCATTGACATAAATTTGTTTTATCCCTACAAAGACATAAAAAGGAATGCTAATGAAAGTGCAATCCAAAAGTTGTTGATTATGAAGGAACAATAATCTCTTCTCCAACGAAAGTAATCAGGGGGACATGCCGACATCAGGGGGAGGATCCAAGGATATGATGTCGACATATTTTACTTTGAAATTGAAGTTGTGTTGTACTCTTTTTCCCTTCGATCGAGAATAGTTTTTCCCAAAGGGTTTTGTTACTTGACAAGGTTTTTAGCGAGACAACAATTAAAAACATCAAGTATGTTGAACGTTGAAGACATAAAGATTGCATTGATATTACTGAAAATATTTGAATCAAAGAAATGAAACATGATAGTCTGTTAAGCAACGTAACTTCCAGAATCAACACCAGAGTCTTATAAACATTCAAGTCACCAAAGTAAAGTGTGATAATCTCCTTTTGATTGCATTAGACTAATGAAAATTGTCTGACATCAGGGGGGGCATCTAATGGTGTGTTGAACTATTTTCCTTCACTGAGGTTACTTTTTCCCACAGGGTTTTGTTACTCGGCAAGGTTTTTAATGAGACAACAACAAACACCGGGAATGTAATTTCCCAACTAAGGCTACTGTCTTTCCCACGAGGATTTTCTACCTTCAGAGTTGTGAAGCAACTAGTCAACTTCAACGGAGCAAAGTGATCATGTGCAACTGATCACCTTTACTTGCATCTATCACGTTGTACTCTTTTCCTTGTCAAGGTTTTAATGAAGCAACATATTTGAGTCCAACTATGTTCTAAGTTTGCTTAATATTGTACTCTTTTTCTTTAGTTCAGGTTTTGTCCCTTTGGGTTTTCCTGACGAAGTTTTAACGAGGCAATTAACCTAGACTCGTCGATTTTTGAAGATCGTATTGCATGTGATGAACTACATGTAAAGTACGAGACAACATGTGAAGTACTACATGTGAAGATTTGTACCAAGATTTTATCCCACTGAGATTTTCCTTGTCAAAGTTTTAATGGCAATTGATTTCGGCATAAGTCATCAAGGAGAGAACGGTATTGAAGGAACTACATTCAAAACACTATATGTGAAGCACTATGTATAAAGTTTTATTATTGAACCGCACAAGGGAGAGTGTTATAGGGCCAATGGCCCATGAATGTGCGGTCCATTAAAATACTAAGGTTTTCCTTTCTCTTGTATAAATAGAATGTTATATATGTGTAATAAGGTTCCCTCAATGGCTAATAGAAATGTTCTCTTTCTCTTTTTCTTATTATTACACCAAAAGTTACAATATTTTTTCTAGTCTGCTCATACTCATAGAGCAGTATGTATAAATCAAACCATATATGCAAATAACAAACTTAAATTAGTCTTAAATCATAATTATTCAATAGCTTGGATCTTCACATACAAACTGAAAAAATCTTTAATAAAGATGAGAATACAAGCTTAAAACAAATACGAAAACCAAATCTCCAAAACCCAGATACGAATCATCTTAAGATAAAAGAGGCTGTCCATTAAAAAATCCTTCGCTCAATTGAAATCTAAAACACTGTCATCTTCCCATAATTGAAGTTGACAACAATATCAACTGAAACTAGTAACAGATCCAGGCGGAAAATTAGTTAAGAAGCAAGGAGAAACCAATAATTTGTTGGCTGAGAAGGAGATGGTAGACAATGAAGGCGAAAACATTAAAATAATTTTTTGAGAGGAAAAATCATTGTGTAGGGAAGTTATTGATGGCCATGTATTTGATGTTTCTGCTTCCATCGATGGATCATGAACAAGAGAGTTTGAGTTTGCTGTTTTGGATTTTCTTTCTTTGTCTGGGCAGCTAGATTGATGGAGGTGGAGAAGAAACGAGGGCAACTATTCTACTTATAAGGATTTGGGAGACTGTTCAGATTAGGGTTAAATTGTAGTCGTTGATCTGTTGTCAACTCTTAGATTTAACGGCTCACACCAATTATATGACCGACCGCATTTGCTGACCATAGCTCGATCATTGACGGCTGTGATATGCTCTTCACATAGACGCGATAGACCAGGTGGGTAGCTCATAACTAAAATACGTACTAAACCTGCAGTAAACAGCATCATCCCTGTTACAAGCCCTTATGTGACACTTCAGAGTCAGACTCAATCTGGGTCCTGGGATAGTAGTAGCAGTGAATCAGACAGCGAAGAAGAGTAAAAGCAGGAGGAAGGTTGAATTTAGATGAAGTAGTTAGCAGAACAAAGTAAAGAGCTCATTTTTCTCTTTTGCATGTGCATATATGTTTTCACTGATCCAATTTTATTCCGGCATATTTTTTCCTGGCCTGCATATTTTGCGAATGCTGAGTTGCTAACTAGGATCTGATGTTTGTTAAAAAGACCATCCGGCCAAGACTAAAGACAACGGAAAGATACAGGATCGACTGACCGACCGGCCATGTATACCAAGCATGAATGACGATTAAAAATGACAAGCACAAATAAGGAGAACAGCAATTAGAGGATTGATGTTCATAAATATTTTATCTTCCAACTAAAGACCAGATATGAAGATGAGATGACATCATCCTACTTTCTTTCTGTTTACACTCTAAACCCCTGCAGTCCATCTCCATTTTCCACTGCAAAGAAAGATGCTTACATGTTAACGTTTCTGCTTAGGCAAATATTTTCAGCTGCTCAATCAAATATATGAATGAAAATAAGCATCAGTGAACAGACATCTACATCTTCCCCAGTAGCAGTCTTAGCAGCGCTTTCTCTGAGCTTCATCAGCAGAAGCATATAATGATGCATCTTAAACTACTTAGAGCATAAATTAAAAGGCAAAAAAGACTGGCATAAGCCGCAATTCAGAATACAAGGACAAGATGGAGCAGAAAACAGAGAGATAAGCCTATTCACGAAGACAGGGGAGGGAGACAGGTTGCGGTTGTAAACTAAACAACTCACTACAATACTGTATTGGGTTTGTTCAAGATTTAGTGCTTACTATGAACTGGCCCAACAACACAGCTATATGTAATTTACTGCGAATCTACTGGCAAAAGGGTTGAGAATAAAACTGTAGGTCATACTTTGTTGCCTAGTAATCACTGCGCAACTATCATGTGAACAAGAGCTACAAGGATGTTCAACGAGTTAGACAGTTACACAAAACATAAACAAAATTACCTATTATGTGATCCTCAAGTCGAGTCATGCTTGGTATGTGGCAAAAGTCCTGCACACTTGCAAGTAGGTTTGTCATTGATTCACATGTAAACAAGATAAAAGGAAAGCCGAGAGAGAATCTGCTCAGATTACCTACATTCTTGGATTTTGGCCTCCCGGACGTTCCTGATTCAAACCGAAACCACAAGTGCTAACATTTTAGTATCTTCGGTGATGATGCGCATCCCTGACAATAACACGAAATTGACTGGCTTGACCTAGTAGCAATTTAACAAGAACCAGTAAAAGAGGGAGAAACGAACAATACTATAAGTTCGCTGAATCTGTTTCACAAAGAGTAAAATTGCATAACAATCTGGAACTTCATAACAACGAAGTTTCAAAAAAAGATATACAAACAAAAACCAGTTAAGCTTCTCTAAAGACAGCCCTACGGTAACATATATCCGTCACTCACAAAGTTCACAACACGTGCCAATTTCAAGTTCTCCAGTAATCCAAAAAGATGCATGAGAAATAATAAAGAAAACAGTAATAGTAATCCAAAGTTCACATTGAACAGTAATATTAAACCCTCGAGAATAGGATGTAAGAAATCAAATGAACATCCCTAAATCCCCAGTCTCGATACTAATATTCGAACATTCTTCCCAGGATACACCTGCAGGGACATCAAATGCATTGTCAGATGTAGAAAAAGTATCTAAGCAGAGCCAAATAGAGGAATGATAAGTGCAAAGTTATTAATTTTTACAGTCAGCATACAACCCTGGAGCTTCAGAGTTCAAGTAAATGAATGATCAATAGACACAAGCAAAGTAATAGAGAGGGTTTATAGTTGACGGGCGAAAATTCTACGGCTACACCTTCAAAATTTTGGGGCCAAGCCAAGTAACAAAGTCGAAGTAGAAGTGAACCGGTAACTTAATAGATTCTAAGTGTCAAGCAAATCTGGCGGGAAATGGTATAACCAACTTGACAAATTTCTTGCAGAGTTGCAACTTAAGAAAAACGAGCCCATAGATATTCCTTTCATAGTCTCTAACAGTATGCCCTATCCCCCAAGTATAAGCTGGTTATCTATCAATAAAATGGATCTTCTTACACATGGAGTGATAGAGATGAACAGGAGAGCTTCAATTCTGCGAAATATCTAAAAACCAAGATTTTTCTTTCCTTGACAAGCAAAACCACTGTATAACCAAGAACTTTTTCAACAACCGAGTGACTGAGTCTGGGTCTCAGAAACTAAAGCAAACACTAAACAACCCTACATTTGTTCAAGCAGAGAGAAAAACAACAACACAAGACAATGAATCAAACTTATTAAACCCTACAAATATAACACATCGATGTGAGCACTATCACCTGTGAAGACAAAATGATCAATGCTGGATTCATGGAGATATTTTCCCTTCCTATTTTTTTGAAAAAAGTTACTGACAATGCTATAATTCAGATGATGATAATCATACGGGTCGAAGGCTTGCGATATTGGTACTCCTACAGTTTGTTTAATTCAGGGTTTTTGCGTTAGATAGTAGTCCTGAATAAATGGAAACACTTGTGGATCATTTCATAAGCACGTCATATTTTCATCTCATTTTTTTCTCACTGCTATTGTATAATGCCAACTCTTATAAACCTAATGGGAAGGTAGATCCTATAAAACCTGTCTTGATGTGCTATATTTTGACCTGGTGGCATGTTGCGACTGATATTCAACCAGGACAGTGTAACTATCTTGGGTTTGACAGTATCTGGGGATATTATGCATCCATAAAACCTGAGATGCTTGAACAAAAATAACAAACACCTCTATCAAGAATTAAGACGCATATGTTGCTGTTTCCTTGTTTTCTATCAATATTAAACCATAAAAACAGTTATACGAATTTTGGAGGATGAACGATCAACGATGAACTAGTAACACCAGTCCTGATTCAACTTTGTCTGAATACAGGGGTTGGATTCGTTGGAACTAGGATACCCATAATACCTACTGACGTGAAGCTTCTGATACTAGGATTACTTCCAATTAAAGTATTAAACACTAACATAACATGCACTATACCAACTTCCAACATCAAAAGAGAGAAAAACTTCAAACTGGGTCCCAACAAGTATATATCAACTAATACTAAGAAGTACAAACGATTAACTCGCACTAATGCAAAAGCTCTCACACCATTCTGCCTGCATATATTTTGTTAAACTACAGTCTATGAATAAAATAGATTGCTAAAGCATGCATCACATTCTCCCAATTAGCTCAACTGACTAACGAATCCAATTAAGAAAGCAATACAGCGTAAGTGCATATACAAACACTTGCATAAAGTTGAGATTGATGATATAAAGACATAATAACAGTTGGTCATATATAACTGTCAATAGCTTTATACTCATATAGAGGTCCCTTGTTATCCAACCTCAAAATGAAACCCATATAAAAATTTAAGCACATGAATATTACTTCAAAGAGCCAAATGAATTTTACCTATTTCCAGCAGTTTTGCTTCGTCCGCTAGTCACTGTCAGATTCACCGCTATCTATCTCCTCAATTCCTCGTGGCTTCATTATTTTCGCATCTTCTTCTCCTAATTCTTTCAATGAAACTAAGGTGTGCTTGTGTGGAAATACTTGATCAGATATTGCACCAAAATTCACAATGGTTTCCCATGTTGAAGTTCTTGAATGAAATATTTTGCAATTGCCCTGTTCGTAACGTAGAACGCTGCCACCCTCCATAAATGCAAACGGTTCTCTTTGTTCAAGACTATCAACTTTAATCCAACCCCATGACTGGTGTCCCTGCTGTTCATTAATGACACAATTATCATTCTTCTTCATGAACAGCCATACGTCATCAAATGTACTTTCTTCAATGGATTGACATACAACATAAAATAAAACCCCACCACCAGAAACCCCTATCACAATAAACCCATCATTATCCTCATCATCATCAGTGTCCGTCAGCATAGGAGGTGGCGAAATATGCTCGCAAAACTTCTCATCAACCAAATCAAACACCACGACCTTTCCACCTTCAGTATTCCTCCAATACAGTGCTCCATTCAGGAACACACCATGTGTATGCTCAGCATGTGTGCAAAATTCAAACCCAAACTTCCCAACATGTCTCCATCCCTTACCACTCCCAACAGTGTACACTTCGACCTCTACAAAATTAGGTTTTCCCACAACCATGTAAATCCTCACAACTTTGTACTCCTTCGTTTCAGCAACGTAACCAAACCCACACCCCAAATGACTATACGATTCTGTTTCAAATTCTGGAAATCTCTCGAATTCTGGAAGAATAATGTACTCTTTCGTGACAGGGTTAAAAACAATAGCAGGTCCATAAGTATCAGGTAAATCAGGTTGAGATCCATAAATACAAATCAACCCATTAAACGAGCCAATAAGGATACAAGCATCACATGTAGTTTCTAACACGATATTTCTACGAATGGGTTTCACATAATTCCAATCCTCATTATCACCATATTCAAAATAGAAAAGATGCTGGTTATCATCATCATCTGAATCCAAGATAACATAACTCAACTTACCGGAATCGGGATTGTGATTGAGACGAGCTAAGTGCATTTGCGGAAATGACGGATGATGGATCAGATTCTTCCATGTTTTACAAACTAATTTGCATTCTAAGACTGATTCTGTGGGTAAACGAGTCAAGATGTCTGAAATAATCTCTGTTGGAAAAATCATTTTCAAATTCTTCTTCTTCATTTTGATACGGAGAAGGAATTGATGGGAAATTGGTATTTTTAGGGTTCAAAGAAGTTTCAAGGGTTTTTCTTAGGGATTTTGATTTCCGGTTCGGGTTATACAGCCCGTTTTAAGACGAGAAATGTGTTTCAGTTTAGTAGCTTCTCACACTCTGCTTACGCTCTTTAGTTGCTGCTGAGTCACATTTATAGGGCGTTTGGATCTTCTGCATCCCCGAAAAGGGAAGTCAATTTCAGAAATCAGAAGCAAACATGATTTGTTTTATAGTGCGTTTTGATTCACGTTCAGAATTGACATTTTGATTTTTGGGTTAAAAGAGCGAGAATTTAGTTTAGGGGTAAGATTTCAGAACAACTTTTAGAAGTTAGTTTTGCTTCTAGAAGTTATTTTGAAATTCTGTTATAAAAATAATTTTTGGCTTTTCGACTTCTAGAAATCAAAAAATAACTTTTCAAGTACCATCAAAACAAGCTATTAGAGCATGTTGGGATACCAGACAGAAAAGTCAAAAACAAAAAAAAAAAAAAAAAAAAAATATCACAAAAAATTAACCTTGTTTTGAAATTCTCTACCTAAACTAACTTCTTATTTTTTTGATTTCTAATTTTTTAAAACTTATTTCTGAAAACGCATCCAAACGCGCTATAATAAGGCGTCACCTTCACACATGAGGTCTATTACTACGCATTGACTTCAGGCAGCAAGTTCCCAGAGTCATCAACGAAGGATCAAAGAAAGACCTAAATATGTTGTGGTTGTGTGAATTATCATCCATCAAGTTCTTTGATTACCATTCTTAGCTAGTCGGAAACACTCCAGATGGCGAACGGGGCGAGGACAAATAGTACTTGCAGCAGGTGTACCGGGAGTATATTCAGTTTGGGTTTAACTGCTCTCTTCCTGTGGCTTGGTTTTCGTACTTTTTCACCCAAGTTTTCAATAGAGATGTTTGAAGTTCCAACCCTCAACACAACTTCTTCTTCAAAGGGAAATTCCGAGATCATCGATCCGACTATAACTTTTGATCTAAGATTGAAGAACGAAAATCTCAACGAGGGTGTTCTTTATGACACCATTAAAGTGACACTTTACTATTACCAGCTCAATATCTCAACTTTTTTACCAATTGGAAATATTTCGATACCTGCATTCTATCAAGGGCACGGCAAGAAAGCTCATCGTATCGAGTCGATTCTGAGTTATGGGGTTCCTTGGGAAGTTGCTAAATTGGAGGTTTTAAACGGGAGCACAACAATGTTCCGAGTTGATCTGGATACGAAGGTTAGGTACAAGTATCCTTTATGGAAGAGTAAAAGACATGCAATAATGGGGTTACGAGTTAATATCCCCGTAAATGATCAAGGCGTTAAAGCTGTGAAGAAGGGTCTGAGACTATCTAGCGATTGAGCTATGTCCATTTCTTTCGCTTTAATTTGATTGGATTTTCTTGGATTGTTCATTTCCTTTTTGTTAATATTGGGTCTTCTTTTGATTATCAGATTTTATTTTATTTTATTTTATTTTACACCATGTTCTTCCCTTGTTCCCACAATTTCTTTACCAGTGGGCTTAGAAAATTTAAGTTTTGCACAATTCCTAGATTTTATAAAGTGGAAACTACTAGGGGTGTGCATAAAATCCGGAACCGCGGATTTCATCGGTAACCGTCCGCAAAATTGCGGGTGAAAACCAATCCGCAAGAGTCTATGGGCCGGACACGGGTGAGTTTTCAAATCCGCAAGGTTTAGCGGTTTGGTTGCGGTTGGTTTTGTAAATCCGCGGATTAACCCGCACCGTAGGTTATAACAAAAAAAGATAAAGCCCAGTTAAATAAAGCCCGGCAAAACAAAGCTTATGAGCCTTCAGCCATGTATTCTGCTATTTAACCTAACAGAGTTTGCTTTGAAATGAAACGAACTGAAGTTCCCCTTCGCTCAATTTCATGTTAGTTTCAGTCCAAATATCTTTTGATTTTTTTGAATGGTGTTCATATCTACATTATGGAATTCTCCTTTCGGCTTATTAGTCCCTGAATACTGATTCTACTCCAAATCAGTTACTTTGTTTTTCATTATTATGCACGCAAGTTGTTTGATGAAATACCTAGCATAGCATGTCCAAAAATTCTCTCACCGGTTTTGTTTATTTACTCTCTCTTTTTTTCTTCTTCTGACTAAATCCCAGGTTAAACCGCATCCGGTCCGTATTACTCGCTGATCCGCGGATGTGAAATCCCCAGGTGATTGGGCCGGTCACGGTTCAATTTCCCAAATCCGCAACTTTGACGGTTTGGTTGCGGGTGACCCCTAATCCGCAACCGTCCTTCCGTTGCACACCCCTAGAAACTACTGTTACACCCATTTCTTAGTTTTTTTTCCATTGTCAAACCCACCGACAAAAAACTTCACGCTCGCACCCATTTCTTCGTGAAAATTATCAGGAGACCCATTTTGTAAGAAATTAAGTTTTGTCTGGATTTTTTTTTTTTTTTAATGGCGAAGATACGCTTTCCTTGGAGAGATGAGATATTTAGAAAGTGAATGTTCGATTAAATTTTCTCTCTGCAACAGAGAGATAGGGATCTTTCATTGTTTTCTTTTTCTGTTTCATCGTTTAACTAAAATTGCTCTCAATTCGTTCAATTAGAATATCTCCCAACTCGTTTTCGATTGATAAGGTAGGGTTTTCTGGGTTATTCTAGGTTAAAGAAATAGAGTTGGAGTGTAATTTTGTAATACAGAGATTGGAACATGTTGAATCTCTAAAGAGAGAGGAGGATTTTGCAATGGAATTTGGATACTGGATATGGGGATTTCAGGTAATTTTTGATTTTACCTGAAATCAAGTAAGAATCTGATTCTAGGTTTTACGAAAAGCCATGGATAAGTCAGGTGCTCTGGAGTACATCAACCAGATGTTCCCTATAGGTTATTATTGATTCTAATTTCTTTCAATTCAATTCGGAGTTTAGTTTTTTGTTATGAACAAAAATTTGTATGTGCTTGGACATGTTTTCAGTACTTGAAACGATGTTTGTGATTAGTCTGTTACCGGGATTATGTGATATATTGCTCAGCATTTGCGTCCTTGGAGTTTTAACTTACAATTATTTTCAATTGAGTTGAAGTTGTGGAAAATTTTGTCTAATGCAGAAGCATCTTTACCTGGAGTGGAGCCACTTATTCAATAGATTCAGAGTGAGATTAGTCGGGTTGATGCAGAGATACTAACTGCAGTTCGCCAACAAGTTTTTTGTTTTATTTCCTTACAGCAATTTCCGAATTCGCAAGTCATAACATATGAACTTGAATTATCCAGCTATGCGTACCTGTTTTCACTTGTTTAATTGAGCTTTACAACTGTAGTAGTGGTCTTCTCTGAATGGTATATGTTTTTTGCTGGACAGTGAAATGTAGTATTACTTCTAGCTTCTATACATCAGTGCACAACACAAAATACTCGTTTCTAGGCTCTAGAGAAGATGGCAGTGGTAATGGAACTGAAGGCATTGGTGTAATTGCAAGTAATGGGGAGTTACAATGTCGAGAAGTTAGAGATGCTTATGTTGATGTTGTTGATTACATGGAATGCAGTTGTCTATGAAGATGTAGGTGTTGTGACTTGATCAGGATATGTAATCAAGTTGTAAACTGGTGAAGCTGAGTATGTTGGTTTGAATTGCAGTTTATAGCTTGCAGTGGGTGTTAGTCAAGGTTTAGAAGAGAGGTTGGAGCTGAAATTCGAGAAGACAAGCTGACGGGGTTTTAGATTTGCATGAATCGAATTGGTTTTAGTCTTTGAGATTGGTTGCTAGTCGAGATTCATATGGGTTAAGTCGAGCTAAGGAAACAAAGATTCATACGAGTTAAGTCGAGTTGGTGTTGTAGGTTGGGAAGCTACGGGTGTATTGATGTTGGTGTCGGTCATAATGGTTGAATAATTTGTTATGCAATTATGAAAATGACTGCATAACCTGTTAAGCATCTACAAAAGTTGTTGCATAACTTGTTATGCAGTCCAGAAAAAAAGACTGCATAACTTGTCATGCACCTACCATAATATCTGCATATATAACATGTTATGCAGTCGTGAAAAGGGATGCATAAGACATTATGCAACCATTTTTTTGTAAGCACAAAAATAAAAATATTGGTGCATAACCTGATATGCATCCAAAAATATGGCTGCATAATGCATTATGCATCATTTTTTTTTGTAAGCACTGAAATTAACCAAAACAATGGATGCATAACTTATTATGCAGTCGAGAAAATTATTGCATAATTCGTTATGCGTCTTTTGTTTTTTTGTTATGTTATTTTCTTAGGCGTATATATCGTTTTAGTGGTTGCATAACTAAATTAGTAAATGCATGAACAAAAATATGGTTGCATAACGTTTTATGCATCTTTTTGTTGTATCTGCATAATGTGTTATGCATCTTTTTTGGTGGCTGCATAATGGTTATGTATCAAGTTTTCGAAAATTTTGTCTAAAATGATGATCACCTCCGATTTTTTCGTGAAAAACAAAATTTTGATATTATTGTTTGTACTCGTTGTGTAGCTCTCTTAAAAAGATTTCCAACGATATAAAATTTGTAAAATTCCAAGGCGCGGTTTTTTAGATATGTTATATCCAAATAGTGTTGCCAAATATACCCATGAAAAATTACGATGCATAACCCATTATGCAGCCATTGTTCAAAATTTCATATAATTATGGATGTGACGAAAGCTAAAAACAATTTTGGACCTAACAACAAGAATATTATTTTTTTGGGGTCTGCACCTAAGTTTCCCTTTTATAAAATCACCGCTAATAACTTCAGAGATTGTGAAAAAAATGTCTCGAAAATTCGGATATAACCTATGAATTTTGTCTAAACTCATCTTCAAATTCCTCTAAAGTCTCAACCCATTTTGCCTTTCCTGGTCAGGATGACAGCATTTCATAGTCCCTCCTAATCCCATGTGCCCATTCGAATACTCGGATTGCCAAGTAAATGAAAATCTAATATAAGGACAAAATATGTCTACTAAGAAGAATAACTTCAAGATATATCAAGACAGGAAATTAGACAGACTGGATTGGAAGAAAAAAACTAGACATTAAGACATGATAACAAAAGAAACACTATATTAGCTCTACTTAAAGAGTCGGTCCATCAGAACTTCATTGCATTTTCCATGAAAAAAAAAAAAAAAACCTTATAAAGCAATAATTCCATTTCTCCAAGACCAGAGACGATGGAACAGAATAGGCTATGCAAGCAAAGAGTTACAGGACTGACCGACGACCATGTATATATGTCCAAACATTGAATGATGAATAATACTCTAAAATGATAAACACAAATAAGGAGGATAGCAATTAGAGGATAGATGTTTATAAATCTTTTATCTTCCAACTAAAGACCAAATATGTAGATATGACATCGCCCTTCTTTTTTCTGTTTACACGCCAAACTCCCCTTTAGTCCATCTCCATTTTTCACTGTAAAGAAAGATGATTACATGTTACTTTTCTGCTTATTCAAATATTTTCAGGTGCTCAATCAAATAGGAACAAAAAGAAGCATCAGTGAACAAACCTCTGCATCTTCCCCAGCAGCTGTCTTAGCAGCGGTTTCCATTCTCTGAGCTTCATCTGCAGAAGCATATAATGATGCATAGTTAACCACTAAAGCATAAAACAAAGTGGCAAAAATGACTCGCGTAAACCACAACTGAGGGGGACAAGATATCAAAGAGATAAGCATATACACAACAACAGGGGAAGGAGACGGATTACAGTTGTAAACTAAACAGCATACCAAGTACAGAGGTTATTCATGATTTAGTGCTTAGTAAGAACAGGACGACACTATTATATTTAATTTACTGCAGAAGCTACTAGCAAATGGTTGCAATAAAATGGTACGTCACACTTAGTTGCCTATGCGCAATCGAGTCAAGTAACTAAGATGGCTGAAAGAGTAATTAAAAGCAGCAACAAGAAGGAAATACCAAAATGACCAATCAGTAATCACCCATGCTTCTAGAAAAACAGAAAGGGATATGAGAAACAAAAGTGGGGTAACAATTCAGAGGGCAAGAAACCGGAGAACAGATTGACAAAGCTGTTATATTGTTTTCTTTTTAACATTCCAATCGGGTTTCATCAGATGGATGAAGACAACTAGATATGCAAGACCTGTTAATGCAAATATATAACTGGAGATGACCAAGAATATGACAACTGAGTGACTGCTAAACCATAACATTCAACTTCAAAGTAGAACCGTGCATTTACCTCCATCTTCAGGAATGTCAGAAGTCCACAGGGTAAGGTTATCCCTCAACAGTTGCATAATCAAAGTACTGTCTTTATAAGATTCTTCACTCAGAGTATCAAGCTCTGTTATAGCTTCATCAAAAGCACTCTTTGCAAGGTGGCAGGCCCTGGATTAAAATTAAATAAATCCACAGGCTCAGTCACAAGGAAATTTGGACATAACTTCAGAACTAAATCTATCGAAGACTATTTGAACCAAACGAACAAGTGTTAGCTGCATACCTTTCAGGGGAGTTCATTATCTCATAATAGAAGACTGAGAAGTTCAATGCCAACCCCAATCGAATAGGGTGGGTGGAAGAAAGATCGGCCTCAGCAGCAGTGGAAGCCAACTGAATCAGACATTGCACAACCACGTACACGAGGTAAGTACATCGAAGGAAGCATTCATAACATTAGAGGTTGTCACAGGACACAGGGAAAATGTAGCCCATCACCAACTATTGGCAAATTCCATTGCCTCAATTATTGTCATAGTTAACTATTTCAACAGAATGTTGTTAACCATAATCTGGATTGGTATTCAGTAACTAACAAAACTAGAAGGCCTAGAAAAGAGGGGGAACTAATGCAAAACAGACGTAAAACCGGTGGAGCACATTTAAAGGTGACCATTTCGTTAACTTAAATAATGAATAATGAACCAGATGTATTGGTAAAGGGCTCCAATATCTTGGCCAACTGATATACAGAGAAACAGACAGTAGATCGAAACAAGAAATTCAGCTTCTGAAAGGGGGGCAACAAATGCAAAACAGCCATAAAACTGGTGGAGCACATTTAAAGGTGACCATTTCGTTACCATGATAATGAATAATGGACCAGATGTATTGGTAAAGGTCTCCACTATCTTGGCCAACTGATATATAGAGAAACACACAGTAAATCGAAACAAGAAATTCAGCTTCTAAAACCTTCTCTTCAGTTATTTATCAGAATCATTAAGCATTGGACTGCATAGCTAATTTACACAACACAAGTGGTATGACTTCAGTGTATTATCTTGAACCCGGCATGGAAAAAACAAGACTGTCTCAGTTAGTGCTTGGATAAAGATTAATCTGGAGTAAGATTTCAAGTGTTCATAAAAAAAGTGAATTCGACACTTAATTGATCAAAACCCCTTCCAGAAAGAGTTCAATAAAATCTTCAACGGCTCCATTTTTGAACATCTTTGACAGGTATAGAACAGTTCTAACAGAAACTTTGGGAGACAATGACCAACCCAAGAAATAACAGAAAATGAAAATAATAAGCGTATCTAGAGTATAAAGGTTAAAAAACAAACAACTCAGATGAAAACAAACTACAGTTTACAGCTACTGTCTCAACCAAAGCTTCCCAAAAATCTAACCATCTACACATTTGTATATGCGTTAGGATTAGAAGAACAAATATCTTAGGCTATTAGCCTTCATATAAACATCATGACAAGAAGGATAAATTTTAATCCAGGACACTATTCATTCAAATATATGAAAACAATCAGAAGAAAGCACCAATAAAACACTAGCCGACTAAAGGACACTCTGTACGCAAGAATCGAGTCATCAACCAAATAAGTAGCCAAAAAAAAATAATTAAAATGTTAGGTGAACTATTCCAAACCGAAGATTCGTACAAATCTAGCCATCTACACATTTACAAGGGCGCTTGAGTTTAAAGAACAAATATCTTACCCTTCATATAAACATCATATCAAGAAGAATAATCTATGGTTCAGTATGCTATGCATCCAAATATACAGATACATTGTGCGCAAAGCATCAATTAAAAACTAGTAAACTACAATTAGTTACTCGAGAAACAAACCATCAACCAAATAGATCAAAATAGAGTAGATTAACAGTCAGATCTGAAATTCAAACAGACAAAGTACATGAGGAATGGCAGTATTGCCAGTGTAGAAAAATAAAATTACCTCATATGCCTTCAAGGACTGATCAGACACCTCTTTCCTGTCATTACCGGTCTTAAACTCAGATAGATAGCGGTAGTAGTCACCTTTCCTGCACCACCACAAACAAAGAAAAGAAGAAAAAAACACTTAAAACCCTAGTAGAACTCAAAAAAACATCAAAACAAAAAAAATCATTCAGGACAGAGATTTCTTACATCTTCAAGTAAAATACGTTAGATTCACCAGGTGAAGATGAAGGAATGAGATGCTCATCGATAACAGCCATAATATCACTACAGATTGTGGATAGTTCCGATTCAACTTTCTGTCTATACTCCTTGATCCTTTTGACATTCTGTTCGTTACCTTTAGATTCTTCTTTTTGTTCAATCGAAGATAAGATTCTCCATGAAGCCCTACGAGCTCCAACCACATTCTTATAACCAACAGACAGAAGATTCCTCTCTTCAACAGTCAATTCAACACCAAGTTTCGCCACATTTTTCATCGAATCCACCATTTCTAATCATAAAAACACACACAAAAACAAATCAGCAAACCCTAAATCAAAAATCAAAATCAAAGATCTAGAAACGAAACCCTAACCATCATAACGTTCAGCTTGTTCAGCGAGTTTTGCAACGTAGACGAAATTCTCACGTTCCTTAGTTGATGCCATGGCCGGATCTGTAATTAGGGTTTTCAAATTCTCAGTCTCTGGACACGGATTTCAGAAGAAGAAAGGGAAAAATAAAATGGAAATGACGATGAAAAATTGAATTTTATTTTTATAGACTCGGTCAAAGGTTAATTATGGGTCCCGGTTAGTACGACATATCAGGACAACCTATGCTACAGCCAATAAGAGATTGCCACGTTTTAACAATAAAACTGGGCTTTTGCCTGGTTAGTAGTGGTAATAGATATTGGGCTAGAACCTAACGAAATTCCCTCCATGACTGGGTGGGTGAGCGGACGATAGGTCGATGCCCATTTGGTATCACCCGTGTCCAATCCATCCCGAATAGCGGATTAGAAAATTTATCCATATCCAATCCATTACCCACTGGATGTGACATCCGTCGTCGGGCAAATAAGCGAATTGGATGTATTTGTGGTTTCAAAAAATACTATAAACGAAATGAATAAACATTTAACATAAATAATATAACTTAGTTTTCAAATTTAGATTAAAAAAAAAAAACACAATGTCTTTCCAGCAACCAAAATTATACTATAATATTTATTGATATAGAGGCCTCTGATCAATGTAAAATTGATACTTTTGATATATCATTGAGGATCTTCAGTGCTTCCCAATAGCAACTATATATATCATCTACCGACTTTCTATAATAACCTTTATATATGCATATTACTAACATTATCCTTAGGATCAGCTGTCCCACGGATAGGTGATGCTCCACCCGCGTCCAACCCGTGAAAACGACTGCTTTCAAAAATTCACTCGCGCCCTATACAACCGAGAAACATATTGGGTGTCCACCCGCAAAAATGTGGATTGGTTTGGGTAAAGTCCGCAGATTTGAGTGTTTCTACAATCACCCCAAGGTATGATTGTAGAAACGAAATTCCTTGCCTTGTGTTGCTTGAACATTTTTGATATAGTAATATAAAAACCCATGATTGCTACCGCTATTAGCGGGACGGGTAATCATGAGCGTTGGATCCTAGATTGGTACCCGCCTTTAGCAAATTTGGTACCAGCCTTTGGCAATCATGTAAAAACCAACTTTTTTTTTCTAACTTTAGTACTCCCTCCGTTTCTAAAAAATAGGCTTGTTTCCTTATTTGAATATGTCAAAAAAAAATAGGCTTGTTTCCATATATGGAAAGTCAAATGTTATGATTTTACTAATATACCCATAGAGGGGACCACTTCTTTCTCTCCTTTCTCTAATATCAAATGAGTGGGGACCAGAGGATAGATTGGGAAAAACATGAAAAAATGGCTATAATGATTAGTTTTCTTAATTTTTGTGAAAACCAAACAAGCCTATTTTTTAGAAACGGAGGGAGTAATATGAAACAAAACTTTTTTTTTCTGACTCAAAAAGGGTTATTTATTTATTTTTGCTAAATAGAAAAACACAAAGAGCCTGGAAAAAAAACAGAGGAAAAACACCACTCAAAGAGATTGAAAATACAAGAAGGAGGAGTTTCAAACCACCAGTCAAAGATCTGGTTGGAGAAAGCAAAACTAGCAAGGTTGTGCGCCAAAAAATTCGCGTTTTTCTTCACAAAGGAAAATTACACGCTACTGCTTTGCTTTTGCAAATCTCTGATCTGAAAGATCATGCTTCTTAATCTCCAAGGGATGGATAGAAGTTTCATTGTTGAGGATTCTGACAATTATATGAGATTCGCTCTCAATGATAAATCTAGACTGATTCATCTTTATGCCCAATTCAAGACCCAACATAACATCCCTAGTTTCTGCTTCGAGAGGGCTTGAGAGATGATGACCAATAGTAGACCCTCCTTATTGATTTTTAATCTATCAGATGGAGGTGGCTTTCATCTAAGAACATCTTTGCTTCTCTGCATCATGTCATTATCCATGTAGACATCCTCCAAAGGTTACTGAGTAAACTTGAACCAATATTCCGCATCCCTGATGATATTCTCAATATTCGGGTTCTTACCTTGAAAGATCTTGTCATTTCTTGCAACAAATGGCCCACCACACATAAATGCCCATTCTAAATACTTCGTAGCCTTCCGCCAACCAAACAGATATAGTATTCGTTATTCTATTGTGATCATTTGGGTTCCCCCTATACCCAATTTGAGAGACAAATAAAACAGTAGTAGCCACAGGACATTGCAAAGAAGGTGTTCCGCATATTCTACATGGTTTCTGCATAATCTACAGTCTATGTCTATACGAGGTATATACTTTCCTAATGAATTCAGAGTGGCAAGCCCATCATGTATAACTTTCCAAATGAAAATATGGGTTTTAGGAGCAAGATTCTTTACCTTACAAAAACTTTTCCAAGGTAAGAGATTGTTGTGGAGTGCAGAAGTAGAGGGATGCGCTTTTCCTAGCTGCTTCTGAAAAGATTTATGGTAAGGGAACCATTCGGATGAGGAGTCCAAATAATCTTGTCCTTAATATATTCCTCCTAGTCTGGAATATAGATCTGAAGTATCTGTTGAGCCGTATTACTATCGAAGGATTCTTGATAATCTCCTAATTCTACCTTCTAGGATTTTTAAGAATCAGATCACTGACCCTCTTCATCTCCCCTCTGTGGTTGGTATTAATGACCACTTCTGAGATAGGTACATTTGGGATCCAAGGATCTTTGACAATAATAATTTGTTCGACATCTCCAACTGTCCAAACACAATTGTATTTTGTATCCTCTCTGACACTGATCATCGCCATCCAAGTGGATGAGCTTCTAGAATTAGCTTTTTCCTCCCTAAAGTTAGTCGTCCTCAGATACTTGGCATTCATGATTGGGCTCCACAAACATTTTGGGTCACCCAATAACTTTCATATGAGTTTGGAAATTTGCGTTCTATTAAAGTCCATCAGAGATCTAATTCCCAGACTGTCCCCTTCTTTTTCGTCCTCAAACTTGACCTATATACTTTATGAAATGCCTCTTCTTTGTATCATGACACTGCTCCCACCAGAAGTTCATGATAATTCTTTTTAGTTTCTATATGCTGGTCTTCAGAAGAAGACTAGTTGACATATAAAACGAAGGGATTAACCCCGGAACATGTTTGATGAGGATCATCTATCCCGCAGAAATAAGAAAAATTCCCTTCCATCCCGCCAGCTTGTTTTCAAAATTTTCGAATAGAAAATTGTACAAATATATCCACCCTATGAGCTGGTTTTAGCAATTGAAAGCCTAAGTACTTGTCATTAATTTCCATTTCCTTCACTACCAAAAGCTGAGTCACTTGATTTTGTATTGACAGAGGGTCTCCTAAACTAAAATAGACTACAGATTTATTAAGGTTAGCTTGTTGAACGTACCAAAGAGCGTAAGTAGTAAGCACATCTTGGAGAGTTTGCACCTCCTTCTCGTCCAAATTCCCAAATACTCCCTCCGTTCCACTAATAAGTGACCTACTTTATAGCTAAAATTTAGCTATAAAGTAGGCCACTTATTAGTGGGACGGAGGGAGTAAAAGATAGTCGTCCGAAAACATCAAGTGGGATATTGCGGGTGCCCAACAATTGACTTTGTACCCATTATAGAAGGAAGTATTCTCCATCTTCCTTATTATCCAAGTAAGCCCCTGGGAACAAAGAATAAACAGATATGGAGAGATGGAACAACCTTGTCTTATCCCTCTCTCGCTAGTCTTCCTTATTATCCAAGTAAGCCCCTGGGAACAAAGAATAAACAGATATGGAGAGATGGAACAACCTTGTCTTATCCCTCTCTCGTTAGTGAAGAAACCTTCTAAAGCTCCATTAACTAGGATAGAAAAAGTGGAAGTACACACACAATTCATGAAGAGTTGATGTGTATTACCAGTTATACCATAAGCCTTTAGACACTGACTTAGGAAGCTCCAAGAGATCCTATCATAAGCCTTATATGTCTATCTTAAGAGCAAAAACCCTAATTACAGATTTGGATAGATTCATGGAGTGCAATAATTCTTTGGAAGTTTGGACATCATCTAATATGTTTCCACCAGGGATAAAAGCTGATTGCACCTTATCCACGAGGTTCTCTAGCAATGACTTTAACCTCATAGGAATAATTTTATAAACGACTTTATAAAGAATACTACATAGGGAAATTTTCATGTACTCTACTGGGATAAAAGGTCTTTTAACTTTTGGGACAGGCATAAGATGGGTATGATTCATACCTTGTGGGATAGAAGAAGAGGCGAAACATTCCTTGATTAGATGGTATACATCGACTCCAACTGTACTCCAACATCATTTATAAAACAATGCTGGCATTCCCTCATGACTGGGGGATCTGAGAGACCCCATTTGGTTTATTACATTTCATATTTCCTCATTTGTGGGGATAGATGAGATTGACATGTTCAGTTCCTCACCGATAGTACTTGTGGGTTTGAAATTAATGTTGATACTCTGGTCCGCATAATATTTCTTGAACATAGAGCGATATGAATGATTAGCTGACAAGTTATGACTTTTTTGATCAGAGATCTAAGAACCATTATTAAGTTTGAGGGTCTCAATCGAATCGTTTTTTTCTCCTCTGCTTCACCCGATAAATGAACATCTGAGTATTTTTTTCTACAATTAAAGCCCAGTGAGTCTTGTTTATTTGAAGCCAAAATTTATGAGCCACTTCAACTCAATCTTCAATGTCAACGTCTCTTCCTCCCTTTTGGTATCTCTTAAATGTTTTTTTTTTTTTTTTTTTGAACTTCAAGAAGCTTAGCTTTTGCTTTCTCAAATTTCTGGTAACTTGGCTAAAAGTTTGTCTACTCCATTTTTGCAATGAACACTTATGGATTTGGTATTATATAATATGGGACCAAAAAGGATTCCTATCAAGAAACTCAGGGAGACCATAGATATATAATAAGTCCCATTTAGGATTTAGAAGCTCAGTTATTTGAAAGTAGATAAGATTCTAGGTTATAGATATAACATTTAAATCGATGTTGTCTTGCCTGAGAAGAGAAACACCTCCAGCTCTACTAATAGCATGAATGAAAACAAAATTGGAAAACCTAAGGACATAAATAATTTATTAGACTTTTGATGGGATAATTTTGTTTCAGACAATAATATAAATATTACAAGACTTGAGGAAACTTCTGAGATGATGAACTGTCGAGTTGTTTCCTAACCCTCGATAGTTTCACAAATAGACTAACATTGATCCTATGGTTGATTTGGGCAATCACTACACACTTGTTACCTGCTTTGGACGAAATTTCTCTAGCCTTTGATATCTGATGATCAACTTCATCAATATCCAGTGGCAATGGATGTCTTTTCTTCCCTACCACAAAAACCTCATATTTGTGTTGGTTACTCTAAGAGATTCCATCTCGAGCTTCTCTTTTTCACTTTGTGCTACTTGCACCCGCACTTTTGGAACCTTTGGATATAGAAAGGGAAGGATCCGATGCTATCCTTTTCTCTTTTTCGACATTCTCAGAGTTTTCCTTCAACTCATAATTAAGTATTTTGACATGGTCAATCGAAATCTTATCTCCTTCTCTAATTTGACTTCCACTATTACTAAGGGAAGTCTTCTTTTGATGATCGTTGGGGTTGATTTATTTATTGAAATGCTGGGATGCTATATCTCTTTCTTTTAGTACATCGTTTATCGTTAAAGGAATTTTCCCCGCGATCACTTTGTTTACATGCGCCCTTTCAGTGATCACCACACCCAAACAAGCTAAATGTATTCTGAAAAAGCGGGGGTCTAACAACCAAACCAATATTTCGTTTAGGCAATCAGTATGGACTAACTCCAATATAATTCTGAGAGCACCAACTAATAAAGCGAGCTCAATCAAAAAATATATCCAAGAGTTATATCTTTATTTCTTAATGTAATAAGCAAATCAAACAGATAGAAATCCGTGAGCCCGATTAATATAAGAAAATGCTTGGACGGTATAAAAAACCAATATCCAAGTGTCAATCAATTCATTCAATAACAAAAGGTCGGATTCACAATTGATTGAACTTACGCACAACCTGTGATATTTCAATTATATAAACAAATATAATGCGGAAAAGAAATAACACAGACACCATAAGTTTTGTTAATGAGGAATCTGCAAATGTAGAAAAACCCCGGGACCTAGTCCAGATTTGAACACCACAATGTATAAAGCCGCTACAGACACTAGCCTACTGCAAGTTAACTTCGGACTGGAATGTAGTTGAGCCCTAACCAATCTCATAATGATCAAGGTACAGTCGCGTTCCTTACGCCTTTGAAGACCAGCATTACTCTACGAACTTGATTTCCTTAGATGATCTAACCCACAACTAAGAGTTGCTACGACCCAAAGTCGAAGACTTGATAAACAAATTTGTATCACACAGAAAAGTCTATTGAATAGATAAATCTGTCTCCCACAGAAATACCTATGATTTTTGTTCCGTATTTTGATAAATCAAGGTGAACAGGAACCAATTCATACACCAGACTTATATTCCCGAAGAGCAACCTAGTAATATCAATCACCTCACAATAATCTTCATCGTATGGTAGCGAAACAAGATATTGTGGAATCACAAACGATGAGATGAAGATTTTTGTGACCACTTTTTATCTTGCATATCAGAGATTAAATCTCCAGCAAATCTTAGAGAAGATAGTACTCAATACGATAGAACAAGAAAGATCGGAACACGCAACTACAGAGAAAATAGTTGGGTCTGGCTTCACAATCCCAATGAAGTCTTTAAGTCGTTAACCTAGGTTAAAGGAGAATCGACTCTAGTCGCAACTAGTATCACACAGGAGGTATGGGGATTAGGTTTTCCAGTTGCTAGAGTTCTCCTTTATATAGTCTTCAAATCAGGGTTTCCAATAATTGCTACCTTGGTAAAAAAGCATTCTATATTCACCATTAGATGAAAACCTGATTAGACTCAAGCTAATATCTTTCAACCGTTAGATCGAACTTAGCTTGTTACACACAAATGAAATGTGACTTCATTTAGATATGGGTAACCGTACCTAAACGTGTACACCTTGTTGGCTCAACAATAGTTAACAAAAGTTAGCCATATAAACACTTTCATATCAACCTTGTTCATCTTAACAAAACTAGTTCAAATGAAACTAGTTATAGAGTTGTTCAATTGTTTATATTCCCATAGAAGTATACAAGACACAATTGAAGCAAAATTGATTTTGATTCACTCGAATCAATTCATGAACATTATAGCCACTGTTTTCAAAATATTTGAATTCCTTAATTTATAAATGTATTAGTTCATGAACAAACCGATTTTAGAACATAACCTACTCAAGTATGCAAACGGGTACGCATACCTAAGTGGTCGGACTTGGTTTGGGTTCGCCAGTACGCGAACGGGTACGCATACTGTCGTACACCACCAAACTCAGTTGAATTCCCGGACTTGAACTTACGCCGGTACGCATACGAGTATGCATACTAAGTTCCTGGACTTCAACTAACCAACCAGTACGCATACTGGTATGCATACTATGGTTCCCGCACTTGGAATAACTTGCAACAGTTAGCATACAAGTACGCATACTGTGCTATATCCAATTAATGGTTAATTGTTCTATACTCCCATTTTAATCATTGAAACATTCTTAAAAGACAGGAATAGCTGTCTCACACAAACTATTAGCTTCAAAGCAATTTTCAAGTGATCAAATGATCAATACGAAACATTCTGAGTCTACACCAAATGATTGTCTCACACAAATCTTATAAGATGTTACCAGGCGATTTTCACATGATCATCTTTTGACTTTCGTCAAGAATATAAGATGAACTTGGTTAAAGCGAAAGCTTACTAACACATATTTCGAGAAATATGTAAGCGAGTTAAACTCAGCTCGAAATATCAAATGTGTATAATTAAAGTCTATATAGCTATACGACTTTTGTCTCAAACAGGAGATAGAGTAGATAGACTTTTGAGTAATAGATGAGTTCAAGTCTCCACATACCTTTTGTTGATTAAGTTCCACAAGCTCCCCTTAGTAGTTCTTCGTCTTCAATCGATGAACGACGTGAAGTCTAAAGCTCAACTACACTTGCTATTCTAATCCGAGACTTAGCTATAAGTAGACTAGAAATCAAGACTTATAGTTTTGGCAACTAAACTTGACAAACAATCTTGAGATAGCAACGCTTGCGAGTTCGACCGAGCAGTGCTCTAACAATCTCCCCCTTTGTCAATTTTAGTGACAAAACTATCAATATATAAAGATTACAAAATAAGTAAACTTTGTAGCTTCTCATCCAAATGTTTGATTTCCTTGGTTCTTCAACATTACTCTAAATCTTCGTCACTTCCAAGTACTCCAGTGATTCTGAACGTGTTCAACTCAGCATCATAGTTGTTGAAGATCCGTAGCAATAACAATGAGAAAACAATAGCTCTCAATCATTGTTATATAGTGTCATAGTATTATTAGACAACATGCAAGTCCAATTGTATCACAACTTTGACAACAATACTATGGTGATATGTATCACTCCCCCTTAGTCAATATTTCATCTCATAATGAAAACCACTCCCCCTTATATGATAATCCGTAAGCCGTATGTATTTGTAGTGTGAACTACACAATAATTCTCCCCCTTTTTTTCAATATAAATTGGCAAAGGTACGAAAACTAGCGGGATCATAATGAAATTCTCATAGAGATACTTTATGACTAAAAGAGAACATATCAACTTTGTTTCGATGATTTCACATAGTTGAAACTTAGTGTATTCATCAAGGAGTTTATAAAGATACAAGATAACTCCTACAATATTCCACAGTCGCACTCCCCATAAAGATTTGGCAATTAAGCACAAGTTCAATTAAGAACTCTCCCCTGTAAAATGTCATTCCCGAAAAAACAACAAGATCGACCTTACTTTTACAAGAAAATAAGGATTTCTTTGGATATTAACAAATTACATGAAACATGAATTTGTATCCAGAAAACTCAATTAAATTAACCACAAGAGAACCCATGATTAATTTAATCAGAAATGCTCAACATAAGCGACCTTACGGAGCCGCACAGTACTTACACATAGAAGTGGATCAGGGAAAGATCAATACTGCGGAATATTCAAAGATTCATTTTATTTTCATCAATATTATTTGCATAATGATATCATATACTTAATCTTTGTTATCAAAAGTTCATTCTATTTTCCATCAATATTTGCATAATGACATATAATAGACTTAGCTTTTGACATATATGGGACAATCATAGTTCACGGACGCGAACACACATATCCCATAATATTATTTTTGCAATATATAAAACCAATAAAGATTAATACTGCAAAATCATCTTCCAAATAAACTTTAGAATTTAAATAAATAAATTTAAAAACATTGCAAGATGAAAATCGTTGGCAATAGCTATGTGTACTCACAATAATTGCTATTCCAAACCCTAGTTGTCCTTCTTAAAACACAAAAATAAATTCTCATAAGAAGTTTCCTAGACATTAAGACCTTTGAAGAATTCTTTATCGTCCCCGAATTCCTTGTCGTCAACAGCCATTGGAACATAAGGTTCATGAAGAAAGGTGTCAATTCCAACAAACCTTCTTGACTGATGCCGAACCAGGGCCTTCTGAATTTCAAGAGTCCTAAAAAAAAAATTTATTTGCTGCATCTCCTTTCTTGTTTCCTTCAACTCTTCAAGAACAACAGAAAATTTCTGAAGATTTGAAGGGACGGCCCTTGGTTTCCTCACATTCCTCCTTTTTCTTTTCAAGGAAGAGGGTACGGAAGATTTATCTTTTTCCTTCATGATTGGGGGCTTAACAATCATAATGACCTCTTTTCCATTAGAAGTCATAATGCTTGGAGTCTCCATACAAATATGGGTTTGTGAGAGAAATTCACAAAGCAAGCTCTACAAGCAATCTTGTGATACAAAAAGAGTTTTTTCAAGGAAGGAAAAAGGAATGTAGGGTTACAGAACCTTTATACAAAGTAGGAAGATTCACGTACGCACAACTCTCAACCCTAAAGAAGGCAGAATAGTCGATTTTAACCCTCTTTTCAATATCAATCTATAGGATATGAAAAGATCAACCAAAATCTTATACTAATATAAAGAAAAGACCCAATTGTTTGGTGAAGCCTGATTTTGGTGAAGCTTTTTTCTAATTCCCAATATAACCTTTGATTATAAAGTCTAAAAATCAAAAAGACAATTAAGCTATAGAAGATATTAATATAAGAGTGCAAAGGGCGAATCTGTAACACGATAATAAAATGGTCCGAGGTTCGATTTCGAGTGACCTCAGTTTGGTGACACTTTTTTTCTTCTATTTTTCCTATTCTTCTAGTGAACTCTTCTTCCTCCCCACCTTTCATACGAATGTCTTCTCGATCTCATCTTCTGCAAGTAATTCTCCATCCTTCAACAGGGTGATGAGCTCATCTTCTTCAAGTAACTCTCTATCCTTTAACAGAATTCACCCTGTTTTTGTATGTATATAATAGGGTTTGAAGTGAGAAGAACATAATCAGAGAAATTAGAAAAATTAGGGTTACTGTGTTGAAATTTAAGAAATTAGAAATCGAGATAAATAAATAGGGAGTTGGATAAAGTTAGATAAAGTGATGAATTTATGGTTCTATTGGTTTGAATGGGATTTGTGTTATCTCAATTCTACAAATTAGGGTTTTGAAAATTAAGTGAGAATTAAATTAGGGTTCTTCTATGAGTCAAGGATACTGATGAAGATTACTGGGTATTAGTTGAATTGAACTGTTAGGTGTTGATAATCTTGAGATGATTCGTTGAGCCGAGTCAAATAAAGAAGAAGTTGAATTCAAATTGCTCGAGAGAAAACTATTTTGAGGTAATGAATTCTTCTTAATTACCTTAGCATAATTAAGGCTAATAGGTTTTCAAGGCTAATAGGTTCTAACCGGCAAGTGATGCTTTTTTCTTTTCATCATTTTTCCCATTAAAACTCAATGTGAACTTTGACTTATCATACTTTTGGTGAGTGAACTTTAGTGTGTTAGGCGAATAGTCGATAGACTGCATAAATAGGAAAACTTGTGTTCTATAGATTTTGTTGTAAATGTAATTGCTTAGTTCAATTTTTGTATGTAATTCCTTTGCCTTCACTCTTTCTTCTTCAATTTAGTTGCAAATGTAATTACTTATTACGGATGTGGTAGCACCTGATGTGATGAAAAAGATAAGTAAGAGAAGCCAAAGAAGAAGGATAAAGAAAATGAGTTAACTGTAAGTATACACTATTAAATTAGTATTTATTTTAAGGTTAAAAAATCCAAATTTGTTCTATTGCACTTACGAATTTTGCTCAATTGATCCTTTACATTTATGAAATTTCTGAATGTTTGAATCTTAGTTTATTCTGAAATTTATTAGTTTTATTTTCTAGCAAACTTCTTTTGAATCTTACTTGGTGAAATTTCTTTGAATTTGCTAGAAAGAACATTACCTTAAATTAGGAAATTGTTTTTCGTTAGTGCACTTGAGATTACAGGGTTTTTTATTTTGTAATTTTTCTAAGCATTTTTCCTTGCTCACTGTCAACGAACAATACAAAGTAGAAGGTACATAAATTAAAGTTCTTCAACTAAGTGCTTGCTTCTCACCCATGTCAGGTTGTACAAGATCTTCGTAATGTTGATAAAAATTGAAGTAGTCTGTAGAATGATCGATTACCTACAGATAACTTGCTTAATGGAAAAAAAAATTGCACTCCCACACTCATTGCCTTACGGGCATTAAAATTTATCTGTTCTCTTATCATATAAATATATAAATATGGCTCTTATCTTACTGCAATGTTTGCAGATGGGGTGATGCTTTAGAGTTTTCAGAAAAAGAGATGTTTGTCAAGGCTAATAGGTTTAATTAATGAATTCTTCTTAATTCATAATTATTATGTTTCATTGCTGAATGATGTTATTGTCAATAAAACTGAGATTTAGAATGAGTATGGGATGGAGTTGGAGCTGTAAGAG
>JAJJMB010010543.1:1638737-1773494 GCA_023531105.1 Papaver atlanticum | reverse complement strand
ATTTAGAATGAGTATGGGATGGAGTTGGAGCTGTAAGAGCATAAATTGCCTGAATTCATAGCTGGGTCAATCAAATTTTCTCTTAATTTTGTTTTGTTGATCTAAAATTACTGAAACAACATAATTCACCATGTTTTTATATGTATAACAATGTTCTTTACTTTGTGGGTTTGAAGTATTAGTGTTGAACATTGTGGAGTACAGATTGGTTAAATCTACGGTTTGGTTTGAATTTTCCTTCCTTCTTTGTTGTTTACTCATTTTGCTTGCTCTTTGAATCTGTATTTGAGAGTTTTAGAAAAGTATATTGATGAGTTCCAAATATTGCATATTTCTACACCTTTTTATTGGCAGTTAACTCATCTTTTGCGTTTTAAAATCATATATTATCCCAAATTCTGTATTTTCATTGTTTTCAAGAATAAATACTTTTACTAATTAACTTTGTGTTCTTAGGTACTAAATAAAGCTTGGATGAATAGAGAAGCCAAAAGAGCAGAGAATTGGTGACAACGGAAGAGAGACAACAAAGCTCCCACTAGAACGCAGTGAAGAATATCTTCTGTACCTCATCCGCAAGTGAAGAATGTCGTTTGCACAACTCAAAACTAGAAGTGGGCTTGAGATATTGGCTTTGAAGCGGACATGGGCGTAGAAGAAATAAAAACCAAGACTCAAGCCCGTTTCCAACCTAAGCCGTCAGATTTGATTTAGCTGCAGAGCATCTAACGACATCTCCACGCGGTACATCAACGTTTGATGCTCCTGCCTAACACCCTAGCTTCCTATCTCTTCCCCTTGTACGAACAGAAGCCAAACATTTCTTCACGTCAGTTTCTTCTTCTCTCCAAGCTCTGCAGACTTCACTTCTCCATCCCTCCATCAATCATCCCCGACCGCATCTGAGCTCAGCAGCCCTATCAGCCACCTTCTCAATAGCCATCAATCAACTCTTAGTCTCTATCTATCTCCATCTTAGCTTTTTATCCTAAACAGTAACCCTAGAAGCTATGATTGAGAGAGATAGAGTTAGGGTTATCTTCAATAGAAAAAGAAAACATCAAATCAAGAGTTGCAGGTCTGAATTGCAGAAGGGGTTCGTCAGAAAATGCGTTTTGGGTGAGTGGGTATTCTCCAATTATCAAACTTAAGGGATTGAGTGAAATTGTGTATAAATAGGGATGAGAATTGTAATGTAAAACTCATGTCCGGATTAGCCGGTGCACCAAGCTGTAGTAGTTTATGTTTGTTTTCAGTATTATTATCATGTTCTGATTCAATAACTAGGGTATAGATGAAACCCTTAATCATATGTTGAGATAATTCATGTTCATGTTGTTGTTCTTGCTGTGCTTAAAATGAGTTAGGAATGATAGTTAGCTATTTGATCAAATGAGCCTGTGATCAGTTGTACTGTAAGAAGACAGCTTATACTAAGGGTGAGTTAGTGAGATTAGTTGATAAATCATCCATTGTAATTTTCCCTGGAAAGGAACAAGAACATAATTTGAATAAGTATTACCTTAGCATAAGATTAGGAGGTGGATTCGACTACCCTAGTACCTTTTATTTGCATTGTTTCGTCTTTTATTTTGTGTTACATAAACATCAACTTTGTCGTATCGACGCAAACCCCTATTTGTGTTACTCTTGTTTCGAATCAGTTTTAGTAAGACTTTGGCTTCAACTTACACCCACCTTGTCCCTGAGGATCGACCTGTGCTTGCCCTGTGTTATATTAGGACACTGTGCACTTGCAGTTATCATTGCAGGTACTGTTTATAAGCCCACCATAGATAAAAGAAGATTGAATGGAATTTGATTTAGTTTCTTTTTAGTAGCTAGAATGATACTTTGTATGTTTTTATATGTTCCTTTCCAATGCAGAATTGTTAATGGAGGAGGCTAAGCTCTCTAAGGTCCGTCAAAGTCCTAGACTAATTGAGCTATTGCGTCTTCGACAATTGAGTGCTGAAGAAGGGAACGTACATGATAAAGGTTGTGTGCAAAAAAGTCTTTCTATCATAGAAAACTACGAGTTATGAATACACATTCTTGATATAACATGATGTTTATATTTGAAAAATTATTAAATGAAAAATTCGAGTTTAGTCATAATTACTTTTTGCGTATTAGCTTGAAATTAGTTTTCACCACTTGGCGTTGACTTTGATCATTGACTGGTTGTTGGCTTTGACCATTGACTAATACACGAAAAAAACAAAATTACGGAACGAACTGAAGAGCAGGCACATCGTGCGTGCGTGCTATACTAGTCAAAATAAGTAAAAGAAAAAAAAACTTTTTTTCTTCTTAATACCTGAAAGTGCTAAACTCTTGTCTCTTTGGGATCAGGCACTTGAGACAAGATGCACAACCAACAAAATTAAGCTGTGTTGGGGTGAACAATAATCTGTCCACCATGACCCTTTTTAAAAGAGTTCCTAAAGTCCTCTTTCATAGAATGTTTAGACCATGTTCTTTTTTGTAGTGGTCTAAATTTTTCTTTAGAAATTAACTTCTTTGGAGAAGAGTTGAGTTTACATACCCAAGACGACTTCTGAACAAGTTTGAGCTTGTTTGTTAACCTATTTAATCTCCGTTGAAGTTTATTGACATATCTTACTTTATGCTTGTACTTGAAACAACTAGAGAGTCCGTGACCCTTAATAGTACAGTAAGAACGTGTCAAAGTGGAGGATGGTTCAGACACCATAGCGGAGCAAGCTGCTAGACAGATTGTAGTACCTGAAACATTAGAAATAGAATTTCCAGAAGACAGAGAAAAATCCATTTTATCCTCCACAATAAGTGAAGAAGTTTCTCAAGGAAAAATATCAAGATTGATGTGAGTATTGCTACAATTATCAAAATCAATATTTTCGGCAAGGAGTGCAACACTTGGTTTTTCATCTTCATTTGAATCATAGTGATCAGACATTTCATCAAAAGTTGCAGCAAGACCTTTGTTCCCAGTATATTTTCTACGATTTGGACACTCATTGGCAAAATGATCAAAACCTTTACAGTTGAAGCACTGAGGCATATCCTCATCATCAGTATCGACTGTGTCCCTATTTTTAGGATGAAACCGGTCATGAGGTTTAATTAATGATCTAGGATTATCTCCGACGAACCGTTTACTTCTCTTCAAAAGAAGATCTCTAAACTGTCTTGTGATCAGAGAGACTGAGTTATTAAGATCTTCATCTGACGAATCAGTCTCAATAGGATCATCTACAGAGTTGCCAGCACATTTACTTTTGTCAAGCAATTTTGTGTTCTTTTGTGCTTTGAAAGCAATATCCTTTCAAGATTTGGATGTATGCTCATGATCAAAGATCTTTAATTTCCCAACCAAAGTATTTCTGGATATAGTATTAAGGTTATTTCCTTCAACGATGGCATGCTTCTTAGAATCGTATTTGGCTGGCAACGATCTGAGAATTTTAATCACAATGTCCTTTCCAGGAATAGTCTTACCCAATGCAAAATATGCATTAACAATTTCAGACACTTTGTGATTAAACTCATCAAAAGAATCTTCATCAGCCATACGAAGGTTTTTCCAATCAGAATTTAGGTTTTGAAGCCTAGCTTCTTTCTCAGAGGAGTTTCCTTCGAATACCATTTCTAAGATATCCCAGGCTTCTTTGGACTTAGTGCACGTAGTCACACGGTGCTGAAGATCTAGGGTAATGGCATGGATGATAGCATTTAATCTATCATTTTTCTTTGCAATAAGAATCTCGGCAGCATCATAATCACCAATATCCTTCGGAACAGTTACATCGCCTTCTGTAACAACCGGAGGATCATAGCCATTAACTATATGAACCCATGATTGAAAATCACGTGCTGGAAGAAAGGCACACATAGCGATTTTCCACCATAAGTAATTCGATCCATCGAAGACTGGTGGTACGTTTACAGAGATAGCGTTTTTGTCCATAGAGTCAGATTGCTACAAACACAGACTTACGAGGTCTTAAACGTGTTTTCCAGCTCTGATACCAATTGAAAAAAGCGAAGTTCTAACAACCACACCATATATTTCGTTTAGGCAATCTGTATGGACTAACTCCAATAAAATTCTTAGAGCACCAACTAATAAAGCGAGCTCAATCAAGAAATATATCCAAGAGTTATATCTCTATTTCTTAATGTAATCAGCAAATCAAATAGATAGAAATTCGTGAGCCTGATTAATATAAGAAACAACTTAGACGGTATCAAAAACCAATATCCAAGTGTCAATCAATTCAATCAACAACCAAAGGTGGGATTCACAATTAATTGAACTTACACACAACCTGTGATTTTCAATTATATAAACAGATATAATGCAGAAAAGAAATAACAAAGACACCAGAAGTTTTGTTAACGAGGAAATCGCAAATGCAGAAAAACCCCGGGACCTAGTCCAGATTTGAACACCACACTGTATTAAGCCGCTACAGACACTAGCCTACTGCAAGTTAACTCCAGATTGGAATGTAGTCGAGCCCTAACCAATCTCACATTGATCAAGGTACAGTCGCGTTCCTTACACCTCTAAATCCCAGCAGGACTCAACGCACTTGATTCCCTTAGATAATCTTACCCACAACTAAGAGTTTCTATGACCCAAAGTCAAAGACTTGATAAACAAATCTATATCACAAAGAAAAGTCTATTGAATAGATAAACATGTCTCCCACAGAAATACCTATGAGTTTTGTTCCGTCTTTTAATAAATCAAGGTGAATAAGAACCAATTGATACACCGGACTTATATTCTCGAAGAACAGCCTAGTAATATCAATCACCTCACAATAATCTTAATTGTATGGTAGCGAAACAAGATATTGTGGAATCACAAACGATGAGACGAAGATGTTTGTGACTACTTTTTATTTTGCCTATCGGAGATTAAATCTCGAGAAAATCTTAGAGAAGATGGTACTCAATACGATAGAACAAAGCAAGATCAGAACACACAACTATAGATAAAATAGTTGGGTCTGGCTTCACAATCCCAATGAAGTCTTTAAGTCATTAACCTATAATGGTTTTAGGAAAAACCTAGGTTAAAGGAGAATCGACTCTAGTCGAAACTAGTATCACACAGGAGGTGTGGGAATTAGGTTTCCCAATTGCTAGAGTTTTCCTTTATATAATATTCAAATCAGGGTTTGCAATCAATGCTACCTTGGTAACAATGCATTCAATATTCACCGTTAGATGAAAACCTGATTAGACTCAAGCTAATATTCTTTCAACCGTTAGATCGAACTTAGCTTGTTATACACAAATGAAAAGTGACTTCATTTAGATATGGGTAACCGTACCTAAACGTGTGCACCTTTTTGGCTTAACAATAGTTTACCGAAGTTAGACATATGAACACTTTCATATCAACCTTGTTCATCTTAAGATAACTAGTTCAAATGAAACTAGTTATAGAGTTGTTCAATTGTTTATATTCTCATAGAAGTATACAAGACACAATTGAAGAAAAATTGATTTTGATTCACTCAAATCAATTCATGAACATTATAGCCACGGTTTTCAAAAGATTTGCATTCCTTAATTTATAAATGTATTAGTTCATGAACAAACCGATTTTAGAACATAACCTACTCAAGTATGCAAACGGGTACGCATAACTAAGTGGCCAGACTTGGTTTGGGTTCGCCAGTACGCGAACGGGTACGCATACTGTCGTACACAACCAAACTCAGTTGAATTCCCGGATTTGCACTTACGCCGGTACGCATACAGGTATGCATACTAAGTTCCCGGACTTCAACTAATCAACCAGTACGCGTACGGGTATGCATACTATTGTTCCCGGACTTGAAATAACTTGCAACAGTTAGCATACAAGTATGCATACTGTGCTATATCCAACTAATGGTTAATTGTTCTAAACTTTTATTTCAACCGTTGAAACATTCTTAGAAGACGGGAATAGCTGTCTCACACAAACTATTAGCTTCAAAGCAATTTTCAACTGATCAATACGAAACATTCCGAGTCTACACCAAATGACTGTCTCACACAAATCATATAAGATATTACTAGACAATTTTCACTTGATCATCTTTTGACTTTCGTCAAGAATATAAGATGAACTTGGGTAAAGAGAAAGCTAACCAACACATATTTCGAGAATTATGTAAGCGAGTTAAACTCAGCTCGAAATATCAAATGTGTATAGTTGAAGTCTATATAGCTATACGAATTTTATCTCAAATAGGAGATAAAGTAGATAGACTTTTGAGTGATAGATGAATTCAAGTCTCCACATACCTTTTGTTGATGAAGTTCCACAAGCTCCCCTTAGTAGTTCTTCGTCTTCAATCGATGAACGCCATGAAGTCTAAAGCTCAACTACACTTTCTATCCTAATCTAAAACTTATCTATAAGTAGACTAGAAATCAAGACTTATGGTTTTGGCAACTAAACTTGACAAACAAGCTTGAGATAGCAACGCTTGCGAGTTTGACCGAGCAATGCTCTAACATATTCTGCCAATTCGAGAGTGACGTGTCTGAATCTTCAATACTTATCGACATATTATTCTAAGGATTTAAGGTATTGATTACCTTATCATTGATGACCGTAGATGTATTTATCACCTCCTTTATTTTGTATGTTCAAGGCTCTAACAAAGATGGTGATATCGGTGCATAGTTTGACCTACTCCCGTGTCTGGCATTTTGTTATTGATGAGAATAAAATTTTGATGGGCACATATATATTGTATCCAGATCCGTTCGCTGGATCGATCAAAGTTTTAATCTCTTCTACACTAATAGCCGGAATAGTCACATTAAAAATAAACTGAGCTTCTTTTGGTTTGAAGTTAGCTCGAATCAGATCAGAATAAATAGCTGTGGACTCATCCCCCATATTATCAATAAATTCTTTAACAGATAACTGATAATTAGTTTCTAAATGTCTTGAAAGTTTAGGGCGCTACTTCATTAAATAACCAAATAACCCACAAAAATGACAAAGTTTGGGTAATTTTTCATATCTGAAGGTGACTTTACATTTCTTCTTTGATCCTAATGTGATTATTGTCTCTTTGGGTAGAGCTTTAGTGATTTCTAATCAAGTATAAACTCTAACATATTTACTCCATTTAGTTGCTTCCATATCGGATCCCCAAACTCTCTTGCCATGTCTATGACCTTCTTGATATTCATCATACATGGCGGAAGTCCGTGAAACTGAACACACAAGGAGACATATTTGAACCCGTAATCTTCTAGAAGTAAGTCACTATCGCATCTCTCTAACAAAAGAAGTTTATTATTTAAGGACCGTGGAGTATGTTGAAGAACATATTCTAAATCACATAGAAATTCAAATCCGAACACGTATATATTATTTCCAAGTTCAGACACACACTAAGCTCTAGAAGGACGCCATGACTTTTGAAGAAGTTCAGTAACCCATAGATTTTCTCCATTCATAAGTACTAGTATTTTGGTTTTCTTGATATTCAAACTCAAGGGTTAGGTTATTTTGAAGTTGGTTTGACATTTTATTTAAGATCTCTTCAAAATCAAGGTTTCAAAGGAGAAGCATCCATCACGTGTAAAAAAAAGAAAAAGAAATAAAGATAAAAAGCAGAGACGAGGGGGGAAGGAGGAAAATCAACAAAGATTAGTAAAAAGAGAATCGAGTTGAAAGAAACAGCAATTCACCTAAAAGGTGGAGGAGAAGAATCACCAAACCAGTGAAGTCAAGAAGGAATCGTAGTGGTTAATATACGACGACCGGGTCAAACAACATATATTTAGTTTTTCGTTTTGAAGGGAAAATTTTATTGATAAAAACAATTCATCACTAAGAGAGTAATGAAACATGGAACAATAAAGAGAAAAATAAAAGACAACTCCAAAAGAGCCTCCAAAAAAAAAAGAGAAAAAAAAAAAGCTAACGAATTACACAGCTTCCCAGCTATTCAAAACAGTATTCAGATAAACTCCCTCAAAATGTTAATGCCCATATACTAGTCGAAGTTCAAAGTCTCAACACTAACCTAATATTTTCCTTATTCCGAACAACCCACCAGATTGCAAACAGGATGATGTTCCTGATTTTTCTTCTTAAACCGAAGTTGAAACTTTTATTTTCCTCAACTCTCATATTTTGCTTCTCATAGAATCCTGAAATACCCATTGAAGATTATAGTCATGGAAGTGAAAATTCCAGATTTCTCTAGTTTTGTCACAGTGTAAGAACAAATGTTGGTTTGATTAAGCATTTTGTTACATAGGAGACAACCATTAACCATAAAAGAACATTTTGTAAGTGTTCATAGTTGGTGCAACATTATAACAAAGAGTCCAATATTAACAATCATTCTCCAATATTCTGTAACATTCTTACACAAATAAGCCTTAAGTTCCATTGTGACAAATCATATGATCACTACCAACACCAATACTGAATATAAAAATCAAATCAAGCAAATGAGCAACATCTCCCACTTCTTCAATCTTTACTGCTCTGCAAAAAGCAAAATTCTAACTATTTTAGTATTCCAACTAACAAGTAGTTTTAAAATAATAGCATCCAACAATCTACTCGATTTGAAAAGAGCATGAAACAAGTACTACAATGATTGACCATTCGACCATATATCCCTCCAAAACAGGCACCTATCTCTATTGTTTACCTGGATAGTTGTATTCTGCTCCACAATATCTCTGCAGTTCAAAATACTTGCCCATAAAATCTAACCCAATTCCTTGCTGGTAGTTATAGGAAAAAAATCATTAACATTGATACCAAACTTATGGTGAATAACTTTCCTCTAAAGATAAGTTTCCTCATTTCAATTCCTTTATATCCGTTTAGAATAAAAAGACTTATTCACGAGTCTTAATTTTTTTATTCCTACACCACCTCCTTTTTTTAGCAGACAAATTTTGTTCCGTCATATCTATCATTTCTTAGCTTTCTTATTGACAGTGCCCATAAAAAATTGTCTCATAATTCTTTTCATTTATTTCTCAAAAAAGTGGGAATTTGAAAAAGAAACAGGTAATAGATTGGAAACTAGAAAGCACATTCTTTATTAATATAAGTCTCCGACCTTTTGATAAGTACTTTTTGTCACATACTAATTACTTTCTGAACACCCAAAGATATTAACATTATCCATAGAATTAACAACATTCCCTATTGGGACCAAAACACTCTTTGGAAATTAACCTTTTATCCAGAGACTAATACATATGCCAATAACAAACTCTTTATGTAACATCCACACTTTTCACATGACACATGCTCAAATATGCGTCATTGAACAAGATGAAGTCTCATCTTAAGCCTGTGAAGCTTACTCTGGGAAGTAAAATTAACCATGTTGCTTACTGAAGGAAGTGAGGAGATGTTTCCTCAAAGAAGTTGAAGATATTTCCTCAAGGAAGTTGAACTCCGTGAGTGGCAAAGTCGTAGGGAAATTAAGTTGTAAAATGTCAATAAAACATATATAGGGAGGAGATGTTGGATGAAAGATGGAAGTTGAGGATATTGCCTCAAGGAAATGAAGATATTTCCTCGAGAAATATTTCCCCGAGGAAGTTGAATTCGGGGAGTGACAAAGTGGTCCCGAAATTAAAGTTGTATAAATGTCAATAAGATATATATAGGGAGGGGGATGTTGATTGGTTGAGTTTCCTCAAGGAAGTGAGGATGATTCCTGCAAGGAAGCATTAATGTCCCTGGATGCTTTCTCACTGAAGCATCAGTTATACATGGCCTTGTACATATCTTGTGAAATACCCTTTGGCCTTTATGTACTAGGTTTTTCTTGGCTTTGTACTTGCAACACGAGTTGGCTTTAGTTGCTTATCCCGACGATTGACAAATTACGACCCTTACTTGATCCCTTCAAGGTACGGAAAAGGGTATATAGGCAGACGCAATGAGTTGCAGCATTAGTGGTAGAGCACCTTATCACTCATATTCTCTAATTTGGGAGGTGATTGCGATAGTTTGGTAACTCATATCGTCTGGCTCGGCAATGCGATGCTAAAGATGATATTAAACAACTTTCAGGTCATGTGGATGATAATGAAAGATAGAATGCTAAACCCTTTTCTCTCTGGGTGATTTTCTTATACTTGATTTCAATTATTCTTATGGTTTTGTATTGTTAGGTTTCAATTATTCTTATGATTTTGTATTGTCCTATAAAGAAAAAGGTTTAGCTTGGAGAAAGAACGATTGAGATTCTCACCAGATTAAAAGGCAGAGATTATGTCAGGGATAGACCAAACTAATATTAACCACGCAGTGGACTTAGACCCTAACCCTAACTGGTGAGGCTATTAAAGTTGGGTGGTTAAGTTAATATTAGTTTGGTAGGACCATGTTTAGTCTCTGCAGTCAAATATAAAGAGAATTTCAGGCGATCTTTGTCCAAGCTAAATCATATATCCTTTAGAATGTAGATTACCGAAATTTGACAATACAAAATCATGCAATACTGAAATTAAGTATACGAAAATCACCCAAAGAGAGAGGGGTTTAGCGTTCTTCCTTTTGTTAGATACAAATTCCTCTTGATTCTCCTTAGCCTTATTCTTTGAAACCCTAGATCCACTCAATAGTTATGCTCCCTAGCGTTTTGTTTCCTCCCTTCTTCATTTCTCTCTCTAAAATTTATCCACTGATCAAAACATAAATTATAGGTGACTGTAGTTCCATCGTAACTTTTATACTAAGATTTTATTTTTTTTATAGTAGTACCTACAAAACTTTAAGGATGACACAAAAGTTTTAAACAATTGGGAGATATTATCACAAATTGGGGATACTCACGGTTACATGGGGTTGGATTTTGGATAAGGGGTATTTTTTTTTTGAGTGGAAATGTCAATACTTCCCTCTCCCTAATAAAAACTAAAAAGAGAAACCTAAATCATTTTAATTTGGTATCCCCCACAAAACCGACCGCACATCTTCCTCTCCTCATCTTCATCTTCTCTTCTTCCATATCTTCTTCATTTCATTATCAATTTATCGACGATTCTAAAATTTTCTTCTTCTATAAATTCCTCTTATAAAAAATAAAACAATGTTTTAGGGAATGCCCTGATTCTCATTAATTTTATCAGTGTTGTGATTGAATTTCTTAGGTTTTAAATCAAAAATTAGGTCAAAGTTAGGGTTATAGTTGAGCAGTCGGCATTGGTCTTACTATGAATGCAATATCGACTTTAGTTGCCGGTATTGCTTTGTGGATGAATGCAATGCCAATAGTATTTTTCGGTATTGTTTGTTGGCTGAATCCAATGCCGACTCAAGTTAAGTTAAATGTGTTTTTTTTTCCTATTAGGAGTCGGCATAGTCGATTCAATTTATTTCCTATACCGACAGTTAGTTCAATGTCGACTGTGATGTTTTCCAATACCGACTATTATCTCCAAATTGCACTTCTCTGTTGGGAAACTGACCACAGTCGGCATTGCGGGAAATGCATTTACCTATGCCGATTGCGACTACATTGATGGTGACTGTGTGCTTTTTCCAATGTCGATTATTGTGTTAGAGAGGAATCAAAGTAAACAGTATGCAAATACACCACTCTTAACAAACTCGAATCATCGAAAACAGCATAAATGCATAAAACAAACAAACACACAACATTGTTACAAGTTGAATTTTATTTGATAAATCATTTGCTTAATTCTTAAGCATGATGTAAATCGTGTGCACTCGTATGATTACCTCAGTTTTACTTTACTCTAAATAGGGGTTCATTAAAGCTTTAGATTTTTGTTAGTTGTAATTCCATTTGCAAGAACTTTGGTCATGTTTTTCTGAAAAAGTGGGGGTCTAACAACCACACCCAATATTTTGCTTAGCAATCTGTATGGACTAACTCCAATATACTTTTAAGAGAATCAACTAGACATTCAGACTCAATCTTAAGAAAAGTATATCCAAGAGTTATATCTCTGTTTCTTAATGTAATCATCAAATCAAAAACCCGTGAGCCTGATTAATATAAGAAACAACTTGGACGGTATCGAAAACCAATATTCAAGTGTCAATCAATTTAATCATCAACCAAAGGTTGGATTCACAATTGATTTACTTATGCACAACCTATGATATTTCAATTATATAGCAAATATAATGCGGAAAAGAAATAACACAGACACCAGAAGTTTTGTTAACGAGGAAACCGCAAATGCAGAAAACCCCCGGGACCTAGTCCAAATTTGAACACCACACTGTATTAAGCCGCTACAGACACTAGCCTACTCCAAGTTAACTTTGAATTGGAATATAGTTGAGCCCTAACCAATCTCACACTGATCAAGGTACAGTTTCCCTCCTTATGTCTCTGAATCCCAGTAGGACACTACGCACTTGATTCCCTTAGCTGATCTCACCAACAACTAAGTGTTGCTACGACCCAAAGTCGAAGACTTGATAAACCAATATGTCTCACACAGAAAAGTCTATTGAATAGATAAATCTATCTCCCACAGATAAACCTACGAGTTTTGTTCCGTCTATTGATAAACCAAGGTGAACAGGAACCAATTGATGTACAAGACTTATATTCCCAAAGAACAGCCTAGAAATATCAACCACCTCACAATAATCTCAATCGTATGGTAGCGAAACAAGATATTGTGGAATCACAAACGATGAGACGAAGATGTTTCTGACTACTTTTTATCTTGTCTATCAGAGATTAAATCTCGAGCAAATCTTAGAGAAGATAATACTCAATCACGATAGAAAACAACAACATCAGAACAAGCAACTACAAAGAAAATAGTTGGGTCTAGCTTCACAATCCCAATGAAGTCTTCAAGTCGTTAACGTACAAGGTTTTAGAGAAACCTAAGGTTAAAGGAGAATCGACTCTAGTCGCAACTAGTATCAGACAGGAGGTGTGGGGCTTAGGTTTCCCAGTTGCTAGAGTTCTCCTTTATATAGTCTTAAAATCAAGGTTTGCAATCAATGTTACCTTGGTAACAAAGCATTCAATATTCACCGTTAGATGAAAACCTGATTAGACTCAAGCTAACCGTTAGATCGAACTTAGCTTGTTACACACAAATGAAAAGTGACTTCAATTAGATATGAGTAACCGTACCTAAACGTGTGCACCTTTGTTGGCTCAACAATAGTTAACCGAAGTTAGCCATATGAGCACTTTCATATCAACCATATCCATCTTAACCATAACTAGTTTAAATGACTCAAATGAAACTAGTTCTAGAGTTGTTCAATTGTTTATATTCTCATAGAAGTATACAAGACACAATTGAAGCAAAATCGATTTTGATTCACTCGAATCAAGTTATGAACATTATAGCCATGGTTTGCAAAAGATTGCATTCCTTATTATATAAATGTATTAGTTCATGAAAAAACCGATTTTAGAACATAACCAACTCAAGTATGCAAACAGGTACGCATACCTTAGTGTGCGGACTAAGTTTGGATTCGCCAGTACGCGAACTGGTACACATACCACAAACTCGGTAAAGTCCCGGAACTTGAACCTCATGCCAGTACGCGTACCGGTATGCGTACTGAGTTCCCGGACCTTGACTAAACCAAACAGTACACATACGGGTATGCATACCATGGTTCCCGGACTTGGATTACACATATGCAAGTATGCATACAGTGCTTATATCCAATTGTTCTAAACTCTCATTTCAACCATTGAAACATTCTCTGAAGACGACAATAGCTGTCTCACACAAACTATTAGCTTCAAAGCAATTTTCAAGTGATCGAATGATCAATACGAAACATTCTGAGTCTACATCAAATGACTGTCTCACACAAATCATGTAAGATGTTACCAGGTGATTTTCACATGATCATATTTTGACTTTTGTCAAGAATATAAGATGAACTTGGTTAAAGCGAAAGCTTACCACACATATTTCGAGAAATATGTAAGCGAGTTAAACTCAGCTCGAAATATCAAATGTGTATAATCAAAGTCTATATAGTTGTACGACTTTTGTCTAAAATAGGAGATAGAGTAGATAGACTTTTGAGTGATAGATGAGTTAAAGTCTCCACATACCTTTTGTTGATGAAGTTCCACAAGGTCTCCTTAGTAGTTCTTTGTCTTTAATCGATGAACGCCGTGAAGTCTAATGCTCAACTACACTTTCTATCCTAATCCGAGACTTAGCTATAAGTAGACTATAAATCAAGACTTATAGTTTTGGCAACTAAACTTGACAACAAGCTTGAGATGGAAACGCTTACGAGTTCGACCGAGAAGTGCTCTAACAATCTCCCCCTTTGTCAATTTTAGTGACAAAATTATCAATACATATGGAATACAAAGTAAATAAACTTTGTAGCTCTCATTCCAAATGCTTGATTTCCTTGGTTCTTCAACATTAATCGAAATCTTCGTCACTTCCAAGTACTCCGGTGATTCTGAATGTGTTCAACTCAGCAACATAGTTGTTGAAGATCCGTAGCCATAACAATGAGAAAACAGTAGCTCTCGATCATTGTTATATAGTGTCATAGTATTATTACACAACATCAAAGTCCAATTGTATCTCAAATTTGATAACAATACTATATATGGTGATATGTATCACTCCCCCTTAGTCAATACTTCATCTCACATGAAAACCACTCCCCTTTACATAATGATCCATAAACCATATGTATTAGTAGTGTGAACTACACATTAATTCTCCCCCTTTTTGTTAATAAAAATTGGCAAAGGTACGAAAACTAGTGGGATCCTAATGAAATTTCCATAGAGATACTTCATGACCAAAAGAGAACATATCAACTTTGTTTAGATGCAATCACATAGTCGAAACTTAGTTTATTCATCAAGGAGTTTATAAGGATACAAGATAACTCCTACAATATTCCGCAGCTGCACTCCCCACAAAGATTTGGCAATTAAGCACAAGTTCAAATAAGGACTCTCCCCCATAAAACGTTATTCCCGAAAGAACAACAAGAGCGCCCTTACTTTCACAAGAAAAGAAGGATTTATTTGGACATTAACAAAATACATGAAACATGAATTTGTATCCAAAATACTTAATTAAATTAACCACAAGAGAACCCATGATTAATTTAATCGGAAATGCTCACATAAGAGAACTTACGGAGCCGCACAGTACTTACACAAAGATGTGGATCAGGAAAAGACCAATACTATGGAATATTAAAAGATTCATTCTATTTTTCATCCATATTTGCATAGAGACATATAATAGACTTAATCTTTGTAGACAAAAGTTCATCCTATCTTCCATCAATATTTGCATAATGACATGATAGGCATAACTTTTGTTGTCAAAAGTTCATTCAATCTTTTATCAATACTTGCATAATGACATATGAAAGACTTAACTTTTGACATATATGGGACAATCATAGTTCACGGACGCAAACACACATATCCCATAACAAGTTGTGATATATAAAACCATACAGATTAATACTGCAAAATCATTTTCCAAATAAACTTTAGAATTTAAATAAATAAATCTAAAAACACTACAAGATGAAAATCATTGGAAATAGCTATGTGTACTCACAATAATGGTTATTCCAAACCCTAGTTATCCTTCTTAAAACACAAGAATAAATTCTCATAAGAAGTTTCCTAGACAAAACAAAGACAAAAATCTAAAGACTACTAAACCAACAAAACCTATCATGAACGTAGATCAAAGGTTACTTTCGGAACCCCACGAGTCTTGAGTCCTTTAAGCTTGTGATTGACAGCTTCCACTGCTTATTCAGAGAAGATATCCTTATTGAGAAGATCTTTAACATGTGTCTTCATGAGAACAAGGTCCGAGTTAACCTTTTTCAACTCAGTTCTCAACACATCAAGACCCTTCTAGTATCAACGAGTTGCAGTTCTGCTTCCTCAAAGTATTTAAGAAAATCATGAACCACTTCAGCAGAAACCATATCCTCATTCTCAACATCCTGATGAGTATAGGCATAGTAGCATGAGGCATTAGGATTTTGATCATCATCTTCTACTAGGGTTCTTTTCTTCCTCCCTTTTGACTCGAAACCAATACCTTTATCAAGAAAACCTCTTGCAAAACCACCAGTGCGGGAAGGTGAGGACATTCTTGATAAAACGAAAATAACCTAGAGTACACGTACATGACTCAATAAGTTTGGTATTTAAATGGTTTCATAGGGAAGGTAACTTTTAGGGTTTCTAAAGACAGTTCGTGACAAGTAAATTAGTACTCGTACGAACACAATCCTAACCCAACCAAAAACAAAACCAAAACGAGATGTACCTTAAGACTTAACAGTATACTTTTGCTACGCGAAGATTTTCTTTCACAAAATTTTGGCTCAACAAATTTTATATCTCCATAGAGAAACAATATAGAGCACAAGAGTAGTACAACATAGTTGTAACAAAAACTTTTTCAAAAAAAAAAAAAACGACGAGATTCTTGAGACACAACTAATACTTAGGGAAAGCTGTCTGTGGACAAAAGTTTATTTATGGACGATAAGAAAATAGCTCAACTAAACAGAAAGCATTTTTTCCGAAAGTATACCTGATTATTAGCAATTCTTACTGAACAAGATTTTTGTGAGTAAACATTCAAGCCTTGTGATTAATTAGCACAAGTATGAGCCCTAAGCTCATTAAATGAATGATGTTCACGGTGGAGTCTCTTTTTCCTTCCAATTCTAGGAAAGAATCCCTTTTAATGTGAAAAATTATCATAAAACTTGCTGTCATCAAAACACGAGACAGTGTTCAAGTCCTTACAAGAAGAAGTTTGTTCGGAGGATTTTGACAGCCTATTGACAAGATCCTTGTATCCTTCAATTATCAGATTTAGGTTGTCCTTCAGATCTCCACTGTTGCTTCCATCTACATGAACCTTTTTCACATCTTGAACATCATTCATCTCATTAGGTTGAGAGGGACCTCTGAAATCTCGTTGAATGATTTGTATTAATGCTACAATTGGTTCGAACGTTTGATGAGAAATTTGAAGTGACTTTCCTGGGAAAATTCACATGGAGAGAACTAAAACCAATAGGTTTAGACATCCGAATGTCAGTTACACCTTTGAGAATTAAATCCAAGGTATGCTGAAGTCGACCAAAGTAATTGTCATTCAGCTTCAGTTTGCTCTTCCGTTGAACATGTCCTTTTGAATTACAAAACAGACATACTTTCTGATCACCGAAGTGATTAGAGTGTGTAATATTAGAAAAATCGTTAGAAGATTTCTTCATTCCATGAAACGAGGTAAATCCAAGATTAGTGGAAGAACCAAACACTTCTTTATCAATAGGAAGGGTTTGCGGTTTAACTTCTGAAGTTGTTTTCATTTGAGAAACATGATTAGACTTAGTCACGTTTTCAAATATCACAATAAAGTCAGAAGTATTTTGTATGACCGACTCCCAAGAACGACTGATATCTTGAACAGAGAGATTGCTCAAAAGTTGTTCAATTTTACAGGCATCTTCTTTGAGTTTAGCCTCGAGAGAGGTTCATGATGAACAACCTACAACATTTTCCTCACGAAGAACCCTTAGTTGGGAATCACGATCTTTTATCATACCAACCATTGTATTGACCTTGTGTTTCAGCCTGTTGATTTCAACTGCCCGGATTCTAAAAAGATTTAGAATCGCTGCACTCTCTTGGGCTGCTTCATTTTCTACTTCAGAATCAGATTCATCAGTAAGAAAAACAGGGTAACACATATAAATACTTGTCTGTTTCGTAGGAACAGAATGTTCATCTATATGTGAGATAGACAAGTCTTTCTCTTTAAAAGATTTCATCGAAACATAACTTTTGTCTCTGGTGATGCATTTGTCAGAGATAACACTACTATCCATAGAGTCAGATCGCTACAAACACAGACTTATAAGGTCTTAAACGTGTTTTCCTGCTCTGATACCAATTGAAAAAGCGGGGGTCTAACAACCACACCCAATATTTCGCTTAGCAATTTGTATGGACTAACTTCAATATACTTTTAAGAGAATCAACTAGACAATCAGACCAAATCCTAAGAAAATATATCCAAGAGTTATATCTCTCTTTCTTATTGTAATCAGCAAATCAAACAGATAGAAATCCGTGAGTCTGATTAATATAAGAAACAACTTGGACGGTATCGAAAACCAATATCCACGTGTCAATCAATTCAATCAACAACCAAAGGTGGGATTCACAATTAATTGAACTTACACACAACCTGTGATATCTCAATTATATAGAAAATATAATGCGGAAAAGAAATAACACAGACACCAGAAGTTTTGTTAACGAGGAAACCGCAAATGCAGAAAACCCCCGGGACCTAGTCCAGATTTGAACACCACACTGTATTAAGCCGTTAAAGACACTAGCCTACTCCAAGTTAACTTCGTACTGGAATGTAGTTGAGCCCTAACCAATCTCACACTGATCAAGGTACAGTTGCGCTCCTTACGTCTCTGAATCCCAGCAGGACTATACGCACTTGATTCCCTTAGCTGATCTCACCCACAACTAAGAGTTGTTACGACCCAAAGTCGAAGACTTGATAAACCAATCTGTCTCACACAGATAAGTCTATTGAATAGATAAATCTCTATCCCAAAGATAAACTAACGAGTTTTGTTCCGTCTTTTTACAAATCAAGGTGAACAGGAACCAATTGATATATCGGACTTATATTCCTGAAGAACAGCCTAGAAATATCAATCACCTCATAATAATCTTAATCGTATGGTAGCGAAACAAGATATTATGGAATCGCAAATGATAAGGCGAAGATGTTTGTGACTACTTTTTATCTTGTCTATCATAGATTAAATCTCTAGCAAATATTAGAGAAGATAATACTCAATCACGATAGAAAACAGCAAGATCAGAATACGCAACTACAGAGAAAGTAGTTGGGTCTAGCTTCACAATCCCAATGAAGTCTTCAAGTCGTTAACCTACAGGGTTTTAGAAAAACCTAAGGTTAAAGGAGAATCGACTCTAGTCGCAACTAGTATCACACAGGATGTGTGGGGATTAGGTTTCCCAGTTGCTAGAGTTCTCCTTTATATAGTCTTCAAATCAGGGTTTGCAATCAATGTTACCTTGGTAACAAAGCAATCAATATTCACCGTTAGATGAAAACTTGATTAGACTCAAGCTAATATCTTTCAACCGTTAGATCGAACTTAGCTTGTTACACACAAATGAAAAGTTACTTTATTTAGATATGAGTAACCGTACCTAAACGTGTGCACCTTTGTTGGATCAACAATAGTTAACCGTAGTTAGCCATATGCGCACTTTCATATCAACCATATTCATCTTAACCATAACTAGTTCAAATGACTCAAATGAAACTAGTTCTAGAGTTATTCAATAGTTTATATTCTCATAGAAGTATACAAGACACAATTGAAGCAAAATCGATTTTGATTCACTCAAATCAAGTTATGAACATTATAGCCACGGTTTGCAAAAGATTCCATTCCTTATTATATAAATGTTTTAGTTCATGAACAAACCGATTTTAGAACATAACTCACTCAAGTATGCAAATGGGTACGCATACCTTAGTGGGCGGACTAAGTTTGGGTTCGCCAGAACGCGAACTGGTAGGCATACCACAAACTCAGTAAAGTCCCGGAACTTGAACCTCACGTCAGTACGCGTACCGGTATGCGTACTGAGTTCCCGGACCTTGACTAAACCAAAAAGTACACATACGGGTATGCATACCATGGTTCTCGAACTTGGATTACGCATATGCAAGTACGCATACTGTACTTATATCCAATTGTTCTAAACTCTGATTTCAACCATTGAAATATTCTCGGAAGACGACAATAGCTGTCTCACACAAACTATTAGCTTCAAAGCAATTTTCAAGTGATCGAATGATCAATATGAAACATTCCAAGTCTACATCAAATTACTGTCTCACACAAATCATGTAAGATGTTACCAGACGATTTTTACATGATCATCTTTTGACTTTCGTTAAGAATATAAGATTAATTTGGCTAAGCGAAAGCTTACCAACATATATTTCGAGAAATATGTAAGCGAGTTAAACTTAGCTCGAAATATTAAATGTGTATAATCGAAATCTATATAGCTATACGACTTTTGTCTCAAATAGGAGATAGAGTAGATAGACTTTTGAGTGATAGATGAGTTCAAGTCTCCACATACCTTTTGTTGATGAAGTTCCACAAGCTCCCCTTAGTAGTTCTTCGTCTTCAATCGATGAACGCCGTGAAGTCTATTGCTCAACTACACTTTCTATCCTAATCCGAGACTTAGCTATAAGTAGACTAGAAATCAAGACTTATAGTTTTGACAACTAAACTTGACAACAAAATTGAGATAGCAACGCTTGAGAGTTCGATCGAGCAGTGCTCTAGCTCTTTCTATGTGTCCTTATCAAAATTTGCTTTATTTTGTAGTTATAAAAGCAAGTTAATGAAGTGTCTCGTGAATTCTGTCATTAATTTTTTCTGGATATCCTTCTTCCAGTGCAACTTGCAGATTTGCACAAGCCAATGAAAGGCATCAACAATCGGTATCGATCTGTATTAATATTAACACGCTTGGGAAATACTCAAGGATAATTTAACTATTACCATTTATTTTTTTGTTTACGGGTTTTTCAAATTACTTTTTTTTTAGTATCCCCCAATTTGTGGTGGTATCCCCCAATTGTTGGTTCTTTCGGTTAGACCTCTATATCATTTTCTTTAACTACTTTTTTTTAATTATTATTCTAAATAAAATACAAAAAATTAGACAAGTGGTAATCACTTTGGTTATTTGTTTTTACATTCATTTAATGTCTTTACGTTTGTTTTTTTTGTTTTTTTAGATAAAAGGAAAGTTGTTGATGTAATTAGCTCTTCTTCTCACTTGTCTAAATAAAGAATAAAAGTAAATCGGTTTTGAACCTTAACTATTATAAAGTGAGTATCTTGGAGTTGTATTGACTCAACTTAGTCTATAGATGATCACTCAAGGTATCAAACTTATAGGTTGAACCGAAAATATTGTGGTGTACTTGGGTACCCTCGTCATTTCATAAAGCATTTGGAAAGACACAAAGAGTTATAGGTGTCTGTTTCAGCTATTTAGAAGTCTCCATGGCACTGGTTTCATTTACAATATCTATGCATGATAAGCTAAACACGGTGTTAAGTGGATTTGAGTTACATCTATCATATATGATGCTAACAATCAGTGCCGTCTTTTACGTAAAGAGAGATGGTCGATCGCTCTAAGCCCAAAAAATTAATTAGGAGGCCAAAATAAAAATCTATTCTCTAATTATATATATATGTGTACGCAGTTCTTAGTCAAATATTAAACTGGCAATGCTCGGTTAAACCCACCAAGTGTTGGTATGTCAAGGTTGGTTTTCATATTTTAGTATCAAAACTCATAAGTTGCTTGATTAGATTACTAGAGTCAACGTCGTTAGGTTAGACTAGGAAGTCTAGAAATGTTGAGACATACAAGTATTACTCCAAAGACCTATCGACATCAACAAACACATCTCCTTATACTTGAGGTTACTAATACATGACTTGACTTGTTTCCATTTCTATATCTTAAACTTTCAAGTCGATCTGATTAAAAACATAGCATGCGAAGTTATATACATGAGACTCTAGTATTAGAGACTTGATCATCTTATTATGATCAAAGTGTCAAGGAACAATATATCAATAGTTATGAATGCTTTATACTGGTATATTGAATTACGAAGTATAACGCTTATCTTTTGAACCTCGTAGTTGTGACATCAACATAATATTTGCAACTCGTTATTAGATTGTGTAGTGAACATATGTTTGATTTCATGCCTAGAAAACTATGTTTAATTACATGAGTTTAAGGAAGTAGACTTACGAACTTGTTTCGTAATTGAAAGAAATCAAGAGAATTAAAGGTCTGGTTTTCATTGAAGATCCAAGGTTCGACCGATCCTAACCTATATAGGGAATCAAGGTAGAACCGATCCTAACCTATGTTTGGAGTCAAGGTAGAACCAGTCCCAATAGGCAAAACCGATTTCACTAAGTCACGTATACTTTAGGGTTTGTATGATTAGGAAAATTCAAGATGTCGACATAATAAATAATTGAACGTGAGCCGAAATCTTATTTATTAATTATTCAAAGATATTCATTGATATTTAAGGTGAGATCCCAGACCAAAATGGTTGGGAATCTTTTAAGATTTTCGAATGAATATGTTTTTGTTTTATCAGCAAACACAACATATCTATGGAAAGATACATTAGTTAATTAGTGCTAGATAATATTGAGTTGTCCAAGAGATTCTGGTTATACAGTTGGATATTTGTTGGAATTACACAAAACCGAATTAGGCGCTTTATTGCATATCTTAAGAATATTTTCATTTACGCAAATTCCTTGGTGTCCAAACTAACTTGGTCTATAAATAATGAAGTTTGTTCTTTTTACAATTTTATCCTCAGGCAGGAACTTCGTTTTGTAGTCACTGTTATAGCTCACTAACAGTATAACTTGTAATACTATCTTGGGGAGGAGAGTAACCTAATTAGGATAAATCTCTTACATAAATCGATTGGTGGGATCAATCGCTTGTTATTTTAGTTTAAATACTTCTTTGGGATCAAGAACAATCTACTAGTACAGTTGGTGGGAAACTAGAATTGCATTTTTATTTTAGTTTCTAATATTGATTTGATTGACTAACGGTTGTTAACTCTTGATTGCACCAAGTTTGATTATTTTTGAGAGCCTTCTATCTGACATAAGGTCACTAAATCTAGATCAAGAAATTAGCGGATGTTCAGATCTGATTTTAGATTTGAAGTTGACTTGTGACCATCCATTGTTACCAAACTGCGTTCTGTGCGTGATCGATCATAAGTTGGAATCAAGTTTTTTATTGTGAAGGTATAGAAGACTATTGAAGATCTGAAGAAAAACATATTTTTCTTATTGGTTTTTTATCTTTGTGATTTGCTTCGTGCACAAACTTGATCGACTGGGATTCGACTAGATCTAGTTTATATTTTAATAGACTTGTTAGTGCTAGTCGTATTTAGATTGACAAGCTATCATTCGGTGGTACTCTTCAGTATCCAAATCTGGTAGTTCTGTTTGACCTGATCTAGTTAAGTTGTTAATTCAGATCTTGGAAGATTTAAACCCGACAAAGGAGAGTTTAATTGATTTAAACAGAAAGTCCTTTGCCACACTCAACAATATATCTCTGATTAACTTCCTGAGATAGGATAGTGGATACCTAACAGATTAGTCCTTTACTGTTCGGAAGATGATCGAAAGGTTTGGGTGCTTAAAGTCTTCAGAGAGGCTAAAACAACTTAAGATAGTGGACTTTATCTTAGAATTCGCGTGTGTTGGCCAGATTAGTTGTAGGCGTCAGGATACTGAGGAAACTAGGTGACTAGGGGTAGTTTACTTGGTCTCAACTATACACAGTTGGTAGTGTCTTTGTATATCGGCTTAATTATGAGAGTATTAATTCAAAACTGGACTAGGTCCAGGGGTTTTTCTACATTTGCGTCTCCCCGTTAACAAAATCTTGTTGTGTCTTTACTTTTACTTTCCACGATTATAATTATTGTTTTAGTTATAATTAAAAGTAAATACATTGTACGTTAATCCCAAACAATTGGGTTGATCTCTATAGTTTGAGGTTCGGTTTCGAACTTGTATTATATACCAAGTGTATACCTAGTATCGTACTTATAAGTTGATATCGAAAAGATTGTGGTGTACTTGGTACCCTCGTCATTTCGGTTAACATGAGAAAATATAACTTTTATTATATATCTCTTAAAGTTTTTGGTACTAATACTAGTATTGTCTTAGGTGTTTTCGTATTACTAACAACAAACAACTTTAATGGATAACATAACAAACATCTCATAATACAAGTCTTTTAAATTTCATGTTTCTCATATGTGATTAATGTGATATTTTTATATGTTTAGAATATAAAATATGATTCATATGATACTTTTCTCATTTCAAAATGTAAAATACTTCATATATCTTGTAATTGTATTTGAGTAATCTTTTGTTTTTCTTGGTTTTTGTTTGTTGATTTTCTTACTTGGAATCACGATTTAGTTTTTATTTTTATAACTATATTGGAAATTTTGAAGTTTTCAATTAGTTGTTAATTCTTATCTGATTAAGTTTTGAAGTTTTCTGTTAGTTGTTAATCTTATGTTCTTATCCGATTAATATATGTACAGATTAGAAAGTATAAAAAATGTCATAATTTCATCTTCAAATCTCTTAACCAAAGAGTTAGTGCAGCTACCAAAACCGCCAAACATGCTAACATCTTAGAGTTAATGTAAAGCCGAAACCCGCTTAGAACTGTCATCAGATTGTCCTGCATCGAAATGGTGAAGGAAACCAGAGCAAGAAAAACTTCTAGATATACAAAGCAGCCACACACTATTGTTCCCGTCTTTCCGCATGCCTTGTTTGCAACATCTGAGAATGTCTTAGCTTCATTATCGGTCATCTTGTCAACACACAGAGCAAGCATTTTTGATGTATAACCACCTAAGATGCCAAAAGAAACTAAAACAAAAGCAGAGATCCATCCTCCCTGTTGTATTGCAAATGGCTATGATCCTCCGGTTGTTACAGAAGGCGATGTAACTGTTCCGAAGGATATTAGTGATTATGATGCTGCCGAGATTCTTAAATTCTGATGGATTAAATGTTATCATCCATGCCATTACCCACACACTATGATATTACGGAAATGAAAATCTCCTAAGTGATATGAATAAATTAATGTGTTATTTTACTGATTAACAAAACAATACATATGTAAAAGATATATACAACATCTCTAAATTTTATAAAGCTTTAAGCTACGAAAATTGATATCTTCACTTGCACCATCTCTTCGGATAACTAAAAGACTGAAGTGGAAACGAGTAAAGCTTTAAGTTACCAAACTCAACAGAAAACTTCAAAACTTAATCAGATAAAAATTAACAACTAATTGAAAACTTCAAAATTTCCAATATAGTTATAAAAATAAAAACTAAATCGTGATTCCAAGTAAGAAACTCAACAAACAAAAACCAAGAAAAACAAAATATTACTCAAATACAATTACAAGATATATGAAGTATTTTACATTTTGAAATGAGAAAAGTATCATATGAATCATATTTTATATTCTAAACATATAAAAATATCACATTAATCACATATGAGAAACATGATACTTTTCTGAAGTGGAAACATGTGAGCACATCATCCCAAAAGGAGTGCTCAGTGGAAACAAATACAACGTCCAGGTAATTACTAACATGTTTCACAGTTCTACTTGAGAGAATTATTAAACATCTTTTTACACACAATACAAAGCAGAAGATTGCTCTTGCTCATCTCCGCGGATATTGCGTCCACAAACAACACCTATAAAAGATCCACCACCGGATGGATCTACGAGAAATGACTTCGAACAACCTAAACATATATTATTCTAACCTCGTCTCACTCTAGGGAAAATAAGATGGTAGAATAACCCCGGTCTCAAATGATAACGTCATCCACACGAAATACATACATCCCATGGTTCAGGTTTCACCATCAAAGTCTAGGAAATAGAAAAAAGTTGGGATATTTTGACTTTGGGTCACAAAAAAGTGACCAGAATTGCGTCTGGATCACGAAGAAATTTAAATTAGAGTTTGGATCACAAGACTCCGGTTGATCGTCATGACCGTTATATAGATAGTTAAATACGGAAATTTCCAACTAAAACTCAAGTTTTCTTATATTTACTAACTTTGCCATTACACTTTATGTGAAAAAAATCCCAAACACCACCGTCAAATTCTGTTTCGGTTCTTTTTCCCGATTCATTCACCACCTCCATGGCTCCATCAACTGATAAGTTTAATTGATGACTGGTTTTGTTCCTCATGTTTTATGTTGCCAGTCTCTCTCATCATCCCCGTCGTACTATTGCTAAAAAAGTTGAGAATTTCATACACTAATTTGAAAAAGTTTCCAAGCAAAGGAGTATGTTCAATTTGAATCCTTATGTAACTGCTGCAGATGTTCAATTAGAAAAATGACAGTAGAGAAAAACTACCTCTTCCCTAGATGAACCGACAGTTTTTGGAAGGGATGAGGACATAAAATACATAGTTAAACAAAGAGGGATATGTTACAATGATTGAAACAGAAACAACAATTGACAAGTTTAATGAGAGTAATATATATTTAGCATGAGGGTGGAATTGGATGTGTTTATAGAGCTCAGTTTGATGATGAGAATCCCATTGATGGCGTTAAGAGATGGAATTGTGAAACACGGGATGCAGAAACTGAATTTGAGGTATAACTTCATCTTCATTTGTAGAATTAGTGGTTGTGTATGATTACTCACTAAATTAAGTTGTTAATTTTAGAACTGGAAGAAGTTTTAGTGTTTTGGTGTGATTAGAATTATTGGGTATTAATCCAACTCGAATTTGCAGGGAAGGAGTTGTACAAAAGGGTAAATAAAATCATCAGGCAACATATCTCACTCAACATCAAAGCGCACAGCAGGTGTTTGAGAAAAGTCTTCAATGAAGTTTTATGAGTCACAAGCTAACGGTAACTTGTGCCATTACCTAAATAGAAAACAATTAAAAAAATTAACGGTCAAGACGGTCAACTTGAGTCCTGTGACCCAACTCTAATTAAAAAATTTACATGACCCAAACACAACTCTGGTCACTTTTTTGTGACCCAAAATCAAAATATCCCCAAAAAGTTTGATTACTATGTTCCGACCTGTAGATTCAGATTGTTATACTCCAGTCAAACTACTAAGACTGAACAATCAAGCATAATATGCATACGACTAGTCTCCCCGGATAAAATATGTATATATAATATTGAGAGTCTATTCCACACCTGATCAATCATATTGAGAGCCAATTCCTCCCTTAATATTTTATTATTGGGTCACGCCAATATTCCACGGACCCGAATAATATTAAGAGCCGTTTCCACCCCCTAATAGAGATAATATTGAATGCCAATTCCGCACCTAATAATTTGATTTAATGAGAAGTTGTGGAGAACACAGACACTTCTCACGGGGAGTCCAAACAATGCATATCAGGCAACATACTCAATAAATTTCATACGAACATATTCAGAAGTACCAAAGATTCATCATGCTCGTAGATTCAATGAAAACTTAATAATTTCAAGAAAGATAAAGTAACTTAATGATTGCAAGAAAGTTACAAAAGTTCCCAGAATCTACCGCCTCACCCGTTGTATCAATCATTGTTAATAAAGATCAACTGTTAATCACACATGCACTCCAAGAACTTAGCCGAAAGGGCTCACACAATAATCTTACAAGTTCCAGTTAATGGCTAGGTAAACTATTCACCCATTTATGGTTTTACACATTTTCATTCTCTACCTTTAGCATGTCTAAAGGTTTACTAATCCAATTGGGATGATTCTATAGTCCGTTTGATAAGTCTAGAAAAGATATACAATTTTTTTTTGAAGGAACCAAAAGATAATTCGGACCATAATGGGTCAAATACATCAAAATAGAAAAATTGGCTACCACACGAGCCACGTGCTTGATCCAACCCATCCCATCGAACCGGCCCGTTAACCAAGTATGAACTACTATGTCAACCAACATTCATTAACAGTCAACAAGCGGTCAACGTCATAATAGTTAAGTCCAGAGTCCAATGGTCAAGGTCAAGTCAGGTCAAAGAAGTCAAAGTCCGGACAACAGTCAAGGTCAGGTCAACTGAGTCAAATCGGGAAACACCTGGTCACAGAATCAACTCAGTCAGATAACTGAGTCGGACAAAAACAAATCTGAGTCAAACTGAATAAATTCGAGACAGGCCAAAGGTTCAACCTGAGCCATTGCACTGGCCACAAACTGAAATGCGCCACAGTGGTGCATCACCAGTACCAACACACCAAACTATGCTCAATCTGAGCAACAATTTCTCCCTGCCATAGATTCATTTCAACTCTACTTCATATTACAACATCATCTTCCTTATCATTTCAATTTTACCAAACACCAACCATATATTCACTTCAATCAAACTTTATCTAATTCATTTGACATTACAAGTTCAGTTTACCTGAAATGTAGCTGCAGTCGCAAGCTTTAACTGATTCATTAACTATAATCTATATCTACCATTTCCAATATTCATTACAGCCACATCACTACTAAGCTGCCACAGTAACAACCAACACTTTCAGTCAACATTATTATGACTACTTCTTAACAGGATTAACACCAACTGCAAAACCAGTTTCTTTGCATCAAAACACCATCACCTAGCAATCCGCTCCTATCAGCTCAACTGCATTACCACCAGTCCCATTTACTGCAACCATTTGAGCTAGTCAAACAACAACCATGAGATATTCATTCTCTCAGCAAGATCCTAAACATTCATCTATAACTACCATTACAACACCATCCCCAATACACACAGTAATAGCATAAACCTCTCCACCCATTCAATCAAGTTCTTGAGATACTCTCATCCACAATAACATCAGGACCAAATCTCCATACCTGCACCATTTCATCTCAATCAATACACAACAACCTTCATTATCATCCACGATTCACTGAAACAACCACCATCATCTTCTTAACAGAAGAACTAAACCCTAGTTTTTGATAACAACTTCAATCATCGATTCTAAGCTAGTCTTCTACCTTACATCCTAATTCGTATCAAACCCATCTCCAATCAATCTTCTAAACCCTCAATTTCATATCCTTCATCTGTAATTCAAAACAATCCAACTCAAAGTAATCCATTTCAAGATCAATCCAAACCAAAAATATCTACTATGTCTTAATCAACTCAACCACCAGAATCATCTTCTCTGTTTCTACTCACCCCAAATCCTCAAGAACAAACCATAATACCCCTGAGATATCAATCTACTGTCTGAGACATGATTTCACATGTAAACTCAACTTAATCTGTTTAATTAACTCAATACCCATTTCTAATTTCAACTTACATCTTTTTAAATCAAAACCCCCTTTTTAATTTTTGAAAATACTTCAATCGCAATTAAGAACCCTAATTTCTGAAAATACTTCAATCTAAATAAGCTACACAATAATCATCACTATCAGTAACCCATCCTTGATCTTCCTCCTCTTGTTTCGATCTCATCTTCAATTTCACAAAAAAATCAAAACCAACTCCAGAAACCCTAATTCTAATTTCTCTTGAAAACATTTTCTTCTGAATCTGATTCGACCTCTTGAATCAACAACATCATCATCAACCATTCCATGGACTTTCTGCTTATCTCTAACTCTCAGAACCACTATCTCGTTGTCTCAATTCATTCACAGACGCAAAACACTGAAAGAAGTAGAAGGAAAGAAAAGATAAGGAGAAAGAAGAAGAGAAGAAAATGAGTTTCTCCTCAAGTGTCTTTGAGATAATACCAACCAAAATTACTTGAGCCCCCAGAAGAATGGACATGGGCAGCCAAACAATATTAAAATTATTATCTAACAATATAGAGGTGCCCTGAATAGAAGTTTGGACTGCCTTTAAAGCTTGCATAGTAAGTGACCATATTGCCCTTCATACGATTTAGATAATTTCTTCTTCGTCCGCTATCCGAACAACACATTCTTTTTTCTTTCTTTTTTTTGATAAGGAGAGAATGTTATTGATTTCTAGCAAGAAACGTTTACAAGATGTTTAGCTAAAAAAGCTATAAACCTCAGCACTGTAGTTCTCATATACTTTAACATTTGAAGCTTTCTCTCTAACAGACTTAGCTATTAATCAACTACTTGATTATCATCTTTACTAACAAAAGAACAAAAACAATGATTAAAACTAGAGATAAAGTGTTTTATCTCCTTTATTATATTCCTATTCTCCCACAGAACAAGTAATGAATCTCCAGTAACAGATTGTATGACCATCTTGGCATCAGCTTCAATGTGTATCTTTGACAGCTTCTTCTTCTTTGCCCACAATAATGCTTCATGTACTGCCATACATTCCCCTGTTTTTGGACTTAAAACTCCATTTGCATAGCTTCCTTTGACCCCACATCATGTACCTGTGTTGTCACGCATAACAAGACCAGTACCAAGCTAATTAGACCGAACAACACATTCAAGTAGTCCATTTCGCGTAAATTTTCGAGATCTATCCAATGGCATTAGCTTCATAACCAAATTATTGTTGGATTAATTTCTATTAATTATTATATGCGTTTAACTGATCGAGTCATTAACGGCTAAAACATCTCTTGACCGGTCTAATAGCGTTGACGAGCTTGAGGATCTTTACAGATAGCCTCACACTTCCTGACATGGATAAATTGGTGAAGTCAATCCAAGGGTATGGTTGATTACCTTTCATGGATGGGTATAATCAGATACCTATGAATCTTACTGATGAAGAGCATTTATAACTGACAGTGGGTTGTATTGTTTTAAGGCCACGTTATTTTTTCCAAAGAATACCAGCTCGACCTATCAAAGGTCAGTCAATACGTCCGAGTTTATAATGTAAAATGGAACCTCAGATAGTGATCCAGACTTGTTCTTCGCAAAGAAGAAAAAAAGAAGAAAGAAACCCATAATTTTTTTCTTCTTTTGACTTTCAAAATGTCAAAATGTCTTTTGTTTATCGTTTATTGAGAAAGTAATTTCACCACAGTCTCATACTCATGCATCTTAGAATATTCAAATTTTGATGATTTCCGGAGAAAAAAAGAAAACTTGACATGATAATTATGTCTTGGATCGTTCAAAAACATAATCATACGAGAATTGTTCGTAAACGGTGAAATGGGAATAACAAAATATATAAGTGGTTAAATTAGAACCTTTGCTAGCACAACGCCGAGAATTTGATTCGAGTGTGGCTGATAAGCATTGCCATATGGGCTTTAATAAGTTTGACAAGGTTTGCCCAGGCCCATCTGAGCCCTACTACTTTGGATTGGCTTAGGGTTCACTGCTTCACTGTATATCAGGATAACCTTAAACCCTAAACCATAGGAGATGAGCAAAACCTTCTTATTTTTACCAAATATGTAAAACCTAATAAACAAGGATCTAATTAAGGGCCCCACATAATATTTGTAACACCCACTGTTGAGATGCTCTAAGTGATAGGAGAAAAGATTCTAAATATGTAATGGTGGTTTTGGATCTTGAATTTTAAAAGTGGGATTTATGGGTCCATGGAATTTGGTGAAATTGTGTTTCCTTCGGTATGTTTGGTTGCCCAAATCCTTGAAATCACGTTTCCTACGGGAATCAGTTTTCCGCCAAATCCTCCATATGGAGTCCGACCCCTCCCCCTTAAGATTTGTTGGAAACTTATCAAGGGATTTATGGACCCACTTTTTTTAATTTTAAATCTCATATATATACAATTTTAAGATTTTGAGGGTAATACCAAACAGTATATGGACTTTAAAACAAGATAATTCTATAAATTCTAAGAATTTTAAATGAGTTGCCAAACACGTAAGGGATTTACATAATTTCCAGAATTTATAATCCCATGAATCCTCGAAATTGTGAATTCTGCAAACAACCCCACTAAGTTCAAAATTACAACCTAGGCTAAGGCAAAGGAAATAACTCAACAACAACCCAATTAACAAGGTTATCTAAATCGGGTAAAACCCGACCTGGAACAACAAATGAAAATGACGGGTGCTACAATTCTCATTTCTACTAATTGGGAAGCTCAATTTTTATCCGTTAATTAGTTAGCTCTTTCAAGACCATGCTATGATAACTGTCCTATTACCTTGCGTTGATACCCCAATTTGGCACATTAAATAGTGAAAAATATTGGATCTGAATGTGTACTTGTCCCAAGAGTTAAATCTGGTTCTGGGCTTCGGGATAGTAATGACTGGTAAGTGCCGTAAACTATATACATTCCCTGGAATTTAGAACACATCTTTAAATTTAGCTAGTTCTAGAATATATTGAGGAAATTATGGATCGAAACTGGAGGTGATTACCCTGAAGGATGTGGTGTCTATAATGAGTGGTGATATTCCTGGTGGTGGGGGAGTACGTGGTGCTGATTGAAATGGTTGAGGTGATCATTATATTGTTGCCAAAAGAAAAACTAAGTCACTACTATTCAGACCCAAATCTGATTTCAAGACCTCCAACAACTAAAATTCTATGCCAGGCATAGTCACAATTTAAAGTGGCCTCTTAAATGACCAACAAAGCACCTAAACTATATTAAAATCACAACTTAAAGTGGCTTAACACGTTTAGCCGCCTATAAAGCTAAACTAGATTACCGCTGCCACGGTGGGACGGCCGACCGAAGAAATCAGCACGAAAATATCATTTTTTCTGACATGGCGTGAAAGTATCGCGAAAGTATTAAAAGTATAATTTTTCCAGACACGGGGTGAAAATATCATTTTTCTTGACACGACGTGAAAATATCATTTTTCCTGACACATGGTGAAAGTATGACTTTTCCTGAAACGGAAAATTAGCCGATGCATAAACCAAAATATGGCTGCATAATGTGTTATGCATCCTTTGTGGTGTTTTTCATAATGTCTATGCAATCAATTTTCGAAAATTGTGCCTAAAGTGAAAGTATCACTTTTCTTGAAACGGATGTAGGACATCGTTTTATTAGTTGTAACGGAAAATAAGTCGATGCATAAACCAAAATATGACTACATAAATCCTTTGTGGTGGTTTGCATAATCGATATACATTTAATTTTTGAAAATTGTTCCTAAAATGATAAACACCTCCGTATTTTTCGTAAAAACTCTAAATTTGATATTGTTGTTTGTATCATTGTGTAGATTTTCTTAAAACCTTTCCAACCAGATGAAATTTGTAAAATTCCAAGGCACAGATTTTTAGATATGTTATATTAAAGTTTGGTTGCCAATTATACCCCTACAAAGATGGGACACATTAGGAGTTATACTAATTGGACTAAAAAAGAGGGACAAGTTAGTCCTTTCATTGTTGATTGAATTTTTTTGGTTACAAACACCAACTCCAATCGAATCCTGTTATTAGAAGGGAATGAATGGATTTGAGGAGGGAAAGATTACGAGGAGGGAATTAAAATTTGGGAGGAGGGATTGACCATTTGAAGAAATACTAAAATGTCCGTAATATCCTTGATATCTAATATTGTATGTTAGCAGTTATGGTTCCTATTTGGATATTACACTGGATTACACCGTTTGAAGAAATACAATATCCTGATGTAAATTGTGAGTTCATGATTCTATTTTTCATGAAAAGAGAAGGACGTCAATATTAATTTAATTATGATATGGACGTCCAGTTAAGAAATGTAACTATTATATCAAAGAATCACCATTTATCTAAATTAAATTTCAAGTTTCGACTACTGCTCTAAAGGCGATCTTCAAAGTAGCTCATCCAAATCATCTTATTTGTTCGAAATTACTTCAATAGCTTTGATATAAAAATCTTGATAAAGACAAAACATGATTAGAGAGATGGTGCAGTAGAGTTCCTAAGAAGTATATATTCTTTTATGGAGATTCATGTAGTTGTTTATAATCGGACAAGTTTGGAGGCGGAGAACTATCTTCCTAGCCCCTGATTTCTTAAAACAGTGATCACACTTATAAGATTGTACGTGTTCAATCACATTTATGTAAATCTAGGGTTTTTTTTTCTGGACGAACGAAAAAGAAGACAACAGTTAAGCTAATAAGGGTGAGATCGGTATTTTAAGAATATTTATTTCTTTTTATTGGATTTGTCTTTGACCAAACATTGACTTGAATTTAGCCTATTTTCTTCCCTCCACAAATGCATTCTTTCCCTCCTAATAACAGGACTCCAATATTTTTGTGTCAAATTGGAAAAAAAGTCATGCTTCACATTGAAATAAAGTCACCATATATAAGGCCCTCCATCGCTTCACTCGGTCGGCCCAATAATCTTTAATGGTGATATCTGATTTGTATAATGATCGATAATTATTGAACCAGCTCCTTAAGTGGACCACAAAGATTTCTGGATGTCATGGAACCGCTGAAAAATGATGCCACTGAAATCCTTGGTCCGACGAGATTCGCCACCACCCTGTGTTCTGCGCTTTCGAACCTTTCATTGCTTATCACCTGCATAAACAAAATACATCGATGGACAAATGCATACACAAAATACATCCATGGACAAAGCATTGTTGATTGTCCAATCACTAAAAAAATAAAAAATCTATCCCTGAATATTGCAGAGAAAAAAAAAGGAGTCTAGCTTCATTTTCTTCAACAGCAGCTGCATTTGTAGTCATACAAAGCATCGTCTTAAATACCAACTCCCAAGCTGATGCTGATGATACTGTCTCAAAATGGTGAGCCTCAACTTCCATCCAGTTCACCTTTACTGGCATCTTCTCTAGTGAAATTTTAACGGTGTTTGCTGCTCGCATAATCATGTGCGATGTATTGCGTGATTGCCCTAGATTCGAAGAGCTTCATATCTCCATCTTCAAAAGCTAGAATTAAAAAAAATAGTGAAAAAATCCTGTGATCCATCAATCAAAATTTTTAAATAAGAAGATCGGAGTTTGATCCGTGATCAGCTTACGTTGAGAGAGATGAAGGGTTAATGATAAGAGAAAACAATATCAATAGATAAGTTTTTTTTTTCTTGTTAAAGAAATACAGATAGATAGTTGAACGTGAATAGATATTTAGTTTAGGGTTTTACGGTGTCATTAAATTGGAGAAGAAAATTACAAGGAAAGAGGAAGATGAAAAGGAAAGAAGAGTGAGATTAGGAGGAAGAAACTTCGTGATTGTCGTTTGACTACCTTCATTTTACATTAAATAAAATCTAAGGGTATTGAGGATGGTTCCTATGGTTGAGGTATAAAAGTTGTTTTCTCATGCCATGTGGCATGGCAAACTAGTTTCCTCACTATGGTAAAACTGACAAATTCTATTAAAGTAGTATATTTTATTGTGTTTTGTGGGACCCTTATCAATAAAAAATTTAGTTGTTTGTGTTTGGTGGGGTATTTATTAAATTTTAAGGATTATATAATATTTTGTAGGACCCTTGTATAATAAAAATCTGTTATAATGACTAGGAGAGAAGAAGTAAAACAAAAATCAAAAAATTACCTAGCGGTGGAGAATACACTAGGAGATCTACACTACACCGAACGGTTGAGACTCGACCGCTCGGTGGAAACTTGACCTGGTCTGGCTAAGTGGCAAATTCGCCACTTAGCCAGGCCAGTTTGCTTGTTTGCCGGCTCCATAGTGGGTGCAAAACTGGCAAACTGGCCAGTTTGCTATGCCCATAGGAACCGGCCTAACAGAACATAAATCTCGATTATAGATAAGATTAGTTTATTATTGATTGAATAAGTGATTTATTTTTTCTAAGCAAATTAAAGTCTTTTATTCCCCTGTTAACTTGTATACGGGTATACAAGTTAACATGATCCTAAATTTAGTTCTAAAATATAGCGAGGAAATTATGAATCGAAACTGGAGGTGATTGATTGAAACATAAATATTACCTCTCTCTCTTCTTTCTCTTCATCTTCCCTTCTCAAACAAAAGAAACAAAAACCCAGAGTCGTCTTGCTCAGATTTGGTCTTTTTGGACCGGATCTGAGTAAGAATTCTTTCTTTTAAAGTTTTTGGTAGTAGGTAATTGAATAAGATGTTTTTACATCATTTTTGGTGTCTTTTGACATATTTCTTCGTCGTTTTGGGGCTATTTTTCTTCATCGTTGTGGGGCGAGTTCTTCAAATTTTCATGGTTGGTTTGTGGTATTCTCGATTCAAAAACATCGACAATTTATCATGACATCGTGCATCCGTGTTCGTGTGGATCGGCAATTTTATGGGCAAAGTACTCCTTTGTTTTAGGAGCATCTCTTATAGAAGTAGAATACAATCAGATTAAATGGTCGAAAATTTTCCGAATATACCATCATCTCTCCCTTATACATAAAATTCTTTTGGATATCTAAATCGCTATTTCTCTTCGCGATCTACTTGTAATTGGTGTCCTCATTTGTATTAGGGTTTTGATTATCTTTTATTTTGATGTTTTTGTTAATTTTGTAAGTGAATATGTAATCACTATTTTGATTTAAATGAATTGAAATATGTTAATTCTCTAAAATTAAAAAGAAAAAAATAGAAAAAAAAGAAAAGAAATCGGAGGTGATTACTCTGAAGGATGTGGTGTATATTCCCGGTGGTGGGGGAGTACGTGGTGCTGATTCAAACGGTGGAAATGATCATAATATTGTTAGCAAATAAAGAACTCACAAATTATTTATGGGACAACTGAAACTTTGATTTCAAGAACATGAATCACTACTACTCAGACCCAAATCTGATTTCAAGACCTCCGACAACTAAAAATTTATGGAAGGTTTAGTCGCAATCACAATTTAAAAGTGGCCTCTTATTGTGCGCACATGAAAACTAATAAAGCGCCTACACAATATTAATAATTCACAGCTAAAAGAGGCTCAACACGTTTAGCCGCCTATTAAATATTCTTTAATCGTGATATCTGATTTGTATAATCGTCGATAATTATTGAACCAGCTCCTTAAGTGGACCACAAAGCTTTCTGGATGTCATGGAACCGCTGAAATGATGCCACTGAAATTCTTGGTCCGACGAGATTCGCCACCACCCTGTGTTCTGCGCTTTTGAACCTTTCATTGCTTATCACCTGCATACATAAAATACATCCATGGACGACAAAGCATTATGATACTCGTAATAATACTATCATTCTAGCTAAGATACGACAATTCATGCATCCATACCTGGAGTAAATCCCCGATATTCACTAATAAAGATCCATGGACTGGTTTAACATCGACCCAGAATTTCTGATGTAAGAACTGAAGGCCACCCATGTCGTCTTGGAGTAGAAGAGTGAAAAACGACGGGTCTGAATGCTTACCACTACCTAGAGTTAGTTTTGGCTCTGGGCATGCTGGGTAGTAATCACAAATATGATCCAAGGTCTTGGTACAACCCAGTTCCTTAAGGTGGTCACCTGCGAGCCCCAAACCCTCAGATAGTAACTCCGTGAGAATATCTCCCAGATTGATAACATGCTTTGTGTACTCCCGCATAATATCTCTGAATGACCAATTTGTAATGATAAACCAGAAATAGATCACTATAAGAAAGATTTTCTACAACAAAATATGAAAAGAGTACCTGAATGTCTCCGGTAAATCTTGTGGGTTGATGGGATCAGGAGATAACATCCGACAGACTAAGCTGTCCTTCCATTCAGCAAACCTTGCTTTATGAAAATGAAAATGATTATCAAAATACACCGTACTTTTGTTGGGATCTCTTGAGTACATGGGCTTCTTCATCTCCGCGTCTTGCTCATGAAATCTTTTCACCCCTTTTATCATTTCATCCATCACAGTTATAGGGATCCCGTGGTTAATCAACTGAAAGAATCCCCATGTCTCTGACGCATGTCGAATTTCTTTGACAATCTCCTTATTTCGTTGTTCATATCCGATATCATTTTTGCTCATCCATGCAATCCCTTCAAGGTCAATCACTGGAGCCTCAAACGCACTACTATTCTCATTGTTAACACAATTTTTAAGCACACGAAACTCCTCCTCCTCCTCAGCGAGCTCATCATCTGGTCGAACGAAGATCCTAGGAATCTTCAATAGTTCTCCAGAATCAACAACTCCTTTAACACCAGCTTTTGTGTCATCAAATACTTTCATGTCTTTCTTACGATCGTAACTAGCCAACTCATGACCGCCAAGGAACTCTCGACCATAGTTGGGATCATTATTCATGATCTGAAAATGGAAGTAATAGAGAACAAACTATACAAAGAAGGAAATTTCCAAAGAATGCTGGTATTTAAAAATCTTTAAATGTTCTGTTTTATCTTGTTTTACTCTCCTATTTAGTATTAATTGTCGACCTGACCTTTTTTATATTGATTTAGATTCCAACTAATCATTTCAAGGATTTAATTAATCCCAACTTGGTTGGGTCAGAAAAGTGAGTGGATATGACGACAATACCGACATAGACCGATCAGTGTATATTGTTATGCTAAGATCCGACATTGATAAGGTTATTCATCTGATCATCTGTATATTTATGTTTGACAAAGAAAACTCTACCTGTTGGTGGAGAAGTGAATACAAAATAGTCAACTGTAGGTGGGAAAGTATGTACCAACGAATAAATACAAAGACTTGACCGTACCCAACTAGTCATAAGTACGGTTCAACACTCCCCTAGCCTGTCCCTAAGGGTGGTGCATAGTGAGTGCATATCACATTTGATTTTCCCATTGTCCCAAAAATCTGCACTTGTGAGTTGTGACTTTCTCGAAAGTTTTATCAGTCAGTGTAAGATTTCCATTTGAGATTATTTTTTTTGAAATTGATCACCGAAAGCATCACAATTATAATGGGAAGGTCCTATTTTGTGAGCTTTTGCATGTTTTTGTTTTTGTTTTTGGAAGCATTTATTTATTGATAGAAGATTATGTTACAATTTGACGTGGGTATGTGGTACCCACAGAGTTACGGAAAATAATTTGACTAATACAAATCGGGATTGCCTGGTCCCAAATTTTGGTTGAAAGATTTTTCATTTGACTTCCGTCAGCCGCATGATTGGTCAAGCCATCCACTGCTTGATTTCATTTTCTATGATTGTGTTGGATAGCGGCTTGCGGAATCTGTCGTATTCTAATCTTTATTTCTTCAATCATCCCAGAGATATGCCAAGGAGGATCAGTATAGGATCTGACGAAGAACAGAAGGTTTTCAAAGTCCGAGTTTCTGCAATTAAGGCAGTTGTAATTCCTAAAGGTTGGGTCATAGCCGTAATTGTTCGCGCTACGGAGTCTCTGCAAATGAAACCGGCACCTGCGAAACCTGGATGCCCCCTGGCTGCCCCTTCCGTGTCAATTTTAATCCAATTCAAGTTTGGTGTGGACCAACCTACCAAAATTGTGGAAATCCTTTTGGCATTTCTTGAGTGGTTAAGAACTGGTGAATCTCCCGGTAAAACTGGAGGTAAGGATTCTATTGCCACGGAATATTCTTGCTATTGTTTTTTTGCCCAAGCCAGTATTTCTTCTGATGTTGTTTGCTTTTAGCAGTAAATTAGTTCATTCCTGGCTAGCCATAAGGTCCATAATAGAAAGCAAACAGAAAAAACAACAGATACTGGTGCCGATTATTGTAGAATTTGGGAAATGGTTGTTTGCGGCGTTAAAGGACATGTGGGGTTATAGTTGGAGTTTGGTAAGGTTGATAGCTGAGTGAATAAGGTGTTCCAAGCTGCAGTCGCCGTTGGGCAGTGAATTGGTCAGATGGATGTGATGTAAGGTAGAGAAGGTTGGTAGACCCTCATTGATTGGTTTCCACAAGAAAAGATGGATTTTTGGTGGACATGGTAAAGTCCACAAAAATTTTGTAGGTGGGAGGGGTTTTTGAGTAGGTTGACCTTTGGTTAGACATTAGTATCCCAATGAAGTAGTGTATTTTCCAGGTTTTGAATGGGGCCAGATTATTTTGTCCTGGGGGCTATCTTGGGGTAGGTGGATGTTTATTATTTTCCGAGCTGTATGATTGGGTAGGGTGTATGGGAGATCAGATCAGTGATATCAGCCACTTTCCAGATAGGGTAACATTGAGCTGGGTCTAGGTTTGGGGAGTGTGGAATCCAGTTGGCTTCTATTGGTGTTGATAACCCATTTCCAATACAATGATAATCAATTGTTGCATGGTAGGGACGAGTGATGCTAATTGTCTCCATTGAGCGCTGGAGGAAGACGGTATGGTATCAATGCCCTGTAGAATTGGTTGTTGGTTGAGATATTTTTCACTGCATAGACTTCCACAAATGGATTGTTCATGTAAATTCCAGATTCTTTTCATGAGAAGTGCCTTGTTATGATCACTGTTTTTCCTAATGCCTAGCCCTCCTTCAGATATTGTTTTTTTTTAATTTATCCCAATCAATGGGATGAAGCTTTTTAACTTAAGAATCATGTCCCCAGAAAAAATTCCTTGTGATACGATCTATTTGTTTATGGACATTGATGGGTAGATTTTGTGTTTGCATGAGGTGGTTTGAGGTGGGGGTTAGGGATGTTTTAATGAGGACAAATCTTCCATATGGAGTCAGACATTGTGTCATCCACCCTTTAGCTTTTCGAGCTAATCTTTGAAGGAGCGGTGCAAAGGTGTGATTATATGCTCTTCCTTGTTTGAATTGGACTCCAAGATAAATTGGGGGTTTTAATGTGGACGACATATCGAAAAATTGCTGCAGATTACTTATTTCAACCGGATCCAATCTCAGGTGATGAATAATTAATTACTGATTTGGAAGTATTAATTACCTGGCCTGCCGAAGTGCCGTAAGAGTGAAGCAGGTTCTTGAGTTGGAGATTACTCCGTGTAGAAGCTTTATATGTGATTAGAAGATCATCGGCATACATTAAATGAATAATCGGTAGAGCTTTTCTTGAAATGTTAAGTCCTCGAACCAACTTTTGATTTTGAAGGTTTCCTAGATTGGTAGGCAGGATTTCCGCACAAATTATGAATATATAGGAAGATAATGGATCTCCTTGTCTAATACCCCTAGTTGGGATGATATATCCATGAGGTGTGCCATTTATGTTGATCGAGTACATAATAGTTGTGACGCATAACATAATGTAATCTACAAAAATTTGGAAATCCAAGTTTGGTGAAGGCAGCTTTGATGAATCCCCAATCTAAGCTGTCGTAGGCTTTCTGGATATCCAGCTTTAGAGCTATTTTCGGATCTCTGGTGAGGCTTGAAGTTTTTATATGGTGAAATAGCTCTCCATAAATTGCTATGTTATCATGAATTGATCTTTTTGGTACAAAGCACTTTGAAAAGGGCTTATCAGAAAAGGGAGTAGTGGTCTAATTCGATTAACTAGGATTTTTGCAATGTTTTTATAAGTGACGTTACAAAGTCCTATGGGTTTGAATTGAGAAGGCTTTGATGGGTGGTCCACTTTGGGTATTAGTATTAGGTATGTGTGGTTCATGAGTGGATGTATATTAAGATCATTGAAAAAAATGTGAACCATGGCAATCAATTGAGGATGAGTTGTTTCCCAATTTTTTTTGGAAAAACTTACTCGTATAACCATCTGAACAAGGAGAACTCTCAGAGTTTATGGAGAATAAAGCTTGTTTGATTTCTGCTGCAGTTACCTCTCTAGTAAGAAGGTCAATTTGTCTGGGACTTAATCTGGGATTGATATCTATGAAAAGATCTTCATCTATGATTGTAGGTTGAGCCGTGTATTGTTGGGAGAAATGGTCAAGAATGAGTTGAACCACATCTTCCTTCTTATTGACCCAGTTGTTCCGTGGGTCCTGAAGTTGTTGTATATTATTGCATGCTCGGTGGATGGTTGCTTTAGTGTGGAAGAAGGTTGTGTTGATATCACGTGATTGTAGCCATTGGATTCTGGATCTTTGTTGCCAGTATGTTGCGTGACATTGTAGCAGTTATGTGTGATCTCTTCTTAGTTGTTGTTCCTAACCCATCCAGAATTCCAGGTCATTACCCGATTGGGTAGCACACTGATGTTGAGCCTGTTTTATTTTTACCGTCGATTTTTTGATGATAGTTGGAAGACGGCCAAAAGTTTCCTTGTTCCACTTCATGAGGGTTTGTCCGGTTGTTATGAGCTTTAATTGAAGGTCCAGGGTAGGTTCCAAATCTTGCTGTTTTACCCAAGACGAATCAACCACCAGTTTGAGTTGAAGATGTGAGAGCCATAAATGTTCAAATTTGTAAATTTTTGTTCCTTGCCAATCTACTGATTTTCCTTGTAATAGAATTGGAGCATGATCGGATGCTATTCTTGGGAGATGAGTAAATGCTTCATTTGGATTTGCGGTACGCCAATGTTGGGTTGCCATTGCTCTATCTAATCGCTATAGAATGTTTTCTTTCCCCATCTGGTTGTTCGTCCAAGTATATGGGTCGCCTCTGAATCCTAAATCCATGAATCCCATCTGATCCATCATAGTGAGGAGAGGTTGAGATTGAGCATACGTTACTTATCTTCCTCCTTTTTTCCGATTGATCCAGACTATCATTGAAATATGCTAGCAAAATCCATGAAATAGCTGGGTTAATGTTGTTGAAGATTGACGGAAAGTTTTGCCAAAAGTTTCTCCTTATGTCCGGGTGTGGTGGTCCATATATACCTGTGCATATCCAGGGTTGTTCAGGGGGTGGAGGCGTTACCAATGCATGAATATAGTTTTGTGAATGAAGTAGTATTTGAATATTTAGGTTATCCTCCAACATTAGACAAAGGCCCCCGCTTCTTCCAATTTTAGGGACAAAAAAGTGATTATGAAACTGTAATGAATGTGCTAGGCCCTGCATATGATGATGATCTGCTAAAGTTTCGGAAAGGAAAAAAATTCTTAGCTTGTGAAGGGAGACTAGCCACATAGGTGTTGTATAGATATTGGGTGGTTTATTCCCTGACAATTCCAAGCTAGGATAGTCATTATAAGTAAAGGAATGTATCAAAAATGGAAAAGAGGAGGGAGGGAGAGGATGGGGTAATGTATTGGTGTTGATGTTGGTAAAACTTAATTGGGTTTTGCTGACTATTATATGTGACCGTGTGCTCAAGAAGGTTAGGACCGGTTTTGATGATTTGAGTTAGAATTGAAAGTATGCGTGAATGAAACACCGGAAGTTGTATTGTGGGTATAAAATTGGAGATTAGGATGAAGGATTCAAGAAGATAGTAGTTGTTGTATTATGTTAAAGGTGACCAGGTTCGTGCGAGATTGTATTACAACACTTGCAAGAAATAACTTCTCGAAAACAATTATAACCTATAAGAAATGTTGTGAAACTCTAGCCTAAAATGTGTGCTGTAGAAAACAACATATACAAAATGCAATACAGATATAATTAAGATGGAGTGCTTTATAATGCAGCACTTACAAGGAGAATTATAAGATATAAAATGCGGAGAAACAGTAATTAGTTCCGATTTATACACATTTGTCAGACCTATTACACATTTGAAAATGCTAATCAGCACAGATTGCAGGCAAAGCTACAAACTAAAGTAGCATGGGAGTTAATAGATAAATCAAAGATAACAAATTGGAAAAGAGGATATTAAACGGTAGTTAATTGGACTTACCTGGGGGCTTAGATTGATCAGAGGAGCTTGGGATTGGGAACTGAGGATGAATTCTTCATTTGGACACAAACATTTGGTAGGTAAAAATGCAACTCAGAAAAAAAACAAATATATAAAAGAGGTAACTATTAGGACAAGACGAAAGAACATGCCCTAAACTATCACTATAACTCACAACACATAGAATAGAATTAAACTTAAGATTTTAAAATTATTAGAACTAGTTGTCATCCTAAGTCAGAAAAACCAGAAGGAAGCTACTAAAGAGAAACAACCACAAGAGAGGAAAAGAAGAGAAATAGCAGAAACACAAGCCACATTCAGAACGGGTAAAGAACACACAACTTCTCATGCTATGATTCAAGACTATCTAAATTAAAGAGAAATTCATGGAATTAGAAGAAGAGACAAGAGAGATGGAAAGGTGAAGAACTCAATATTATTAATCAGAAAACTATATGAAAGATCAACGATCTGCATTAAAACATAATGCGCATGCTAGGATTATCAAAACAAGGCTACAATCACATATGAAACAAATGATCAATTAGCAAAATCTTTCATCGAACAGAGACAAGGATAAGCATAAGAACTATTTCATTAATTAACATCAGTAGTATACCAACATCAATCACAACTGAGGTAACTACTTCACAAGCAATAAAAACCGAAGGAACTGGCCATAAGACCACCAAGAACAACATACACAATTAGGAAGGTTTTCAAATTTTCAAGTTTTCTTCCGACAAAGAAAAACAACAACAAGGTTTTTAATTATTTAATTATTTTTTATATATCATCATACACCAAATCCATTTGGGAGATCCCAATTTATATCATCATACACCAAACACAAGATTTAAACTCATAACATCAAAGTAGCCTTAACAGAAGATTTGATGAGCCAATTTCAACAACAGCCCTAATCAGGGAATCACATTACGATTCTAAGAAGATAGCAGCAACATGAAAGATTAAACAGAGAAGAAATTAATGGTTCTAAACGAGTAACTCAATAAGTGGAAAATCAAACAGTACAAGTAATGCACTCCATCTGCTAAAATTAAGTTACTAGCACTCAAACAAAATACAGTATGCATAAAATGTTAAGCGATTTCATATCTAACCAATCGAAATTTGTTGGGAGTCAGAGCTCTAAACCAAGATGTGGAAAATACACAATTCATAACAACAAGAAGATTCAGTACATATCAATTACTATCCTAAAGCTAAGTACATAATTAGAAATTCAAAAACCCAAAAACAATGATACGCCTACACAACACTATTTTTTTTTTAAGGCTTTTATTAAACAATAAACAAGTCTATACAGAGATGGCAGGGAGTCTATAAACAACTTGAGCTCCCACGCATTTTTGAATAATAATACCAAGCCTATGGAAAAGAGAACCGCCTATTTTATTGTTGTAATCGTGACACACAAGGCAGTTCTTCAGTCTCCTTATAAAAGCAATCAAATCTTCACCTAGCTCGCCGAGTGATGTAAAAGCGAGAACTCCGAAACCATACCCATGAGTCGTGCATTTGGCCAATATTTGTTAAGTTTGCGAGTGATGGCCGCGGAGATAGCTTGTCCAGGTGTGAAATTGCCATTCCCGGATAAAGGTGAAACACCTGTGACATCGAAACACACGTCTTGTCCATTTTCCCAACCATAGACAAGAATATCAGCAGGTCTTAGTTCCTTACCGTTAGACAAGAAACCAAGTTTAGCTTATTTCCTGGCTGCGACTCCAAACTTGTAGCATATATCTGCAATTACATATCTGACCAAATCGTGTCTGTATTTGAGACCCACATCGCTTGCACAATGGAGAGAATGATCGCCATAAGTATCCATGTCCCTTCCACAACAAGAACATATGCTGTCTTTTGCGAAGAGAGGAATTCCCAAACGATATTGTAAAAATGACCTAAACTGGCGAGGCCCGATACTATGATTTAGGCCTGCAATTGGAATTGCTTTAAGAAAGTCTAGTGCATGTGCCGACCTGTTGCTTTGCCATAAGAATGAAGCTCATGCATACATAGGATATTTAGTGGGTAAATCTTTCTTTACCGCTCCAAAATATAGCACTGCCAGTGATTGCATTGGGTGTGGGGTAGTGTTATTGATACTGAAGGAAGAAAGAGATAAACCACTAGCTTGCAGGAAGGCGTTGGAGACTGTTGAAAATTATGGATTGATTCTAGTGCATCAACGTTAGGTAAGATAGTGTCCTGGAGGGTATACGAGTTTGAAGGCATGATGCTAAATAACAATATTGAACCGTGTCTGTCATTGTGTAGACTTCTAGACCACCTTCTTTGATGGGTAATGTAGCTATACGTTCCTGCAGTGGGCCGAAATCAGCTCCGTCTGCAGTTATTAGGTATCTCAAATACTGCAGTAAGTGAGAGTCATAGGTCACAGCAGCTTGGTGCAGGTCTTGAGGTTTAGTGGTACGCATGGTGAAATATAACCGTGATACACCTGTGCAGTTGCGCAACAACAGTAGCTCAGTCTATGGGTCTTGGAGTTTCTTGACAACATGCATTAGTTTAGCAGTTTTGTACACCCGTTGGAGAACCATGTTACCACATAATTGTTCGTCCAGACTTACTGGACCTCCTAGCAACTTCACGCCCCTAGATGGTCGATGAATATTAGTTGGGAAACCCCCTTCTTTAGTGCTGAGTGGATATGTGGATGGCCAGAACACCTCAGTTTTTGTGATGTTAAGAAATAAACCTCGACTATCCCCTTATGACTGTATAATGCTTAAGAAATAGTTTTTTTTTTTTGGATGATTTTAATAGATCTAACATTGCTAATAAGGAAATAGAACATGATAAACACTAGAACATAGACCCTCTTTTAAACATCAAAACATTTAGATTTACCTATATTATGAGATTAGATCAAATCAACGCTCAAAAGGAATAAGATTCCAAACCTTTCAAAAATTGGACCTTTCATCAGTTCCTCAAATCCAGAATTCCCAACTCTTAATCTATCTTTCCGCCCCCAGGAGTCCTAAGGATTACTCTTGTCTAGAATTCGTCGGCATGGAAATCTTCGTTTGGATTTGATTTTGAAGATTGAATCTAGGGTTTTGGTAGATGAAGAGATTTGAGGTTAATTAAGTGATATTAAAGTTGGTTTTTCTGAGGGTGATAAGGTTAGGATGAAGATCTGATTGGATTGATTAGATATGATTGATAAACCAGAAAAATTTTAAGAGATCATGGTCGAAAAAATACGAATCGGTGAGATATGGGGTGACTCAATTATCTCCCGATCCGTCGCCCTCATTACGGTAAGAGTTTCGTTGGTTTTCAGCTATTGCATGTTATATAGTTAGTTTCAGATTATGAGAAAAAAATGGCAAATTGCATAATGATAGGTTGAAACTCAAAGTTGGACAAAGTTAGGACCCAACCGCTAACGAGCGTATACTATTTAATGGGACCCAAATTCGAAATTTATCAAGCAAGTTGTATACATTGGATGATAAATATCCAGGAGTTCCGCTTTTCACAATAAGTTCAAGGATGGAAAGAAAAACTCATATATGTTGCAGGCTGGGTAATAATGATAAAAGTTGTGTCAATAAAGGTCGGGTCTTGTTAACATATATACCGGGATATAGGTTAATCTATAATACAAAACAGAAGGGGTTTTTGAGCTTGGACGGATGGATAACATTTTGAGAGACAAATATTGCATCCTACCATCCCAGTCTCATCCCAGCTAAAGACATCCGACAAATATAAAACTTGTAACCTATTTTGTTATGAATTTAAATTGATTGGATTTTTAAAATAAATGCAAAGAGTAATCTTTATGTCTTTTAAGGTTATAAACACAATACAATTTATCACTATATATATTTTTTAAATCAGTCAAGCTTTGTCAATCAAGTAGAATTGAAAAAAGTAAAATACTTTGGTAGGAGTTTTTGTATTGATCATTTTTCGCCCTCCCTCATATTGTATGTTTGTAGGAAGAAACCAGAGGTCAAAAATTTATTTTTCAAGATAAAATTAATGGGGTAGAATCCGTTGACATATGGTTAGAGTGGCATAATCTTGACATTTTAACGCCATTTTTTCTGCCAAACCTAGCTGATAATGAATTTGAAGCTAATCACTTGATGACATGTTCTTCTTATTATAAGTCTCTACACTCCAACCAAAAATGAGAGCATTCCGAGATGTATAAGACCACCATCTACCATTCTGAATATCAACCTTGAAGATTAATGGTTGAAATTAAAATTTGTGGATGGTGAAGTTTCGTATTTCGGAATACTCCCATTTTTGGTAGGAATCTAGAGTTTTAAATGAGGAATCACAAAAATCTTAGTTTCAAATTCATCGTCGTTTAGATTTTTATGAATAAAAAAAGTATAACCATGTCATTATAATGTCATTCTAACCATGTCATCGGATCCTTCCCCAAAATTAATAACACGTAAGAATCCTTTATCAAATAAACTAGATAACAGCTTTTTACATTTTTTTTTATTTAGAAAAATGAATTGGTGTTAAATGCAAAAGGTTGTTAAACAGATTGATGATACAATCTTAAAGATATTGTGTGGAGTATTAATCCAATTTTCTTCGAGTTTATGCTGTTTTGATTTTGGTAATCAAAAATAAAATAATATAACACGATAAAACAATTTGACTAGCAAGATTTAATTTCAGTAATTACTCTTAAATCAACTGCACTTTAAACCAACTTAAAAAATTATTTATATCAAACTTTCAAGTTCATAAGTTCTTATATGTGGAATATATCCTAACATGATTTTAAACCTAGTTAAATATGATTGTTATTTAGATACATGTTGAATTACTATTTTTCTATATGTTTTGTTGAATATTTACTAGAACTCTATGTTAGTCTCATGCCGTGCCGTACGGGTTATTTCTAGTGAAGAATAAAAAATCATTATCTTACCTAGGGTCTAAAAATTTTGTTGGATGTCTAAATCTTTTTATAAATATGATTTATTATTTTTAGGATAGGTGATTTACACATTTACCCTTATAATTATTAACTTTATTTTATGTTACAAAATACAAGTAACTTTTCTCCCCCACTAGGTGTACCTCGGTAAAGGTTTCCCTTTATAAATCTGCAATCCATTCTCTCTTTCTCTTTCTGACCTATAGATAGTCTTTTTCCGCAAATTCCGAGAAAAACCATTCTTCTTCCGATTTAATCAGATCTTATTCATACTTGTATTTGTCTTACTCCGGTAATTCTTCTCTTTCTCTTGTCGGATTTCTCGGTATTGTACTCTTACGGTATGTTCTTGTTACTTTGTATTCTCTTATTTTCGATCTTAAACTCATTGTAACCTTGAAATCCCATTAATGAAAAGGTTCCTTGTTTATCAAAAAAAAAGAAAAAAAGAAAGTCTTTTCCGCTTCTTCTTAATTTTCTTTCTCTCTAGTAGTTCTATGCGGTATAAGTTCAATCTAAATTGTAAATTAAGTATGTCGTAATATGGAATCATCATTAACCAATTTCAAATCAAGAAGACGTTAATCAGAACTGATTGTTCACATTAAGAATTTTTATATGTTGATTTTGGTTTGTACGATCCAAATTGATTTGGTGAATCGGTGCTAAATGTTACTACGAACACAACCTCCATGTGGGGAGGTAGTATTTTATTTTGATGATGATATTTGTGATACTTAGATCTTTATTGATTATTCTATGTGTATTGCTTATTTTTCATGAGACGGTTATTTGTTTATCATAGATGAACGATAAGATGTATTCTCATGAATATTTTTCTTATAGTTACGCTCTTTACTCTCTGTGTTTGTAATTGACTAAAAGAGGAGTAAACTGTTTGAAAACTATTTTTCAATGATTAATCTTCATGATTATTCTCAAATCGCTAGAGACAATTTTTAGAAAAGATTTATTTCTCTTGTCATAACTGACAAATAATAGGCCTGATCTTTAATTTTTACATCTGTCACTGGATCTAAATCAGAATGATGCCTTATGAAATCATCTCACAAAAATTACGTTCTTTACTCTTTGATTTCTAAACTAGGAGGAGCAATTTTTAGTGATGATCTTTCTCATAATGAATATAATTTCTAGGTTCCTCTAAAATCTAAAATCAGTATTTTGAAGCTTCTTTGTTCGTAATTGGCGGGAAGCGAGAAAATTTTTGGATGAAAATTTATATTTGTTAATGTCCAAGAAAAATCCTTCTCTTATATAAAGTAATGCCTCTTTTTCCGTTCTCTTTGAGAATGACAATAAAGGGGATGAATTTGAATTTGTGCTTAATTGCTATATCTTTATGGGGAGTGCGGCTGTGGAATTGGTAGGTAAGGATTGTACCTTTAACCTCCCCTAGATGAAGTACTAAGTTTGGAAACTTAGTGGTATCATCGAAAAAACTCTTTAGTCCTAAAAATCTGTTAAGCCATAGTTCATGTTGATCCCAATTCAAAACCTTTGTCAATTTATGAAAAAAAGGGAGAGAATTATTTAGTAAAAATCGGCTAAAGACATAGGTTTTACTAAGCAACGTTCTAAGGTATAGTTAATTACATGGACAAAGGTAAACCTCAAATCTAGCAAAAAGAGATAACTAGAGACTAAGGGGGAGAACATATATATCACCATGGTATTGCTTCAAAGTTTTGGTACGTTGGATTTTGGAGAAGCTAACAATAATATGTATTGTATAACAACCATTAAATAGATTGATTTTTCATTCTGAATAATTAAACTTGAGTATTCTCATAAGTTGTTATAACCTACGGATCTTTAACACAAGGAGTTGAACAAACACATGCAGAACCATATAAGAAATTAAATACGAAGAATTCAAGAGTGTTAGTGATTCAATAAATCAAGATGCATTGTGGAGTTGGAGTTGATTTTTTTTTTAAATCCATATGTAATTAATAGTTTTGTCACTAAATTGAAAAAGGGGGAGATTGCTAAAGCATCGTTCGGTCAAACGCACAAGTTTTGGTATGCCAAGCTTGTTGTCAATTTTAGTTGATGAAAACTATATCTTGATTTATAGTCTATTAAAGTCAGTCCAGGAAAAGGATATCAAAGCATGGTTGTTGAGTATCAGAATTTACAAATTGTCCTTGAAGATTGAAGACTGAAGAATGTGTCAACAGAAACTTCATCGAAAAAGGTATGTGAAGAATGACTATCCTATTTACTCATATTATCTACCATTCTATCTACTGAGACATGTCGTATGACTTTAGTATATTGGAGAACTTTGAAAAGAAGATTACAAACTATAAGGAGTAGTCAATTTAGTTATTAAAGTCACACAAACTATTTCACCAGTTCACGATTGTGAATTTATAAATAAATATAAAGACTTTGTTAATATGTCAATTAACTCGCGTACATGCGTTGAACTAGTTAGTTCGCGAATTAATCGATTGTCAAATGGTAGTGGATACTATATATTTCAGCGTACACGAACTGATTGCTCAGTTCGCGAACTAGTTGATTGTCGATGTTCATGTACACTTTTTATTTTCAAGTACAAAAACTGTTTTGCACAGTTCGCGACCTTGTGAATATAAAACTTCAAAAGTTACGAGATGACTTTTTAATTAGTTCACAAAATATTTTGACAGTTCACGAACTGATTTTGTCTGATGACAAATTAAAGCTTGTCGGTTTCAAAACTATTTAACCATAGCTCCCTGGAAACCATATGGTACCCTCTGGTTGTATGATTTTTCTTTGAAATTCAAAGCAAACTTCTCACATGCTTTCATTGACATACTATATCGACTAATTTCGCTTACTTGGCATTTCTATGCAAGGAAATAGTTCACGAACTTAGCTGCTACCAGGGTTGTTCATCAATATAAATAGAGGACTCCCTGCATACTAGAAACTCAATCCTAGCGCTTTCGTATCCAAGTTGCACACTAGAGTCATCCTCTAAAAACCTAAGTTTCATTTTTTGAAATAAGTTACCTCAATGAAACTATACTAGATTTATGACTTTAAAAGACTTCAATAATGGATTCGTGAAGCCCGACCAGACTATATTTTACATGATATATAGTTCTTGTTATCCGGAGCTTGTTCTAATTGATCTTCAAAGTTCTCGAAACTTTAGATCAGGATCTTGATTGATAGAAATCACAAATTCCTTTTCGTCCCAGACTTTGTGATCCCACAAGATAGATACCTAAGACATTTCTGATTTGATTTGTTTAAATTTTTTGTGAGGTGGAATTGATTAGGCATCTCTATAACTAATGAAGATAATAAGTTTAACCAAATCTTGAGTTTGCTTGATAAATTTTTTTCTCGAAGATCCTTCATAAGAATATAGATTTCCATTACCTTGATTGAATATCTTTCAGAAAGAAATCAAATAGGCTTTCTGTTAGAGGTAGAGGATGTAATGACCTGACCCTCCACCGATATTGTCCCCACTTAGCCACCGCGGTTATCCGGCAGTGTGGGATTTTTAACGGGCCTTCGGTTATCCAACAACAACTTCCCGAGAGGTCACCCATCCTTGGATTTTTACCGCATGAGCACACTTAATTGCAAATTTTTATGCCAACTCCAGAGCAAATTGTTCTGAAAAGGCCTCAGTATTAGCAAAAGACAGACCATTACTTATATTTCAATCCGCGAACCCTACCTGCCGAATCGGGATATAAAAATACCACCACCTTAAAATGGAGTTATCCTCGATTCTGAAGTATATCTTAGCCCAGATCTCCGACGTTCCCTGTCCCTCATGAGACCAGTACCTGGCTCAGTTCCTTTGGCGTACTCTCTCACTCTCGGAAGGTGGCCTATCGTCGACTCTGATACCATTTGTAATGACCGGACCCTTCACCGATATTGTCCACACTTATCCACTGCGGTTATCCGGTAGTGTGGGATTTTCAATGGACACCACTGTGGTCATCCAGCTGCAGCTTCGAGGGAGGTTACCCATCCCTGGATTACTCCCTCCCGTGTTCTGCTAACTCTGGAGCTAACTATGCTGAAAGGGCCTCGACATAATGTAGACGTTCCCTGCCTCATATGAGACTGGTATCTAGCATAATCTCCCACCTACTAAGCACAAGCGAACTGTCCTAGTTGTGTCCCAACCATCATCGATATTATGGTTATCCGGTAGTGTGGGATTTTAAATGGGCACCACTATGGTCATCCAGCTGCAGCTTCGAGGGAGGTTACGCATCCCTGAATTACTCCCGCCCGAGCACGCTTATCTGCAGAGTGTTCTGCTAACTCTGGAGCTAACTGTGCTGAAAGGGCCTCGACAAAATGTATACGTTCCCTGCCTCATATGAGACCGTTATCTAGCATAACCGCCCATCATAATCTCCCACCTACTAAGCACAAGCGAACTGTCCTAGTTGTGTCTCAACCATCACCGATATTGTTCTCACTTACCTACTACGGTTATCCAGCAATGTGGTATTTTTAACGGCACTACTGCGGTCATCCAGTAGCAGCTTCCTGAGAGGTCACCTATCCCATGACTACTCCCGTCCAAGCACACTAAACTAAGAAGTTTCTTCTTACAACTCAATCAAGTGTATCCATCAGGCCTCGATGTTAGGAAAGCACAAACCATTACCTATATTCCACTCGGCCAACCCTACCTGCCGAATCAGGATACTACAGAAGAGTCGTAAAAGTCATCAGTTAGGTTGAAGCAACTCCTAGGCCTATACATGACGTTATCTAGGGGAATCGTGCTAGCTGTGTAAGGTCTTGTGATATCCAACAGACATAAAGGAGTGCGACTGAACCTGTAGGGTTGATTCTGTCTCAATTATATTCTAGTCCAAAGTCTGATAGTAGGCTAGTATTTGTAGCGGCTTAATACAGTGTGGTTCTCAAGTTCATGACTAAGTCCCGGGGTTATCTACTTTGCAGTTTTCCTCGTTTATAAAATTTCTGATGTCTTGTACTATGATCTTTTCTGCATTATATTTTTAATATTTGTAATTGAAATATCACAGTAGTGCGTTAAAATAACCTCATCAGTTTTAAATCTACAAGACTGTATAAAACCTACAATATTGTTCTTGAGAATTCGAATGAAAAATATTATAAAGACTTGTTCTTGTTGGAATTCGGTTCTGTAATATTTCAGGTACATATTAGGCTATTACTTGGATATTGATATGTGAGATCGTCCAAGTTAAACTTGTCCTCAAATCAGGTATCAGATCCTTGGTTGATTTATGCTACTGATTGTAACAAGTTTGTCCATACAGGTTCCGAACTAAAATTTGGTGATGTACTTGGTACCCCCTCTTTTTCAGCAATAAAGGTTGAATTTTATAAATAAAAAAATTTCACCTTGCAACCATCATATGCACAAAATTTCAGTGCTAAGATCTTGCACCATCCCAATTAGAAAGGATGTTACTTACAGAAGTTGAGTCAAAAATCCCGGAATATGACAACCATAATATAAGAAAGGCTTTAACTTATTGAATTGCATCATATGAGGTCTTGCTTCTTCTTCCAAATACCCTGCCATTCCTCTCCTTCCATACAACCCAAAGAATTAAATAAGGTAGTAATTTCCATATCATTTCATTCTTTTTTAAAACCTTATTAAATATCCAGGCTTCAAAGTTTTGATTTATATTTTCTTGCGTACACCAAGAGATTCTAAATGATTTAATATAATAAAGTAAAACCAGATGGCTCTTGCATATACACAGTGAAATATAATATGGTCGTCGTCTTCTTCTTCCTTTTGAAAAAGTTAACATAACAAATCCGTTGTTTGAATTCTTCTATGGTGCAAACTTTTCAGAGTTGGCAATAAATTATGGAAAGTAGACTACAGTGATATGGATATTGTTAGAGCATTGCTCGGTCGAACCCGCAAGCGTTGCTATCTCAAGCTTGTTGTCAAGTTTAGTTGCCAAAACTATAAGTATTGATTTCTAGTCTACTTATAGCTAAGTCTCGTACTAGGATAGAAAGTGTAGTTGAGCTCTAGACTCCACGACGTTCATCATACAAAGACGAAGAACTACTCAAGGAACTGGTGGAACTTCATTGACTAAAAGGTATGTGGAGACTTGAACTTATCTATCACTCAAAAAGTCTATCTACTTTATCTCCTATCTTGAGACAAAAGTCGTATTGCTATATAGACTTCGATTATACACATTTGCTATTTCGAGCCGAGCTTATCTCGCTTATATTTTTCTCGAAATATGTGTTGGTAAGCTTTCGCTTTAGCCAAGTTCATCTTTACAAGTGACGAAAGTCATGTTGGTTATTTCAATATCTTGAAAATTGCTTTGATGAAAAATAATGCGTGAATAACCTCTATTTAACATCCTCTAAGAATGTTTCAAAGATTGAAATGAGAGTTTAGAATATATAACCTTGAATGGATATAAGCATTGTATGTGTACTCATACGTGTGTAAGTCCAAAATCCTTGAACCAAAGTATGCGTACTTTGTTGCTTAGGATAACCGGAACTAAAGTCCGCGTACTGCCGGAAGTTCACATCCCGTGAATTTCTGCTGGAGTTTGTGAACTGAAAACAAACTTAAACCGGGTACTTAAATATGCGTACTGGTATGCATACTTGAGTGGGTTATTTTCTAAAAATGGTTTATTCGTTAACTTAAACTTATATAAACTAAGGAATGCATATTTGCAAACCATAGCTATAAAGTTCATGAATTGATTCGGGTGAATCAAAATCGTTTTTGCTTCGATTGTGTCTTGTATACTTCTATGAGATCTAAGAAATTGAACAACTCTCTAACTAGTTCTTTTGAGTCATTTAAACTAGTTATGGTGAAGATGAATATGGTTGATATGAAAGTGCTCATATGGCTAACCATTTGGTTAACTACTGTTGAGCCAACAAGGTGTACACGTTTAGGTACGGTTACACAAACCTAAATGAACGTGCATTTCATTTGTGTATAACAAGCTAAGTTCGATCTAACGGTTGAAAGATATTAGCTTGAATCTAATCAGGTTTTCATCTAACGATGAATATTGAATACTTTGTTACCAAGGTAACCTAGATTGCAAACCCTGATTTGGACACTATATAAAGGAGAACTCTAGCAACTGGGAAAGTTAATCCCCACACCTCCTGTGTGATACTAGTTGTATAAGCTTGAGTCGATTCTCCTTTAACCTTAGGTTTCTACCGAAACCCTGTAGATTAACGACTTCAAGACTTCATCGGGATTGTGAAGCCAGACCCAACTATTTTCTCTGTAGTTGCGTGATCTGATCTTGTTGTTTCTATCGTATTGAGTATGTTAGAGCATAGCTCGGTTGAACCCACCAAGCGTTGGTATGTCAAGTTTGGTTGTCATATTTTAGTGAATCAAAACTCATTTAAAGAGTCGCTTAATTATTTACTAGAGTCAACTTCGTATATGTTATCTAGAAAGTTACTAGGATATGAGACTTACAAGTATTACGTGAAGACTTGAAGAATGTGAAGAAGTAAAGAACTACAACGACGACATCATCCTTCCACTTGAGGTTAGTAATATTTGACTTGAACTGTTTCATTCCTAACGTATCTTTCAAGTCGTGCATATTGAAAACATAATTGCGAAGCTGTGAATGATTATACTCTAGTTAGACATAGTATTAAGGAATTACAATACGAAGTATAACGTCTATCTTTTGGACTTCGTATATAAGACATCGACATAATCGTATGAATGCTATTGTGATTATGTATGGGTATGGGTGAAGATTTCGTCCTAGGAAACAATGTTTTTACATTCGTTTAAAGGAAGTACAATTCATAAACTTGTGTTATGAATCGAAAGGGAAATCGCTAGGCTTATTGGTAGTGTTATTCATTACAAATCTTTGGATTACCAATATGTGTGTTTAGTATAACCGCTGATAACTTGTTTATGTATCTTAGTAAAACTATTCACAAGGCCTGACTTTTGTATTGGTATGACTTTTATTAGTGAAACCGATCTTAAGTAATCACCTGAGATGGTATGATCGATTTACTGTAATTGGTATGACCAACTCTAGACATTGGGGAACCGATCCTAGTAAGAGGTGAAACCGATCACAAGTAGGGGAATCGATCCTTGTTAGAGGTGCAACAAAATCTTAGTGATTTGTAACCGATCCTATGACTTGTGCAGCCGAATACAAGTTAGATACCATATATATGTGGTAACCGATCCTAGTACCTAGTCAACCAATTTTTGGAAATCTAGTGTGACTAATCTTAGTACCCACATGGAGGTAGAACCGAAACTTGTTTTGGTAGAACCGTTTAAACCCATGATTGGTGATTTGATAGGATAATCAGTCACATAGTTCTTGGAAGTCAGATGAACCAATTCTAAACTTGTTTGGAAGTGTGGCAAATCGGTTCCAAAATTGTAAATATGAAAAAGGATTTACAAAGTAAAGATGTCGACATACTTTGAACATGTGCAGTAACTCTTATCTTTTATTGTTCAAAGATATTCCTTAATAGCTAAAGGAGAATCCCGGATCGAAATAAATTGAGAATCTTTTAATTAAGGTTTTTAGTTTTATATGCTTTTAATTTCCAGAAATTAAAATGCATATCCTTAGAAAATAAAAATTGGTAATGTGCATTTACTAATTGGAGATTTTCTACTGAGATTTCGGTCAATATTTGGACATTAGTACTTTGCTTCTTAGGATCTACTCTGTGTATTTGTGTTTATTTCCCACCTATTATATATATCATATTTGCTTCTATGTTAGTCTCATTGTGCATCCTAAGTTTGCTTCGTGAAGTTTCTTTACTGTTATCTCTGTTCCCTCTGAGCATAGAGGCTTGTCTGCTCTGTCCTGGCCATTGGCTCTTTGGTTTTTAGTTTTGCGCTGTAGTTCTTCTTTTTGAGTGTCTTTCGACTCCTTTTGCAACCTGAGTTATTCCTTCTATTCTACTAGTAAAGCACGATATTGTTTTCAATAGTTTGCTTTGATCTTCTTTTTGTAGCCCTGGCTCTTTTGCTTTTGTTGTCAGTGTAACTTTCTATTTTTCGTCTCTTCTACTCCTTGGCCTTAGCTTTCTGTTAGCTGGCTAGTAAATTTCCTAACTCTTGCTCTTTTTTCCTCCTCATCCAATTTCATCTTCCTGACATCTCCTTAGGTTTTAGTACTGTTTTCACTTCTTTCTTTGAGTAATTCCCAGTCCCCTGTGACCATGAAATTATTATCCTAGAATGTCAAGGGTTTTGGAAATCCTTTGACTAAAGACCATTTCAACTACATTTTCCAATATTATAAGCCTGACATTATTTTATTGGCCGTGACAAAAGCTCCCTTGTCTCGAATGGATTTGTTTTTTAGGAACTCACTTTTCCATGACTGGTTCATAGTTCCGTCGGTGGGTTTAGCGAAAGGGCTTGCAATAGCTTGGCACAGCAATATAGATTTGAGATTAATATCCTCGAGATTTAATGTCTACTACTTTGAAATGAACCTAGAAAATACTGAAATCCTTGTCACCTGTGTTTATGGAGACGTTGAATCAAATGACAAGATCGAACAGTCGACTTATATAAGAGATCTAGCTATGCAGATAAATAAACCATGGGTTCTAATCGGCGATTTAAATGTTATTCTTGATTAAGCTGAAAAACAAGGGGGGAAATTGATGAGTTCTAGCAGCAAATCCTTCATTTATCAAACTATAGACTTTATGGGACTACAAGATGCTGGATACGATGGTGCTCCGTTCACATGGTCAAACAATCGGGAAGGAGACGCGAACATTTGTGAAAGAATTGACAGAGCTCTGACTTCTTATCTTTGGGGCCAAAATTTCCCCAACACAAAGGTAACTCACCTTCCTAGAGTTGGTTCGGATCATTCGCCAATATTATTTGATTCCAATCCAGAAATTCGTAGAGCCCAAAAACCGTTTAGGTGTATTAAGGCCTGGCTTTCAAACCCATCTCTAAAGTCTGTAGTTGAAAGCGTCTTGGAAATTGCACGCCAACAATTCCCCTGATAAACCTATTTCGTAAAACCTACAACTGTTATCCACGGATCTTGCCCAGTGGAACTTTGACGTCTTTGGTAACATCCATAAGAACATCAACACCCTCAACAATAGAATAGATAACATTTATAGAAAAGGTGGGATTTCTAATGAAATAAGTACCCTTAAAAATCTTCATGCCGAATTAGGAAAATGGTACAAAATAAAAAATGATTACTACCATCATCTTTCAACTTTAAGGAATACGATCAAAATATGGAATATTTTCATGCTTCAGCCTCTTCGATAAAAAGAATAAACACCATATCCACGTTCAGGGAACCATCTGGTATTTGGATTTCTGATATAGACCAAATCAACAACCTCCTCATCAATCATTTCACACAAATAGGAACAACTCAAGGAAATATTTTTGATTTTGATCTATCTACCATAATAAATCCTTGTATATCGAAGGAGGACAACCTAAACCTTATCAGAGTGCCTTTGAGAGAGGAAATATGGCTCACCCTATCAAACAGGAATCAATGGGGAGATACGGGCCCTGATGGGTTTCAACCGGGCTTCCTCAAAGCGCAGTGGGAAACTATTGGGCATGATATAATCCTTGAAGTTCAAAACTTCTTTAATTCAGGTATCCTCGACAAAGAGATAAATTATTCTTTCATTACCCTGATTCCAAAAATCTCCACTCTGCAAACACTAGGTGATTTCACACCTATTAGTCTAAGCAATTACCATCTATAAAATCATCTCTAAAATCCTAGCGAATAGATTAAAACCCATGCTCAATAAACTAATCTCACCCAACCAATCAGCCTTTCTACCAGGGAGACAAATCACAGACAACATAATCATTGCCCACGAGCTCATTCATTCAATAAAAACATCAAAAAAAGAAAAAGGGATTCTTGGCGTTAAAACTAGATCTATCAAAAGCTTTTGATCGAGTTGAGTGGAGCTTCATTCAAAAATCTCAGTCTTCTTTTTGGTTCGATGAAAAATGGATTAATCTTATCCTACAATGTATATCAACAACATCTTTTTCAATCCTCCTCAATGGAAGCCCGGGCCCAAGATTCCACACTTCCAGAGGGCTCAGACAGGGCGATCCCTTATCTCCATACCTCTTCATTCTATGCATGGAATTTCTTTCTAGACTCCTAGAAAAAGCTGTGCAAGAGAGAGAGAAAATCTGGTCTGCAAATCAACAAAAACGCTCAGAATATTTCCCATCTTTTCTTTGCAGATGACTGTTTCTTATTCACTAGAGCGGATTTGGGGGAAGCTAAAAATCTATTAGGTATTCTATCCTTGTTTGGAAAAATCACGGGGCAAATGATAAGTCTCCAAAAATCAAGTGTTTACTTTAGTCCTCGATTACATCCTAAACATGGGAAAATTATTGCAAAGATCCTAAAGGTACGCCGCTTTTCTTCGACAAAAATAGAAAAGCCAACTTTGAACCCCTGCCAAAAATACTATTCCACCCTATAAGGGTGGAATCAAAGCTCTTATCTCAGGCAGGTAGGACCGTTTTGATTAAATCAATCCTTCAAGACTACCCCACTTACCAAATGCAAGTCTTGGCCCTCCCAAAAGAAACTCTTAATCAACTAGACCGTATTCAGAGAAATTTCTGGTGGAAAAAAGAAGGTCAAGGAAGACAGGGGGTTTCATAAAAGCTTGGAGAGGATTTTGCAAGACCATATCCAAAGGGGGTCTAGGAATTAAAAATCCATATCATTTCAACTTATCCCTTCTTACTAAGCTTGCCAATAGGCTCATATCCGAAAAATACCAACTCTGGGTACAACTACTCAAAGCTAAATACTTTTCAAACTCTCACCCACTAAAAAAAACTAGAACTTCTAACTTATCCTGGATTTGGACAAGTATTCAAAGAGGATTAGATCTCATTAAAGGGAACTTCGTCTGGCAAATCAAAAATGGAGCTTCTACAAAAATATGGGAGGACCAATGGAACCTAATGGAGAAAGAATTCAAATTCTTCCTAACGTGCAAGACCCGGCCCCTATGATTGTTCAAGAACTCATAACAGAAGAAAACCAACGGGATCAAGAAAAATTAAACAAATTTTTCCATCCAAAAGATATAGAAAAAATACAATCTTTAAACCCCAGAAGACAGGAACAAGACATAATTAGGTGGAAGCATCATCATTCTGGGAAATTCTCAGCCAAGAATATCTATAATTACCTGGTGAAACAAGACCCAGATTATGAGAATTCGGTTGAATTCCCATGGAACAAAATTTGGAAAATACAGGCAATCCCAAGAATTAGACTGTTCATTTGGAAATTAACGCAAAAGGCTCTACCCACTTCTTCTAGATTAGGGGATCATAACCCAAATATTGAACCCTACTTCCAAATGTGTAATGCACAAGTTTAAGAAATGGAACAACATCTATTCCGAGATTGCCATTTTGCGAAAGCAGTCTGGTTTGGATTATCTCTTGATAATGTAAACATGAGAAACAATACGAATTTGATTTCTTCTTGGGTCAAGGACTGGTTATCAGACCCTGATCTATCTCCAATAGCAGGGAAAATATCTACGATTATATGGTTCATTTGGAAATACATATGTTTAGTGGTTTTCGAGAATATCAAACCGAACCCAATCTGCTTAATAGTTCAAATAAATATATTTCTACAATCAGCTCCCTCAAGCACTACTTATAAGGAGAATAATTTGAGAAAAGAACAACCGAAAAGCATATCTTGGTCTCAGCTAAACTCGGATTGGATCATCTTCGTCGACGCCTCTTATAAAAAAAGAAGATCTATCCATGGGCTACGCATTCATTCTTTACTCAGTGGATCATGAGACTTTTATGCACATTCAGCAGGCTCGGAATGGGCATCCTCACCATTCCATGCGGAAACAAAAGCTCTTCTAAAAGATGATTATTGGTTACAAGGAAATATTTTGTCTAGTGTTTCAATCGTCACCGACTGCAAGGATCTAGCGGATAATATAAACAAGGAAAGCTCATAAATCGAATGGACCGCAGAGAATACTTTGTTAGAAACAAAAAATATTCTGTAAACACTTCCACAAGCAAAAGTAAGATTCATAAAACGAAAACACAACTCAGCAGCGGATCAAATTGCCAAGGAAGTCGGTATCAAAAAACTACAACACATGTCTTTACAAATGCAACAAAAAGTGCATAATGCTAGCTTAATTTCTAATATGTTTGATAAAAATGATATTGTAAATCTCTTGTACCACATTTACTAGCTAATATATCTCCTTTTACGATAAAAAAAATGATTTTAAGTGGTTGATTTTATTTTATTTTATTTTTGTCAGAAGAAGGCTATTGTCTGGACTGATACGGGATAAATAACTGACAGTGAGTGGTAACAGCTTCTTTGTTTTGTCAGGGGATGTTCTCAAGAGCAAGCTACGACTCAGGTGGTTACTTGAAGGAAGCTAGCTCTCTCTCACTTTACTCAAGTGTTAAGGGAATGGTCGATCTACTTTTGCGAAATATCATTTGGCTCCATTACGAATTCGACATGGAGAAATGCTCTTGAGTTATTGAGTAGGCTGTCAAAGAAGCTTTTGGTGGGTTCATGATATGATTGAGATCAAAATCCATTACCTAAGCATTTGCTCGTACATGACACCATTGGATCAAATCGAGGATTCTGAAAATACCTTTGTACAACTGAGTTCAACTGCTTGTCTCGTCAACTGGAAAATCACCATCTAGTGCTTACTGCAGAACATGACTGTCCCTCACTAAGCAGGGGACTTAATGTTGATGGTGGATTTTCGATAAAGGTCAAAATCGTAAAATCATGATACTACATGTTTCTGACCCGGCTTCAGGAACGCATGTGACGATTCATATTTTACGATCCGTGAACCATTTCACGATCTCTGACCGAGCGAACATTCATCTCAGAGCCTTGATGAATATGTTTCTCGAAAGGCCTCCCCGGCTGAGCGTTCGATGCTCCACATTTCATCATGACCTCTATGTAGAATAAAATGATTGGGCGGTCCTCTGGACGTAATTGTTTATCAGAGGGATTAACGCCCTCAGGACGTCGACGCTGCATGTTGTTCCCTGACTACATAAAGAGACCCACCTCTACATAGAATAACGATTGGGCGGTTCTCTGGACATAATTGTTTGTCAGAGGGAATAACGCCTTCAGGACGTCGACGATACTCGTTGTTCCCTGACTATGTAGAGAGACCGTGTCTAGATTCAGGCGGCTCTCTAGACATAATTGTTTGCTAGAGGGCTAAACGCCTTCAGGACGTCGGCGCTGCACGTTGTTCCCTGACTATATACCTTTCAGAACGAGTATGATTCTTCAACTATCTCATATCTCGATTCTACAATAGATTAATTCTATCATAACATTCACTAACTGAATTCCTAGAAAATAATCTATTTTATCTCATTACTCCGTTCCATGGCTATCCCCAGCTGATTTAATGGATTAGTAATAAATAACCAATTTATCTCATTACTACGTTCCTTGAATTCCCCGGATGAATTCATGGATTAGTAATAGATACACAATTCATTTTTATTACTTCGTTTCATGAATCATTCTCCGCTGAATTTCATGAATTAGTAATAAATATCCAACAATCGGGCATCTGGACTATCACCGAGTAAGCCCCAATAAAATGGTGCAAGTGTACTCAACAATGATGCACGAACGAGCACCCAAATGCACGAACGAGCACCCAAATGCACGAACGAGCATTCGAAAACATGGACAAACAAGGAATCCTACACAAAACAGGAGAGAGAAAATAATAATAAAAGAGGCGCCTAGGGACCGGGCCCACCGGCCGGCCGGTCACGCCGCCCTGGCCGGTCCCCCACGCCACTTCCCTTTATTTTTCTTATTTTATTATTTTCATGAATTCATGAAGACTCCTTCATTCGAGCAACTTTCCTTGTTTGAGCAAAACTCACGGTTTCTCCATATTTTCACGGTTTCATGAAAAATAATAAAAATAAGGAAAGGTGATGCGGGACCGGGCTACCTAGCCAGCCGGCCATGCCCTAGCCGTGGCCGGTCCTACACCTTGCAATCCCTTGTTTTCATAATTATTATTTCTCTCATTTCATGAAAATCCTTCGTTTGAGAAAAAATCATGGTTTCTTCATATTTTCTCAAATATTGCTCAAACCATGAAAAAGCCAAAAAGTCAAATGGTCACGTGACCGACTAGGCTACTCATGAAAAATATTAAAATACTATTATTTTTATATTCTCAAAGTATTGATCAAAAGAGCAAAGTTTTACTCGCTCATTCGAGCAAAATCAAGAATTTCAGTCAAAGATCAAACTCTTCTGAAAATCCAAAATATTGCTGAAACGCACACCAAAAAATACCAAAACTCTCAGGACTGAGACACGGACATTATGGTGACACGGGCATGCTTCCTTGACCGGCCAAGGCCGGCCCTAAGGCTTGCAAGGAGCCGGTCCCACACATCTTTATAATTTTGACCTAATTTGCTCAATTGCTCATATTGGGTCCAAACTCTTTCCAACCAACATGGAATTTGCTCAATCGACCGTCAGCTGTTCCCATACCAACAAGGGCCGGTCCCATGCTCCCTTGGACGGTCCCTCACTTCTCCATAATTAGGTTTTATCACCTAATGCTCAGATGAGCACTATTCTAATAAGTGATTAAACCCGCATTTAATCATCCTTTCACCAACCAGTCAACGAATACTTTGGTGCACGCTCACTCGAGCACTTGGGCGCTACATGGTCGTCCATCATCCCATGTATCCGGTCACTCCTTCACTCACTCAGTGACTTATTTTCAGCAAATCATCAATTGATCAACAATTGATCAAAATTAGGGTTTCGAACAAACGCTCCACAAATCATAATTCTGAACAAGTTCAAACACTAATAATTTTATCCAGCAATCAACATCTGGATTAATTATATAATATTCGGTCCTTACCAATATTTTAATTATTTGGTCGCGCTACCAATAATTTATCAAGAGAGCAATACTTGCTCAGTTGCTCGAATATTGATTCACTATAAATATTCAGCAATTTATCGAATGAGCAATACTTGCTCAATTGCTCGAATATTGATCTAGCTATAAATATTTAGTAATTTATCGAATGAGAAATGCTTGCTCAATTGCTCAAATATTGATCCAGCTATCAATATTCAGTAATTTATCGCGTGAGCAATACTTGCTCGGTTGCTCGAATATTGATCCAACAATCAATATTCAGTAATTTTTCGATGCTCAAACATTGATTCAACTATCAATATTCAACAATTCATCGGACAATATTTGCTCAGACGAGCAATATCAACATCATTCATTCATTCGAGAACTATACGTCCCAGAGACATGTTCAATTCATGAATCCTAGAGCATTCAACAATCATGCTCGACTGAACAAAACCTAGACCCATCGTCTAATCAAGTCAACAACTGACTGATCAAATACATGTCTGCTTTGCAGACTCCACGTTCGTGAGACATCAATCACGTCAGATGGGGGATATCAATTAGGGATTTGGTCTGACGGCCTACAACACGTGTGTCAATCCACGATGAGAAATGTGAGTAAGTCGTGCAAGCGGTTAAGGGAGTTAGCAAAGTAGTGGGTGGATGATCAATCAAGTCTCCACACGACATGAAACTGATTTTACCACGATCTCCCACTTCCCCACTCTTTCACTCAAGGAACCGTCACACTTACTGGTATCAATGTGTTTACCATTCTGACAATATAAATAAGTTTTGAATTGATGACTGAGGACAACATTCGTCTACAAAATTCTCGAAACTTATTTGCAGAACTCTACAATTCATATATTTGCAGAAACCTTCAACACATCCACAATCCTTGATCATCATTGATCCCAGAATTCCCAGCTTCCCTCCTACAGATCAACCCATCTCCCTCTTTGTGACCGAATTGACTCTGGAACGGCCATTGAATTGGTTTAGTCCGGAGTCATACAGATTGATCTCTCGAACTCAAAGAACTCCCGTGTAGTGCATCTGTATGAGTTTAAGCAGTTTGCTCGATTGAGGAGTCTCGTCCGAACCGTCGTCTCTTCACTTTCCTAAAAAACCAGCAAACCGTTTTTCCCCATCTACACCTTTAAATATATTTCAATCAAGTAGAAAAAGTTCAACAAACTTCAAGGATTTGGAACACTTGCAATCTTAACAAAGACAAGTCTAGATAAGTACCACCCTACAAGAACAATCTAAAAAAATCAAACCAGAAGTGATTTATATTTTTATCTTGTGGAATCACCAAGTCTGAGACGAAGAGAACTTTGTGATTTTTATCTATCAAGTTTCTGATCTAAAATTTCGAAAACTAAGAAAATCAATAATAACAAGACATAGATAACAAGAACTACAAGGTAAAAGATAGTCTTACCGGGATTCACAAATCCTTTAGTGAAATCTTTCAAATTCGTAACCTAATACAGTTTCCAAAGGAGTCCTAGATCTTTTAGAGGACGACTCTAATATGCAACTACAATACAAAAGTATCGGGAATGAGTTTCTAGTGTGCAGGGAGTCTTCTTTTTATTTGATGTACAATGATAAACAAAGCAGGTTCGTGAACTAGTTTCTTGTTTCTCGTATTCAAGCAAGGTAAACTTCTTTGTATAGATTGTTCATGAAAGCATGTGAGAAGTTTGCTTTGAATTACAAAGAATATGTGTGCAACAATAATGCACCAAGAGTTTTTCCATAGAACCATGGTTAAGCGGTTCTGGAACCGTCAAGCATAAGTAAAGTATTATCATAAGACTGAATCAGTTCGTGAACTTGAGAATCGTCTTGTAACTCTGAAACCTTTTGATTTGAAAAAGTTCACGAACTTTCAAAATAGTTTGTTTACTTGGAAACAAAAGGTACGCAGGAAACATTCAAAATACGCTAGTTCGTGAACTGTCAAAACAAATCTTGTACCTTTTAATTAAATAGTTTCAATTACTATCTCAAAATCGACTATCTCGAGAACCGACCAGTTCATTTCATATACGCGATTTAATTAAGAAAAAAATATCAAGTCTTTATATTTAAAAGTTCAAGTTCGTGAACTGGTAATACAGTTTGTGAACTTTAAGAACTAACTTGACTTACTCCTTAGCTTGCATTCTTTTTTCCATACATTTATTATTATACTAAAGTCATAAGACATGTCTCAGTTGATAGAATAGTTGATAACATGAGTGAATAGAATAGTCAGTGTTCACATACCTTTGTGGATGAAGTTCCCTTTAACGTCTTCTTCTTCAAGGTCGATTGTTAAATACTGGTAATCTATGATGATCTAATCCTAGTCAGAGACTGACTTTAATAGACTATGAAGCAAGATACAATTTTGATCCACTAAATTGACAACAAAGCTTGACATACCAAAACTTGTGAGTTTGACCGAGCAATGCTCTAACAATCTCCACCTTGCACAATATTCTTAAAGTTATCTGAATGCTTGACACCCGAGACTATATTTAATAGTTGAGTACGTAGCAGACACAACCACTTCATTCTTTATTTCAGACAATTCACCTTCATGAAATCTCCCATTGGTTATGGGAATACTTGGGGCTACTGAAATTATTGGAACATTCATCTCTATCTGATTTTCACCACCAATTTAGATCCTACCTCAAAATTGTCCTCCACATTATTTCTCGAATTACCATCCTCCATCTCTTCCTTACCTATTTTTCTGTTTATCTTCTTTGTTTTGAACAACACGATTAACAGGTGATACTTCATTTTGGTTGATAACATTTCTGAAACAATGTGACCAATAATCTTGCGATGTCTACAAAATTTAGGCCCTTAGATATCTCAACAGATCGATAGAATCCCCTATATTTTGTTTTTACCTAAATCTTCGCAAAAATAGGCTTTACATAGTCTACTTCAAACAAGAATAGGCTTTACATACCCACAACCTCATTCGAAGTTGTTTCATCACCCTTGTAGGCCTTCCAATCGCTTCATCCAGAACAAACAATCTCTTCCTTCCAAAATTCAGGCTTAAAGTTAGGCTCCCAATCATTAATCCTCAAAATTTTATTTCCACCCACTAAACTTTGATTCTCCATATATGATTTTTATTATCTATTGCATCATTAAGTCCAATAATGAAAAAACCATATCCTGAAGGTATCAATTGACAATACCCTGTGAGATTCCATTGCTCCTTAAAAGAAATCGCATCACATTTTAATTTTTGATTTTTTTTTTTTTTAAGCATTGAAAATTGACCTATCAGACTAAATTTCCCCTGCGAAAAAAGAAAAGACCTTGACTTTAGTCAACGTTGCAATAAAAATAAATAAACTAGGGATGGAATCTAAGAAAAATAAAAATGGAAGTGATTTCAGTCTAATTCAGAGTACGTACCAAGTGCCAACCACCACCTACACACAGGCACTTATCTATTCTATATATAAAGAGAACTAGGCTTAGTTAAAGCCGTAAGTTTTCTTCCAGTTTTGTCCCTATCACAATTTAATATTTGTTCTTTTTGGTAAAAATGTTTAAGGTCATTATGATAATTTAGCAATAATATTTCCATTTTCTACGACTACCTATACATCATATGTGCTTTATGGGGGCTATTTACACCATTGTATAACAACATTATACCCTTTTGTATTTAATATTTAATATTTAATATTTACAAAACCTTACATTTCAGATTGCAATGGATTTAAAATTGAACAGCAGGCAAAGACAAAATGTTACTGAGCTGCCCGGTGTTCTAGTCAGCTAAGTCTCTTGAGTTGTCATTAATATAATATTCCTCCTATTGTTAATAACAATCTTCAACGACCAGGGTCTTCTACAATAATGCAGAATTTAAAACTAAAAAACAAGTATAAAAACACACCAAGAACATTTAATTCTAGCCAAGAAAATCAAAGAAACCCTAGAAAACACAGAGAAAAATCAAATCAATGGGGAGTGAAGAAGAGAAGAAGGAGAATCATTTAGAACCATGGCGAGATTTAAAAGGAAAAGTAGTGATGGTTACTGGTGCATCATCTGGTATAGGTCGTGAGTTTTGTTTAGATCTAGCAAAAGCTGGTTGTAAAATTGTTGCAGCTGCTAGAAGAATCGATCGATTAAAGTCTCTTTGTGAAGAGATTAATCAATTAAATAATGAAGGGATATTGGCTGCTGTTGCTGTGGAACTTGATTTGTCTGCTACTGGTGATGTTATTGATTCTTCTGTTCAAAAGGCTTGGGATTCATTTGGTACAATTGATGCTCTTGTTAATAATGCTGGTATTAGAGGTAACAATACAATTTTCCCATTTATTTATTTTTTGCAGATTTTTTTCTTTCAATTTTGCAAATACTTTCATGAGTATATTAATTTTGTTGAATTTTTCTGATATTTGATTGTGTTATGAAAATGCGGATCGAATTATGCTTTGATAATGTTAGGAAATGTAGTTTTTTTTTTTTTTTTTTTTTTTTTTTTTTTGTCATTTGCAGTAAAGGAATTACAGTAGTGATTTCTGTAGGGATTTTCAAGCCAAGTTTGTCTTTGCACAGACCTGAAATAAGAATGATCACAATATGCTATTGCTGTCCGTTTAGACAAATGCAAGAGTGATATTTAGAGTGCAGTAGTCTGAGCAGAATAGGAATTGATTGATGCATAGAGTCATATAAGTAGGAGACAAATTGTAGTGAGAGACTTAGGATTTAGGAGTTGCAGTAATCTGGTTGAAAACATCGTTTTTTACTTCACAATAACGTGGGATCTAATCCCGTAGAGATGATAAATCTTCTCCTCTAAATTCATTGGGAGGGTTTAACTTTTGGGTTCTGAAACTGTTGGTGCAACGAGCTTTCTGAATTACCGGTTACCAACACACCGTAGCATTTAAAACTGCAAGATTCACTCCAAGTTTTTTCACTACAGTTTTTCTAGCACTGATGGGATTAAGCTTTTGCCGTCCGTTTAGACAAGTGCAAGAGTGATATTTTAGACTGCAGTAGTATGAGCAGAGTAGGAGTTGATTGGTGTAGTCATATCAGTAGGACACAAAATGTAGTGAGAGAGTTGCTGTAATCTGGTTGCAAACATCGTTTTTTACTTCACAATAACTTGGGATCTAATCCCATAGAGATGATAAATCTTCTCCTCTAAATTGAAACTGTTGGTGTAGCGAGCTTTCTGAAGATACCAACACACCGTAGCATTTAAAGATGCAAGATTCACTCCAAAAACTCTTTAAGACAGAAACAGAGTTGCCATTTAACCAAGTTTAATTTAAAGCCTCATAGAACTGTCATTGTTACAGGGATACCAAGAGAAAACAAACTGCCCTAGCCAAAGGTGCAGTGCACAAATAAGTGTTCAATAGTTTCAGGGGGGTCTTTCCAAAGATCGCAAAGGGAAAAACATTAGAGCAAAACAGAGCAATTTTGTTAGCAACAGGTAAGAAACTAACTATCCTAGGCATTATATTATGCTTTCATTTCTTCACCCACAGAGATAGATAGAAGCAGTGCGACTTCGTTAGGAACTTAGCACTTAACGCTTACGCTTGCAAGATTCACTCCAAAAGAACCTCGAGACAGTTGCCACTGAATCAATTGTTTATCTAAAGCCTCATGGAACTCTCGCATTCTAGTAGGAAAGTTACTAGGGATACCAAGAAAAAACCAAACTGCCCTAGCCAAAGGTGTAGTGCTATTGAACCAATAGTGCCAGGGGGATTTTTACAAGGATCGCACAAGGGAGAAACACTAGCGAAAAACTGAGCATTTTATTAGCAAAAGGGAGATGTTATGGTAGCATTTCCTTATGAAACTAACTATCCTAGGCATTATATATGCTTCCAGGTTTTCACCCGAAATGACAGTGCAGGTCTGTGGAGAGAAATTGTCCTCCATAAAACTCGTTTTTCAGCGTAGAAGGACAGGATAAATTAAATTATTTACAGGCTAAGTTATCATAGAAGAGTTCAAAATTTAGTAATCTGATTTTGAGAACACAAATTAACATTAGAACCATCATGAATAATCCATTCACCATGGGATCTGATTAGAGCAAAACCCTTTGAAAGCCAAGAGGCTGAAGAAGGGGCATACCTCACGTCAATGGGGTTTTTGTTTTGGAAGTATTTTGCTCTTAAAACGTTCGCTCAATGATCTTCTGCTTGTTTTATTATTCTCCAACCCACTTTAGCTATAAAGGAAATATTAAAATTAGTAATCTTTTTCTAAATTCAAGCCCCTCCTGATCCCCAGGACAGCACAAATCTGTCGCCAGCTTAGAAGAACATATATCTTCCAAAATCCGGGTCTTTTCGCCAAAAGAAGTACCTTGTTATTGTGTCCATTCCGGTAGTGGTTGATTTAGAAATAATGAAGCATCCAATTTGATAAGCTGAGATAGTCTCAGCCACAGACTTTATCAAAACTCTTTCACCTGTTGCAGATAAAAAAATTCCCGTTCCATCCCTTCCCTACAAGCAATCTCATCAAGAATAGGCTGAAAGCAAATATGAGTAAACAGTAACTAATCCTTCTAACCCCTTCAGTAGTGATTATGGATCTAGCATCTCTATTGGTATGCTTCTACTGAAAAATGTGCCTGATTTGGAGTAATTTGTCATCTGACCAGAACTGTCACCAAACACCTTAAGAATGTTGAGAAGGTTTGTACATTCATACCTATTAGTTATTACCTGATGGATAAGACCTTTAGCTCCGGCATTAACAAGTATAAATTACCAATGTCTCTTTGTTTGCTTCGTGTTAACATTTACTTGTAATTCATATATTGCCAATGATTTTGTGACACATCTGCTGTATTTTTACAGTATGATAGTAGGAAAATCGTATGCCTAACTTTTTAAGTTATATTTTACATGCATATATGCAAATATAGCTCGTAAATTCTTAAACACGAAATTACCATCTTTCAGTAGCATATTGGTGTAATAAGGTTCCATGTCCAAATAGGTGAGGTGAAATCTCCCCTGGATATAACGGAGGCCGAGTGGAATGATGCGTTTAAAACTAATTTGACTGGCACCTGGCTCGTCACAAAATCTCTTTGTAAACGCATTCGAGATGCAAATCAGAAAGGATCAGTAATTAATATTTCATCTATTGCTGGTCTTGCTCGTGGGCAGTTACCTGGAGGTGTTGCTTATGCTGCATCGAAGGCTGGCGTGAACACCATGACAAAGGTAACTCTTTATGGTATACGTTTTATCCATGACAGGTATTCTTGTTTCTTAACATCATCCTTTACAAAGAGATTGTTGGATGTGCTAAATAAGCCCCCTCCCAGTAGAGCTGCATTTTTGTATTAGAGGTATATACTCCGCTAGAAAAACTTCAATTTTCTATAATGAACTGATGTCGATGGTGTGAGCTTACCCTGAATCAAGTAATAATGCACCAGGGCAAGTCTAGTTGACTAACTTTGTAAAGTTAGAGTTTAATTATATAAAAAAAACAACATTATAATGACCAAGTAAAGAACTGTCATTAGGTGGTAAATATTTGATTATTATTATCACTAGATTTCCTGTATCTATTTCCCCTTTCACGAGTGACTCACAGGAAAAGTTTACAGAAGAAATGGTGTTTTGTTTGGAATGACAGGTCATGGCCTTGGAGTTTGGAGCTCTTAAGATCAGAGTGAATTCGATATCTCCTGGGCTGTTCAAATCCGAGATCACAGAGAAACTTATGCAAAAGGATTGGCTCAATAATGTCGCGTTAAAGAGTGTTCCATTGAAAACATATGGAACAGTAGATCCAGCATTGACATCACTAGTTCGATACTTGATCCATGACTCGTCAGACTATGTGACAGGCAACATTTTCATAGTCGATGCAGGACAGACTCTTCCAGGTGTCCCTCTTTTCTCATCTCTCTAGAAGAACCCTTTTACAGTAAATGAATCACATGTGCCAGTTAATCCTGAAGAAAATTTAGGTGAAGAATGTTAATAGTGAGTAGTGAGCGGAGATAAACTTCACTACATGTGCAGATAAAGAGTTAGTGAAGTAATGTTCTGATACTCTATCCTGTGGAGAATCCAAATAGTTGATGCATTTAGTAGTTTCTACGAATCCATCTACTTTAGTTATATGTATAGTTTCTGAATCTGAACTACCTTTTACTAAGTAAATTCAATTAGACTCTGTTTCTTGTCCTCAAGTGATTGGCATGTTTGGTGTTCCTTTTTCATTTTAGTCATTGGCTCCTTTGAAATGGATAAGCATGAATTGTTTTGTTTTTTTTTTAAAATTTGAAAACAAGGATATGATTACATTATTGCTTCCTTTATTTTCATGAATGGAAAGATTTTGGGAGAGATCAAATAAACCTTGCTCATAATTAGCCGGAAGACCAACCCCAGCCTAAATACTTTTGGGATTTTTCTTGTTGTTACGATTCGATTTTTCTTTTTCTTTTTTGTGAAGCATTGTTATGATTTGAAATAAGAACTGTAGGACTTTTCTTTTCTCTTTACAAAGGTGTTGCGGGGCTTGTATGCAAACATCGTGTAATATCTTGCTTATTTAATTTGAAATAAACAATCATAGATGACCCTCTCGATTCCTGTTGCGTGCATCTGTATACAAGAATCGTTTCTAGAGCTGCAAACAGATTTAACATGGATTTTAGCTCAGCCAGGACGGTAGTTCTTGAATACAGTAATTCAGTAAAGACATACCTAAATTTCTTATTTATTTCTCAAAAATGCAATTCATTTATAGCATACAAATATAAATAAGAAAAAGAAAAACACAAAAAAACAAAAGCAATAGAACAAATTAATTAAGACTGAAAGGACAATATTTTTTGTCTATAATCTAGAATCTATAGGAGGATTAGTGAAATGATCTTATAAATAATGGATCAATCACTTACATAATAGAACAAGCATTAGGGTTTTCATCACTGAACATAGAACCAGTGCGGTCATCAATAACGTTGGAGTGAGCAGGTCTATTGTGATAATAACCATGATCGGCATAGCTATCATAACCATGTTTCAGATAGTTATAAGACGATAAAGAGCCGCCGTGTTGATGATGACCACTAGTCTGGTAGTGATGCGTAGTAGCCACCGGATTCTGACTCTGGTTGTAGTAGTGATGGTTGTGAACGTTACTGTAACTATCGTACTCTGGATTATATGGTGGCCATAATTCGGCTCTTCTTCCGGTTTTCCTGACAGTTTTTAGAACTCTCCTCTGGTCTGCGTATCCTGTTACCGTTACCTTCTGCATGCTCATGTCTACGTCGATATCATCGATTCCTGTGTTTTTACATATAAATATCATGTTAACGGTCTTGCTAACTGGTGCAGCATCATGCATTTGATCCATACCGGTACAAATATAAAAATGAAAAAAGATATGAAAACTTATTTATACCTTCTAGTTTTTGAAGAGCTTTTCTGATCTTGCTTTCACATCCAGCACAATCCATGTGAACTCTCAGCTCTACAATCTGTTCATCATAAATCAAAATCATCAAAACCGCCAGAAAACCCATATTATTTTAGTATCCATAGCATGCAATATTTAACCTTTTCATTTGATTCAAATGCTAGAGAGAATAGATACTTACAGTCATGTTTGAAAACTTGTGATGAAGTCTTTTGATCTCTACGTTTATACTGCTATAAGTTGTTCGATCGCCGATCGGTGAAGAAGAAGATGAAGAAGTACACAGTAAGCTAGCTAGAATATGGTTTGTTGTTGTTCTTGTTTGTTTTGAAGAAGGAAGTGATTGAATATGAGAAGAAAATGGTATATGGATATGCCTCTATATATAACGGTTAGTGGCTTTGGGAGTTCGGCTAGTGTTACTTTAATCTAGGACAACAAGGCCGGAGAGATAAGAAAGAATAGTATAGTTTATTCTGTGGTACCCCAAAACTCAACCGACCATTTTCTTTCTCTGATTTTCTAAGGGAGAAAAATCAGAAAGCTTGTGGAGGTGAAGAGGAAAGTTAGGGGAAGATTCTTGAAAGGTATATACACTAATACACACAACACGGATATTACAGCTAGAAATTTCCACTCCATTTTACCAACCCCGCTAATGGGTACCAATTTGCTCGGGGGTGTAACAACCCCAAGACAAATGTTGTTTTGTCGTATTTGTAATTTTGTACACCTCCAAAGCAAACCGGCCCCCTATTAACAATCTTGCATTTTACCTTACCTATCATTGCAAGAAACATATCTCCAGCTAGCCGGGGCGGAACCAGAATTGCACATACAAAGGGGTAAACAATAAAAAAAATCCTACTATGTGAGCAAAAATATGAATAAAATGACAAATTTACTGATTTAGGGGATTTCGTTAATAACATGTTTCACAGTAAAGCTGTTTTTACTTGATTATTAACTATACTCCTCAACTTCTGTAAAAATTTTACTATCAATTTTTCTTCTAGACTAAAATGAAGAAGTGATGATCATATTTTTACAACGGAACTAGTATAAAATATGCATGATGTGCTATATCGTGGCTTTCAAACGCATAAGACTAATTTTCTTTGGTTTTAGTGTATAATATTTCGGTTTGACGCGTTAAAACCCCACCTTCGGTGGTAATTGCAGGACGCGTTAACCCAATGATGGGACAACACGTATTTGTCAAAATATGTATGAAACCCCATGCTCAATAATCAAAGCAACGGGAAGTCAGGGTAGAAGACATGGTGGCTAGTATGGTGGTATGCAGCAGTATACTATATTATATTTCTTCATCTCAAAAGACTGAAAGTTGTGGGGGTTTGGAAGTTGGGGAAGGTGGGGGGAGAGGGGACAATGGAGCGGAAGGAGCGTTGAACATGAACATCGGTGGTGGGTCTCAAAAAAGAATTAGTTAGAGCTTTTTTTTTATATATACACATTGTTGCATTGTTATATGTAGTTCTCTATGCTTGCAACTTGCTATTATTTTATGTGGATTTGTGGACCAAATGTGGGATCTGTTAGAATATGAGCATCCAACTTAAAATTAATTGGCAATGAGTGGATTATAAACCGCAGGATCTTAGATTGCGTTGGGTCTAACACGTAGACAATTAAATCGAGTGACGCGGAGTAAAAGCACGGTCAAAGATTCGTCGCAAATAGCCTGCTCTGATACCATATTAGAATATGGGAATTATAAACCGTAGGATCTTAGATTGCCCAAATAATATGGGACTATAGTCTCAACAGGATCGAGTCGATTGGCTAAAGACCTAAAGTTTGTCGAGAAAGTTTGTTCGTTAGAGGATGTAGGGCAAACAAATGTGTCCGTTGAATAGTTGTAGTGGGGAATATGCATGATAATAAAGGAAAAAGCTCGCATAAAGATGATCCCACAATGGATAAAAGCATCACGCATGCATGGTTATTGCATTAGTAGGAGAGTTGTCTTTTCGCCTAAAGGCTAAGAAAATATGGGATCCAGTTGATTGACTGAAAACTTAAAGTTGATGCATATCCTAAAGACCATCCTACAAAGGATAGAAAGGCATCACGCATGGTTGGATAAGCAGAAGGAGAGTGGTTCTTTTCGCCTTCTATGCCAAATGTATCATCATAAGAAAATGACATCCCCAAACCTGTCCAGTAGAAAAGTACCGTTGCTTGGAAATTAATTTAACTACATCGCATGTTATGTACGTATTGTGTGTACTTGTAGTGAAATTTACAGGGTTTGACTCTTATTGCTAACTCAAAATCTAATCATAATTGTGTGGCAATTACATTTGTTATACTATTTTATAAAAGTCAAAGTTTCGTTTATGATCTATAGCACAAAGAAATTTGGTACAAATAGATGTGTCTGGGACCTGCATCGATAAGTAATTTTTCGATTTAATTAAGTTTGTAATTTTAATAAAAATTCAATTGTTACACCGATATGATCAATACATCGTATAGTATATTTCAATTGAGATTCATAAAGACTCAAATTGAAGCTCCATGGTATATTTCGGAAATGATTATAGAAATAAAACAAAGAATTGCATCAAATTTCAGTATGTGATATCCAACACATATATCGAGAAGGAAATCAGGCAGCGGACGGACTAGCAAACGAAATAGCAGACGGAAGCATAACAACAAATTATTCGACTACAAACTGGGACCAGGCTATCCCACCGTGCATCAGTCAAATCATTTTAAGTGACTCCATGGGAATCAAATTCCCTCACGTAATAACAGTTTAATTTTTTCTTTTTATTTGCATGCTTCAAAAAAAAAAAAAAATACATCGTACGGTGATTGTTTCTTTAGATCCCAAAATATAAAAAGTTAGGTTGGGAATAAAATTTTCAACATAATATTTTTATCTAATTTTTTTTTTTTTTTTTTTTTGTTTTTGAAACAAAAAATCTTGGGTTCTGACTGATGAAAATTAATTCTGTTTCTCCCATAAAAAAACAAACAAACTAACTCTATTTTGGTTGCCAAACACAGGTACTGATAACAGCTCTCTAAAATTTTAGCTTAGCCACCACTTAGCTCATTAGCTTTCTCTAGCTTGTTGCACCCGCGTATCGTAAGGAAGAAGGGACAACACAAACATTTTAAAATTTCAAACATAATTTGTGAATTTAAGAAAAACGAGTTGACTTCTCCATATTTAAAGAGTGTAACTGTTAGATTCATTCATTCACTACAGTATGATGCTTGTAATGGTCGTTCAATAACACCACCTTTCTAAATCTTTTTTGTTAACCAGCAGCCTGTCAACAAATGAAACCTTAAAAACTACATTAACAATAATCTTCGTTGACAACAAAGTTGCACAACTCTACTCACATCAAGCTTTCTTCAGCTTCCATAGCAACTTTCTGTCACGAGTGCCAATTAGGTAAACATCATAAATTACCATTTTCTCCATCCACAAGGGTTTCTACGTCACCTTTACAGCTTATGCATTGTGATATATGGGGTCATGCCCCTGTTCAGGCTCTTGATGGTTTTAGGTACTATATCTTATTTATTGATGATTACAATGGCCTAAAGCCGGCATCCAGGCTACCGGTCCCTTCAACGGTTGAGCGTTAAGGCTTTGATAAGCTATACCCTCAACATGCGAACATGTTACACCATCTGCATGGTGCACTTGAACTTGAACTTGAACTTGTCAAAGGTCCTTTTAAAGCCTTCCTTGACTCATGTGGAATTACTCTCAGGATTTCTTGTCCTCATACACAAGCTCAGAATGGTCTTGCTGAATGAAAGCATAGACACATTATTGAGATGGGGAATACTCTTGCTTTTCAAGCATCTCTACCAAAACATTTTTGGTTTGACTCCTTCTTGGCAGCAACTTTTCTTATCAATAGAACTCTCAGTAAACTCCTTCACTATATCATCCCCTTTCAAAACTATTTGACACTATACCTGATTATAGTTTGCTAAAAGTATTTGGGTGTAGTTGTTATCCAAATCTGTCCGACTACAGAGATGACAAGCTCAGTCTACTCAGTGTGTGTTTCTGGGCTATAGTCCTCTTTACAGAGGATACAAGTGTTTTGAACCTCTTACTAAAAAGACTTTTGTCTCCAGAATTGTTACTTTTGATGAATCAACATTTCCTTTTGCTGCTGATTCACATGTGGTTTCCTCTCACCCTGACTCTGAACTTGTAACCTTACAAATTGGAAATTGTTTTAGTCCTCAAATGGAAAATTCCTCTCTCCCAGCACCAACTGATATGCCTACTGATTCTGGTGACCCTCTTACTGTTATTCCTCCAACACACATACAACTTCCAGTCAGAACTATTACTACCAGATCATCTAGAGGAATTCTAAGCCAAAACAGCTTTATCCTGACTTTGTTGCACATACTGTTCTTACACTACCTGTTGCTCTACAATCTATACTTACTTCAGGAGTAGAGCCAAGATCTTATCAAGAAGCTTCCAAACATCCAAAATGGGTTGTGGCTATAAAGGCTGAGTATGCTACTTTAATGGCAAATGGCACATGGATATTGGTACCATTTGTGGAAGGAATGAATGTCTTAGGCAGCAAGTGGGTTTATAAAATCAAATACAACTCCGATGGCAGCATAGAAAGGTGCAAAGCTAGGTTGGTTGCACAAGGGTACAGTCAGCAAGATATAATTGATTACTCAGAGACTTTCAGCCCTGTTTTAAATACTACAACTATCAAGTGTATATTGATTATTGCTGTAACAAATGGCTGGGATATCAGGCAGTTGGATGTTTCCAATGCTTTTCTTCATGGATTTCTCAAGGAGGATGTCTATATGGCTCAACCAAAGGGTTTTGTTGATGAGCTCAAACCTAACTATGTCTGTCTTTTGAAGAAATCCCTTTATGGTCTTAAACAAGCTCCTAGAGCTTGGTTTGAGAGATTCAGTATTTTTCTTGAAAGCCATGGATTTCATAAGTCAGTAACTGATCATTCATTGTTCTCTTATACTTCTGGTGAGAATCAGATGCTTCTTCTCTTATATGTAGATGATATAATACTTACTGGCTCATTTTCAGCATTGTTGGACTCATTTGTAGCTGTTCTGAGCAAAGAATTCTCTATGAAGGAATTGGGTCCTTTACACTATTTTCTTGGCATTGAATGTTGTAGATCTTCTACTTCTATTTCTATTCTACTTACACAGCAAAAATATGCTCTCCAGCTACTACAAAAAGCTGATATGCTTACATGCAGTTCCGTAAGTACCCCAGTAGCTGCATGACCAAGATTATCCTGTGATCCTCTTGATGATGCTGGGTTCTACAGAAGTCTAGTTGGAGGTTTGCAATATCTCACTCTCACTAGACCTGATTTGTGTTTTGCAGTCAATTATGTCTCCCAGTTTATGCATGCTCCCACTACTTCTCATCTACAACTAGTAAAAAGGATTTTGAGATATGTCAACGGTAGTATTGGCTATGGTATTACACTCTCTGCTTGACCTTGTGATATTTTGACTGCATACTCTGACTCATGATTTGGCAGGGTGCCCTGACACTCGCAAGTCTACTAGTGGTTACTGCATATACTTAGGCAATTCTCTTGTTTCTTGGGCCTCTAAAAAGCAGCCAACTATTTCTTGCTCTAGTACTGAGGCAGGGTATAAGTCCTTAGCAGTGACCAGTGTTGAGCTTATATGGATTTTTTATTTACTCAAAGAACTGCATATTACTCTGTCTAGATCTGCCACTCTTTATTGTGACAATATTGGCGCCAACAGCTTAGCTACAAATCCAGTTTTCCATGCCCACACTAAGCATGTGGATATCGACTATCACTGCATTCGTGATCTAGTTAAAGATGGCTTTCTCAAACTTGCATATGTTCCATCTCAACATCAGCTTGCAGATGTGTTTACAAAAGGACTTGGAGTTGTTCAGTTTCATTCTTGTGTTTGCAATCTAATGAACTTTGTGGAGTCATTAGCTTGAGGGGGAGTGTTAGATGTTTTAAGTGTAATCGCATTATTACTTTCTTTTATGTTTTTGCTTTGTTGTCTAGTGGTTCACTATGTGCTTTAAATAGTTTAACCCTAGCCCTTCCTTTGCAACCCTTCACACACTTCTCAATACAACTGTGTTTGGTTCCTACACGAATTTTTTTCCTTTTTCTTTTTTCCCGTATGAAAAAAAAAAGGTACAGAACTACATTAAGATACTCTTGGCGCCCATGTCCGAATATAGCAGGCTGGATTGATTGAGGCCATCACCCAAAAATAGGCTAGTTTAATTACCAGAGAGTTAGAGTTGATGGCGGATGCCGAGCCATAATGGCTTTTGTCTTTAGAATTTTTGATGGTCAAAATGACATTTGTGATTGGTAATTTTTGATGGCGGATGCCGAGTCAAAATGACATTTGTGATTGGTAAAGAACACGGTATCTTCAGCAGTTAATATGCAGCTATCCAGCATCTTATCCTTCTTAGGAGAACCTCCTACATTGACAGATGCAGAGGATCATGTTACTTATCAGTCAGGCACTTATACCGCAAAGGAGGGTTATCAACACATTATGAAGATCCTACACCCCGACCCTCCGGATTTTGGGTATATATGGAGGAAACATGTTCCACCTAAAGCTCAAGTCTTGGTGTGGTTAGTAGTTCAAAATGCTATACCAACTATAGACAACTTAAACCACATAGGAAGCAATATTGTAGAGACCAATTGCTGCTTCTGCAATTCTGTGATGGAAATAGTTGATCATCTTCTACTGAATTGTAACTTCTCACAAGAAATATGGAATTACTTCTCATCAAGAATGGAGCCCCAATGGACACACAAGTTACCAATTCAAGAGCTATTTCATGGATGATAATGCAGGAAGGGGAGAAAAATAAAGAAGAAAGTTTGGCCAGTTTTACCATTTGCAGTGGCATGGTCTATTTGGACAGAGATAAATAGAAGAGTGATGGAGAAGAAGCGTGAAAGAGATAAGGAGGAAATCATCATTGAAATTAAACGCAAGATATTTCAATGGGGATCACTTCAAAACTGGTTTAAATTTTACTCATTTCGGGACTTATTACACAATGGGAAACTGTCATGAACTGTAATATAACTTAGCTTATTCTAGGCTTGATCTGTAGGATCACTAACTAATGTGGAACGATCAGCAGTTTAAATGTAACACTGACATGCAGCATCTCTGGGTCTCTAAAATTTCATAGCGTTGACTTGCTCTTGCTGCAACCTGCAACTACGAATAACAAGGAAAGAAATGCAAGAACAAAAATTTTAAGAGTTCAGACATGAATTTAATAATTGTTTGTACCATGAGTAAAAATGCCACATAATGGGCCAAATTGCTAATTAAATCACCATTTGACCCTCATCCAAGCCATCCATCCAGCCAACCGATGTAGCTACCAGCTAGTCCAGTGTTCCATGAAGTTAACGACCGGTCAATGGACACTCAACGGTCAAGGTTGACCTTCGGTCAATGGTCAAAGTCAACCGTCGGTCAACTGTCGAAGCCAAGTTGCCAGTCGCGCTTCTAGCCAGTTTCCAGTTATGGTTCAAGCAGTACTGCGAACCAGTTTCCATCCATGTTGCCAGCGATACTGCCAAACAGTTTCCAGCTAAGTACTCTACCGCGCTTCCAGCCAGCCTCCATCCATGCTGTCAGTAGTGTTGTCAGCCAGTCTCCAGCCATGTCTCCAGTCAAGACTGTCTGCCAGTCAAAGATCGATAGTCGCAGTCAACGGCAAAAGTCAACCCTGCCAGTCAAAGTCAAGGTCATTGGTCAAACCCGCAAGCCCATGTCGATTTGGCCCGTTTCCACCGATCCAGTGCATAAACCCTGGAAGAAGATTCTGGAAGTTTCTGGATGACTTGATGACCAAGCTGCAGAGAAAGTTTTAGAACATTCCAGATGTCTTCCTGGCCAAGTTACTTACAGAGGAAGTTTATCTCAAAATTAGGGTTTAACCCATGTATTCAATTGTATAAATAGATGGGAATCTCAACCTTAAAGTGCATACGCCTTGATAGAGAAGAATACACCAGCAATCCCTAAAAGGGATCATAAATCATTGTAACCCATACATCAATAAAATATCTCTCCCTACGGGGATTCGTCCGTGGATGTAGGCAAACCATGCCGAACCACGTTAAATTCGTGTCTATCATCTTTATGCTTGTTTTGTGTAAAACCCTAGTTCTGATCATCATCACCAAAATCATCGTGTTTAGTGCCTGTAAATATTTCCAGGTACAAACAATAATATATGGAGTACAAGTTGACTTCAAAAACCATAACTCCAATATGAATACATGATGTTAGATTCTCATTTAAGAAAGACTCTTAAAGTTGCATGATACTACTATTATGATGCTGTAATGGTCGTTCAAAATCACCGCATTTTTCTTCCATTGGCCAACCTGTCAACATATTTTTAAATGATACCTTAAAAACTACCTTAATAATTTCTGTTGACAGCAAACTTCAAGAATGACCATTTGATCATCTGCAATCTAGGACTACACTAAAGTATTAAGGAACAGCAAGTACAAACACGGTGTAGGCAACAAGTCGCCCAAAACTTGGTCTCATAACTACGTACTTTTCTGATGTCCTTTTCTAGTTTTAATGAACAAACGTCTCTATGAAAAGGTTTAGTCGGAATATAGTTTAGAGCATCTAGGATGGTGGATATCAAGCCATAATCGGCTTTAGCTACGATTTATGGGAAAAACCCTCAGTTACAAAATTCTGATTACATCCAAGCGGAAATTGAAAGTATCACCCATTTTAAAATAACTAGTTTTTCGCGCACGGGGTTGCTTAGCATCTTTCAAGAAAAAAATATTAAAAAACAAATAAGAGTTTTAAAAAGTAATAAAACTGCGAATAATAAGCGCATGAAGATTAATAAAATAATCAATAAACTAATAAATATTCAATGCAAAACAGAAAAAAAATGTTATGTATTTGTAGTTAACGTCTTCTAATCCTTTTCTAAGTTTCGATATTCATTAAAGAAATTCATCTCAAGCTTTGTTCGTCTTTTTTATTTTTACTTCTTTTGGTTTACACAATCGGTATGCACTTTTACATCATTAGTAGAAGGGTCATCGAGATCGTCATACATCATATCTTCAAAGTAAAAATATCGTTCAACAGTTTGATGGTCTTGTTTTAGTCAGCGTGATATAAATCATTGGTGTTTTACTAAGATAAAATTTGCATGGAGCAATGATTTTCTTATTTAATTTAGTGACCACTTTTGTTTTTTTTCTCTCGGCACAATCCTTAATAAATATTTTCATATGAAAGTGATTTAACGTAAAATAAATCAAGAGTTTCACGTATACGGTATGTAAGTGAACTCCACATAAATCGAGTGTATTTAAACCCATGAATCTCGTTAATTATAATATCGTTTGTTTTCTAAACCCGTGAATATATTGTATTGGTATTAATTATCTTTACAATATTTGTATTTATCTATGAGAGTGTTTGTTCCTTCGGGCACCATAAAAAATTAGGACACAAATTAAGTGATTATATATAGGTCGAGCGAGTGCACGTATATATGTGTACCTTGGGACTTGAGGATGAATCCCAAATGAACCCTCGAATCAATATTTACTAAAAGAATATGAGAGTGTCACTATATTGTAGGATTAACTCGCGTATTTTAACGTATATTATATGTGTATATATATAGGGAGAGAGGGGGAACCATCATGAAAAGATTAATCCGTGGGAACAAAAGACTGTAAAAAAGCGAAAGGGAAAGAAAGCAGTAAGGACACCATCGCGTCAAAGAAAGAGTTACCTTTTTGAAACCTTAAGTATATATATATTGAGCGATTGTACGTATGGATGTGTGTCTGAGAACTAAGAAATAAACCCTAGAATTATATACACATTGAGTAACTCAACATGTACCCGTAAATGCATATGATTTATATATGGACCTTGTTTAAGTGTACCCATGGTTTATGTGGTGAATAACACCTTACGTTGTTAAGTGTAAATATTAGTAACACATAGATTTTGATTAAGATATTTATATCGAACTATTGATATATTGCTTATACTTGTGAAAATTGTGCGTGTAGGTGTGTACATGAATTCTATATATATCGGGTGTCTTAAACCGGCCCTTGAATTCCATGAATTATCATGTTTTTTTATTTTAATTCTGTGAATATGTTGCTTTCACGTTGATTATTTATACAATCATGTATGCGCACTCATGATTGTTATATATTCAAGAGCGCGAGTGCTTCATTTCGGCGCACCAAAAAAGTTAGATTCAAATTTAATGAATATATATATATATACCTTAGAACTGCATGCAAGATGAACCCCTAAGTGATAAAAAGTGCCCATGAAATAAGAGAATGTAATATTGCCACTAAATTATGAGATGAGGCCGTATATTATATAATGAACTATATGCATACTGAGTGTGCATATGTATGGATGTGCATCCAGCAACTATAAAATAGAAATTTCATAAAATATGAACCTATGTAATACGTATTCATTGAGTAACTTTATGTGTACCCGTGAGTTGCAGGGTGAGTTATACAAGGAGTCGTTTTACCTTTTATGTGTGCCCATCAATTATGCGGTGTAATTTATTGGTCGTATTTGAATCCAGAATTCCATGCATATAACTGTAGGCGAACTGCATATATATTGAGAGTTGTTTATATAAACCTTAGATTACAATATCGTGTATATGCTAAACCATGAATGTACAGTGTGCATGACACAGTTTTATACAATTATTGTATGCTTACTTGTGGATTCTTAAATACTGAAGTGTGTGTGTTTCATTTCTGCACAAATTTCCTTTTCCATGACTGTGATACACTGTAATTTAGGAATCATTAGTATTTGAATTTCGAAATGCTACTTATGTTTAATGCATGTGAACCCTCAAACCATCCAAGCTACTTATGTTGAATGCATGTGAACCCTCAAACCATCCAAGCTACTTATGTTGAATGCATGTGAACCCTCAAACCATCTAAGGATGTAAAGAATCAAGAGGATTAAAGCTCCAATTTTTTAAGGTGATGGTAGGCGGATGAAGCTTACTAGGAGATTACTTCTTCAATTATTTTTCCCAGGCCATTGCAGATATTTTTATCAGATTATACACAACTTCAAGATAGAAACTAAAAAATCTCACCAAGCAGATACCATAAAGTGCTCCGGTGAACTTTTTTCTGGTCAAGTCTGTGGTGAATACACGTGATTGATTATTGAACCTCAATTTTCGTGCTCATGCAGTAACACTACCCCAATAGATATGGATTCTGAAGGCTTACATGTCACCTTTGTGATTAGCATTTACCAGTATTTGGTTAGGCCCGACTGGCCATTCACAATTTCGTTGCTTGTAGTTTAAAAAACATATGACACGTCCTTATCTTGGCGCATTTCCAATTTCCATCTAAAATTTATAAATTTGTTTAGTCCATTATATTATGATGATATCTCTTTCATGAGTATCCATTATTTTCCCATAAGAGAATTAATCCGGGAATTTGTTTGCATATTTCGTTTGTGGTTTCATTTTATAGTCTATAGTTATGTTCCCTTTGACTAAATAAAAGCCTATTATAGGAGTTTCAAGCTTTTGGTTTTGGGGCTCTTATAGATTCAAGTTTCCCAAATATGGATAAGGGGATATTTCACCCATAACAAAAAAACAAAAATATACTTTAATTATATTTATTAAACTAAAGCCAAAAACTAAACATACACCTAATCAATATTGCCTATTCTTCTCTTCTTTTACTCCATCGTCTCTTCTTCTTCTTCGTTTTTTTTCTTTCTTTTCTTTTGTTCTTCAACGACGATTAATCATCGATTCTCCGCAAGTAATTACTTCAATTAGGTAAGAATCGAACTCATCGTTTTTTTGTTGATTTTGATCACATAAATAGGTTGGATTTGATCAAATTAAGGATTTTGAAATGGTTTCAGAATTACGTACAGTTGGGACATATCGGTTTTTCCATCCGTCAATCAATTATACGGTTGGGAAAATACGAACTCCCAACCATGTTTAAACTTGGGTTTTTCTACGGTTGGGAGTTCCAACCGTATATGGTAATTACAGTTGAGAAAATATAAACTCCCAACCGTATTTAACCTGAGTTTTTTTAATGGTTAGGAAATCGTATATCGTAGTTACTGTTAGGAAAATTGGAGACTCCTAACCGTGTGTTAAATTAAAAATAATAATTTGTATTTTGATTTTCAAATCCTAACTATAAATAAGTCTAACTTAATCACGAATCACACTTAATCTAGTTAATCTAAAATTAGACTAAGGGGTTTTGTTGATTACTATTTTATGACTTTTATTTTATCATCTTGTGAGCCATAAAAACCAAAAGTATGGAGCCCTATAATAGGATTCGAAATACAGGAATTTGTTTGTGGATCGATTTTATAGTCTATAGTTATATTTCCTTTGGACTAAATAAATCCCTCTCCAAATAGATACCTGTTTGTATTTTCCAAACCCCTGATACTCAGGCTCGTTCAATGTGAATGACACGGATGATTTTTAGACTAATGTTTTAATAGGGTTTTATAGGATGCAACATAACCGGTTAGATTAAAGAAAATCCCTTCAGATGCAACATAATCGGTAGATCCAAGAGCATAGCTCAGTGGTATCCCATCAACTACAGTAAAGAGAAAGTCAGGAATTCGATCCCCACCATGGTAGAGGTTTATATTTAAATTAGTTGTATAGAGGGGTTTGGCGGTGTTGGGTCTAGCAGTGAGGCTAGTCAAGAAAAACCCACTAAAAAAATACATAAGGTACATGGCTATAACAAAATTTAATTTGGTTTTGTTCGAACTATCAAGGAAAAGTAAATGGAATAATAAATTATAGCCTCCCTGCAATCCAAAGCTTAACTGCTAGAAGACCGGAAGAGTATGCATTTACTATCATCATTTTAATATTATAGCACATCCAAGCGACTCCGCAAACAAAACTCATGCCCAGGATCACATGTTTTTTTACACCAGGTGCGGCCCTCCATGTCCATGCTCCCAAAGGAAAATGTAAGCACAGAATTAAACATGATTAAGACGACCTTGGTGCTTGAATACCACAAAGAACTAATTTACGGCATAACAATCGCTTAAAAGAGGTTTTGAAATGAAAAGAAGATTTTGAAATGGAAAGAAGAGTAGGACATACTAAGCCGTTTCTTCCAATATATTATTGATCGCAACAAAGATATCTCAGAATTAAAGAGCCGTGCCATCATTTTATACTAATGCACAGATAAACTAAATTAATTATATTAGATAAGGAAATGAAGGTCTTTGAACATTAGCTTAGTTGCTCTAGAATGGGCTGTTAAGTTTGGAGTTGGCAATATTTGTATTCGAACAGACTCCATGAGTGCTGTTTTGGTCTTCTCGGGTAACTGACAACGCAGTTCCTTGGTGTGTTTTTTTAAACCAAGATGGCTGTGAGGGCAAGACATAATACCATTCATTTTATTCATTCTTATAGGGAAACAAACTTTGCGGCAAATTGTATGGCCAAACGGGATTGCTTGTTGGAAGAAGGAGAAGGTCTTAGTCATGATAATAGGCCTGATTTCATCTTGTCTATTGAATTACCAAATGTATCTTATTTTCGTTTTGATTAGGTTGTAAGTTTTTGGGGCGTTTTGCCTCTTTTCTTATGACCTTTACTGTAACTCTTGTTATTCATTAATACATTTTGGACTTACCAAAAAAAAAAAAAACATTAGTTAGTGTCCTTTATTCAATCACTACTCAACTAATGTCCAATATCGAACTAAAACGTCATTTAGAAAACATAGTTCATTTGTTTCCGGAAAAAATAAATAATAATAATTCACTGAATAGATAAAAACAGACAAAGAAAATGTTGGAGAGCTTACAACAGTGCTAGGAGCGGGAGTGTGAATTTGGCAATCAGTAATCCTGGAAATTAAGCGAAGCAGAGGCAGGCGCAACACACGAACTGCGACTATAACGAAGCAAAAAAAAATTGAGCGATGGGGAACTGGCAGGACTATAAGGAGTTTGTACATACTACCCTTCCCTCCAGCTCTTTTAAATGCATAGTGTAGTGGATTAAAAGATGGGATGAAAGCGTCATGTCTTACTTGCTAAAGACTTTAAACAAAAACGTTCAATTTCTCTCTGCTCGAAAGTAGGAAAGGGTAGCGGGAATTTCAAAATAGGTAAGGATTCAATCCTCACCCAAAGAAAATGAAAAGCGACGAGCCAATCCTTGCTTTGTCTTTTATTATAATAAAAATTCTAATAAAATATATTAATAACAGATTTTAGGTCCACTTTTAGTTTTTTAAATAAATAAAACACTCTTGCCTCCCTCACCACTACACTAAGACCTCTCCCTACTACACTAAGACCTCTCCCTTACGTGATATTTTGGCACTGTACAAGTACCATCTTCCCTCCTCCACTACACTCAGCCTAAGATGCCTAAAGGCGAGCAGAAATGAGTAAGCTCGTTTGATATTCAGCCTCTCTAACAGGGCAAGCTGTGTTGTTTGGTTGGGGCAGCACTCAGACTGGACATACCTACTTTCAAAATTTTGACCACCGAAATTCATACTAAATTTGAGTTATAGGCCTAGCTAGCTTGCGCAGTTCGCATTAGATTCTCCTACTCTAAATGCAAGTAGATATGAAGTTCAAATGCAGGTAGCCAACACATTCTCAAGCAAGCTCTGCTACTAGAAAAATGCTAAAAAGTACAAGATGAACCTTTCAGATATACATACACGTTCAATTTCTAGATTAAAAAAATTAGTACTAAAATGAAAATAATTAATTGTTCCAGTTCTGAGAAAGCATCAAGTCTACTTTGAGCTACCACTGATTTCAAATCTTGTGAATTAAGGTTCAAACAACTGTAGCATGAAGGAGTAAGTTGATGGGCCTCTTGTGTGTTTTCAGTATATCTTGAAATATACCTGTGACTGAACTGTTTGAGCCTAGCATAGTGAAGGGCAAGCTAGTCTAGCTTCTTTCATGAGTCGACAAGGTAAAGTCAGACCAGACAACAATAACAAAGAGCTTTAGGAGGAAAAACAACAAGGGATTCGTACCCACACTTGCTGACAGAATTTTGGAACTGCCACCATTAACTTCCTTGCATCCCTCCGCTCATAAACCGGTGCAACACGACCAGAACACGACAACGAGTCGGGGAATACACTTGACCGACTCATCATTTAGGCCGTCAATGTCAGATATTCATTTCCAGATCTCTTCCACACTTACGAGCTTTAGCGCCACTGTTGCTTCAAAGAGCAAACTTGCCTCCTTCTAGTTCTCGATCACTGTTCTGCAGTATCAATAGAAGAATTTCAGATGCCAGCAGTTTCAAACTCAATAGGAAGCAGGTTTTACTACAGTTAACACATGTACTAAAATCTTAACAATAAATCTTGATTCAGTTATACAGGTACTAAAATCTTAATTAGCAATAAAAAAAGATTCAGAGCAACGAAGTTTAATCCTTTTTAACATCTTCAGAAAAAAGATCTTTGACATACTCAGACTAGACACCAATAGGCAACAATAAAAGATGTCTAAGCATGATTAAACTTGTAATGACACAAAGATGCAAAACACTGGCCAATCTAAGTCTCCTCAGTTCAGATCTCCATTATTTTCCACGTAGATTATTAATAAACCTTGGAAGCAGTTTGTTTTGAACATCATCAAAGGCAATATAAAGATTTTTAGCATCAAACAAACTTAGGTTTGGATAATTCAAGATTGCCCATCCGAAAGATTCTAACCAAGCTTATTTAACACTAGAAGCAATATAAAGATTTTTAGCATTCAAGAAACTTAGGTTTGAATAATTCAAGATTATCCATCAGAAAGATCCTAACGGACCTAACCAAGCTTATTTAACACTAGAAGCATCTAACTGTAAAGAGAGTTAAAGCATCAGTTTTAAAAAGCTCAATATTTAAAGCACTCGTCGATAATCAGAAACATATTAATTCATTTTAGCATTTGCTCAAAAAGATGTCAATATCAGTAATGAAAGATTAGACATGGGAGAGTAAGATATAAATGTCAGAGCATCTGAATGCCTTAGCCACAGCATAAGGCGGATAATGCCAGAATCTCAGCCTAAATTTCTTGGCAACGTACAAGCGCATCAGGAACTCTTACTTGTTGCGTTTTGATCTTCGCCATGATTAACTAAAGGATAATTTATTCTAGAACTTTCAAGTATGTGGTAATGTTGTTTCAATTTTTATGAAATTTGCAGGAGCAAAAAGATAAGTGCAACAAAGTTAAAATGAAATAAAACTAAGGAAGCAATATGTGACTTCATGGATACAAATAAATGCTGTTAAAACTACAGCATTAATTCATCAATAAACTCTGTGTAGCAAATTCACACATGCATTAATACTTGCAGAAGAACAATGGAAAACTAAATACTGATATTAATTAGTAGTTCCTTTTCGAGGGAAACTATATACTGAATCTAGACACTGCTTAGTATGCATAAAAAAACAAACAACAGCTGATCAGGAGAAATAAAACTTACAATTACATAGATGCACTTTGAATTCTTTCGCAAAGAAACCACCACTGAACCCCCTAACTCTCAGCAAGATTCTGGTTCCAACCTTAATTCTTCCAAAGTGCAGCAGCTGAAGAAGAGTTGAAATAATGTACCAACTACCGACTACCTGAAGACCTCATCGTCATCCACAGATTCAGGTGTGTACCCAAATCCTGGTGGGATCTCTTAGAAAAATCCCTACTTCATATCCCAATCTAATCTCTACATCTACTTCCCACTAAGTAATTCTATCAATTTCTTATGGACTAGTTTTTATATATAACATCAGGTACTTAACATGACTTGTATATGGTACACTGAGAGCAATCTTTTGTTCAGTGTTGTGTCACATACTCAAGTTATCTAGCCACTCCAATAAAGTTGCAGCTATAACTAAGTTACACAACAGTACCAATGATGCAAAATGATTTAAGAAAAGTACCCAGGCTGGTCTAGTGGTTACGTCGTCAGGGGTATTTACCGAACACCCTAGGTCCATTACTATTGTCACCAAATAGTAAACACTCATATAAAGCAAATGACGGGGTTAAACTTATGGCCCTGAAATTGTACCTGCCAAAAATATCAATCCCATCTAAAACGTATAACTTGCATCAAAAGCAAGTTGCGAATACAAATTCGGACCAAGAATTTTCAACAAACCTTAATGAGAGAAATCAGCTTTCTTGGATCATCCAGCATAGTAATTACTGTTTACTTTGGTTTCCTTATTTAGCGATGTTTAGACTTTTTATATTTCTATGTTAGACTCATCACTTACTAAAGGTTTTTCGTACTAATCTACAAATAGATTGAGTAGCACTTCAGAGAACAGTGCAAAAGCGACTTTACCTTACTACTGTATACCTCCATCTTTGACAGGGGAATACAGATAGGAAATCAAAGATGACCAACGCAATCCTTACGAAGTTCCAAGTTCCAGCTTCCGCTTCGCTTCTTTAAGTACTTAAGTACATCAGGCTGTGTAAATACACAAAGCTAAACTTATCAAACCCAGATAAGTGACAGAGATGTCAAAAAAATTAGTATTAATGATTACTATTAACAACCCATTTACATAAGACATGGTAAGTGAGAATGATACCAAAATATTGAAATAGTATCATATATGTCAGGATATGAAATTCTAAAAATTAGCTTATAAAAATGAAAACATGTTTCGTGAACAACATTTGCGCCAATAGTTTCTATGATAATTCACAACAGAAACACACTCAACAAAACACCTATAAGCCTAGATCTGTATAACGATAACAAAACATGTTTCACTTTCGTGGAACTTGTTCACGTTTCATATGCCGGGACAAAGTTTTCTACTTTCACCATCTGTGGTAACTGTTAGCATCTCTGATGAGTGGAGGGTCATGTTTTTACCCTAACACAACACAGGCAATACGCTCATGCATCAGTGGTCATGAATCTTCATTACAGAGTTGCTGGTAAACATACTTAGATTCCTATGTTAATGGCAATGGTCTCACCACTATTGCTGATCCATGTCAGTATCAGTCAACATATACAAATTCGATTTATTGTGATTTGAACCAACAAAAAGAGACTAAAAACCTATGGTAAATTCAAATATGGATCCTTGTCCGTCCCTGAGGCATTTGTTGTCGTTGTTGACAAATTTATGATTCAAACCGTAAAGATAGCTAAATTTTTACCTAAATGTCCTACTACTCCTACGGTACTACCACCAATATTCTGTTAGGCATTTAGTTCAAACAACGAAACTCATAAATTAAAACATGACTAAATCTTCAATACTAATTGAAATTGATAAAATCCAGAACAAATTAGGATTCCGACATTTCACAAACATTAATTAATCAAACCAAATTTCAGATATATAAAGGATCGATTGAGCAAAATTCGTAAGTGTAACAGAACAAAAACACAATTAACAGTATACTTACAGTTTCCTTTTGATTCATCCTTCTTTTTCTGTTTTCTTGTCATTTTTCTCCTTTTCTTCACATCAGGCACCAACATATCCATCATTATCTCATCAACACCACCTCCATTAGAATCTTCTTCTTCACCTAGGTACAGGAAATCAATACTGTGATTTTGAGAGGAGAAAAATGATTCGACTTCGGGTTTTAGAAAGAAGAAACATCAATCGATTTGATTTTGGGTGGGGTTAGGGTTTTTCCTCACTGTAAGGGAACTTCGTCGATTAAGATGAGACTGTAAAATTAGAAAGAGGGGGAGAGAAGGGAAAACGAGAGAAAAAATGTCGTGAAGGGCATTATAGCTTTTAGAGCATCTGCTGGCCGGTGGGTGTAAGAAATTCTAAGGGGAAGTCGTATTAAGACTCTTATTAGGGAGATTTTAAACATAAAAAAGTATAAAATAAAAATAAAATAATGACATGGAGGTGTAAGTGAAGGCGTAAATAAGATTTTCTTTAACACCTTCATATTTATTTTCCCATCCCTCCTAGTTTATAGGATCCAACCATTGGAGATGGATTTATGTTAATTAAGGGTCTAAAATCCTACATGTCATGAAAAACAAATTCTTAGCAGCAAATATTTTCCTGATGTGATCCATTGCATGGTGCAATTGCAACCAATAGCTCTTGGATTTGGGGGGCATATGTGAAGGTCTGGAATATGTTAAGAGATATAGTTGTTGGGAAGTGGCAAATGGGAAGAATATAGCTATTTGGAAGGATAGATGGGTGCCCTCTATTGATAGACATTTGGATTCTAGATTCAGTTCAGCAAATATGTGCATTGTTAACTAGCTTATGGAGGACTCAAAAGTTTGGAATGTTAGCACACTTGAGACTCTTTTTGATCGGGAGACTGTTAATGAGATTAGAAAATGTTAATGAGATTAGAAAAATTAGAATTCTTGAAAATGGTAATGACACACTTAGATGGTTGCCTGAACACAGTGGTCTATTCACTGTGAAATCACCCTACAGGGTTATTTTGAATGAATCTCAATCTAATACTGTTTCTAATAATGCAGGTGCAGTTAATTGGAAAGCTTTTTGGAAACACAAATTGCAGCCCAAGATATTACACTTCTTGTGGAAATGCATATCTAAGTGCCTTCCAACAGGTGATAGAATAGGGAGATATCATGGGAATAATGCTAGTACTTGTCCTTTTTGTAGTTCTCATCTAGAAACAATGCATCATAATTTCGATGAATGCAGTACGGCTAAAGAAATATGGATTTTAGTGGATAATATCTTGCCAATGCTATTAACAATGTCAATTTTGATGATTGGTTGATTAATTCTTTTGCTGTGACTATTCCAAGAAACTTGCAGGGTACATTAAAAGGATTGCATAATAAGTCTGCTATCATTGTGTGGCATATCTGGAAAGCTAAGTGTTGCTTAGTCTTTGAAAATATCCAGCCAAATACAGGGAGTATTGCCAATAAAATTTCTAAATACTTTGCAGATTGGGAATCTTCTTGCCCTGATCTTTATCAAAATAATAATATTGTTGTTCGGAATGTATATTGGAAAACTCCCTTACTGAATGTACTGAAAGTCAATTTTGATGCTGCTTTTAACAGAGATACCGGAAATGCAGGATTAGGACTAATTATTAGAGATTTTGCAGGTGTACAACACGGAACTCGATCCTGGTCTACAACGACAACGAATGCAGAAGAAGCAGAGGCTGCTGGAGCTCTAATGGCTGTTCAATGGGCTAGGGAGTTAGGGATCAAAAGACTTCATCTAGAGGGAGACTGTCAGAATGTAATATGGGCAATCAATGGAGCAAGAAATTCAGTCAAATGGACCACCAAACAGCTGGATTGAAGATATCCTAGTTTCGTTAAATAATAACTCTGAGTCTTGGATTTGTACTTTTGAACCAAGAGATGCAAATAATGCAGCGCATCAGCTAGCTAAGTATGCGATAAACACAAGTAGTAGGTCTAGTTGGTTTAATGATTGCCCTTCTTGGATGGATGAATACATTCAACATGATTTGAACAATTTGTCAATTTGATTATAAATGAAATGAATTATCTTTCTTATTAAAAAAATATGAAAAACAAACACCTTCACCCACTATTGGAGATGCTCTTAGTAAGGAAAGATCGCGTTATTTCAAGGTCCATGTAAAAAGAAGTGCTCCGGACGAAAAGTCTCCCTTTTCTTTTTATTTATTTATTTTTTGAAGGAAAGAGGTGATCTTCTCAATTTCATTGATACAGAAAGATTGTATACATCATGTTAAGATACATCATTGATACACAATAGTAATTAAATTGTAATACAAACATATTAAATACATGAATTTTAAGGAAATTGATGATACTTAAGGGATGAAACTTGCATTAAAATTCTGCCATTTGGATTTGAAGAATTTGTCTTCTTCATCATTATCTTCTTCATTAAGATGGAATTGTCCCATACATGAGTAATAAGCACAAAACACCATTATCACAATCAAATTCGGTAGCCATTCATCTTCATAAGAATGTAGAATCACATCATGTCGGAAGAAATCGTCCTTGATGTACTTGAAACAATTGTAACAATAGTATGAAATTCCTATAAGGCTATGGGAAAACTGTGGTGGGTTTGAGAACACCATGAGAGAAATAATGAAGCTGAAATAGGAAAAACTTAAAAATCGCATTGAATAGCGATGTTATTATATTTAAAATAACTACTAATAGAAAATACGTACTTAATTATTGTATCCAAATCTGATTGGAAGATCTGAATGTTCAGGGCCAAAGTGGACACAATGGCACGAACTTAGCAACGCCAGGAGGATGTCATGCTTGGATGTTATCGCAAATTGAACTAAACTCTAGCAGATAAAGACATCACGTTCACTATGTCTAGCAAGTAGTTTCAGTAACTTTTCACTAATTAAGGGTTCAAGATCTTATGGACACCTTTGCCTATATGGTATTTTTCGCTTTTTGATTTTTTTTCATTTTTTTTTACCGAGATTCCATTCATGTTGAGGATTGTTGGAGAAAATGAGTTTAATAAAAGAATTTTTTGTCTTGGTGTGGTTTGATCTAATGACCTAAGGGTCTAAGAATACTTACTCACTTTGTGAGTGAATGAAATGAACCTTTAGTCCCACATTGGGTAAAACTAAAGAGGAACTCCACTATATAATTATTCTCTTATGGATAGTTAGACAAACGAGGGTGTAATAATGAGTGGGCAAACAATATATGGCCCAACCGATGCTATATGCGCGTATATCATGCACCAAGTTTTATGTTTACTCCTACTCGAAACAGTCCTAAATCCAGAACAAATATCTTATGGGGGAATTTTTCGTCTTGAAAACCATGAGTAAAAATGTAGCATGGAAAAATCCCAGAAATGGATAAAAAAGGTAGATTACAATGTTTCAAATATCATAAAAATTGGAAAATACTACTATACGTTATCAAATAAAATTGAAACAAAACAAAGGTCCAAAATATACAAAACACAAAATTTTGAAAAGATAATGAAATTAAAGTAATCATGTTTTCTTTTTCCGGTTAAAAAGGATTGAGATATACTAAAATTCCTTAGTTATAGGTAGGTTTTTGTGTTTGGATAAAATGAAATTAGGTTTACACAAACACAATATATTAAGTATCTTTTATTCTTAAAGATTTTTATGGGACAATAGAATTCGTTTAAATACAATTAGTAGGGAATATATATAAGTATCTATTAAATTTCAAAATCTTATAGAGGTATGCAACCCCTTGTATTCCCCCCGACTTGAAATTATTTTTACAAGTTTTTTTTTAGGAAATTAATTCCAAAATATTTTCTTATGCGTTTTAGTTATGGGAGAAATTTTTTTTTAGGTTTATCTTTATATGTTTACAAGAAACCTAAAACTTGTTTTAAAAGAAATTTGAAACCCTAGATTTACTTTTCTCCTATAAATAAGAACTCGAATTTTCTTGAAAACTTGCGCCTAGAAGTGGTTACTATCATGTCTTCTTTTTACATTTTGCTTCTTTGTTTTGCGCTTTGCTTGTTTACTTTTCATGCAATCCCTATTGTTAAGTTCAAGAGTGGGTAGCTTGCGTTTTGGTAACTCGAGCTATATCGGGCAGTCTTATTCCGGACACATCTTCGCACGTTTGGGTTTATTATTACTCATCTTGAGTATATCCGCGAAATAATATGTTAAGGAAATCTTGGTGAACCTGTGATTCTGCCCTCGTCAAGTTGTTGTGGTAGAGTTGTTTTGATTCGATTCTTTATATATTTTATTTTGATATATCTAATATTGTTGTTCGTTATTGAAATATTCCAACAATCATTACTCATGTTAACTAGATTAAGTAATGGTTTGTATCTAAAGCAAATATTGTACTTTTCCTCATACAAGTGTATAAGTGAAAGATGACCATGTGTGCCCCTATGTTTAAGAGATACAAACCACAGACTGAAAGAATGTTTTTGGTGTTAAACACATGTAATGGCTGATGTATTTTCACGCTGAAGGCAGGAGTCATGGTAACATGAAGTATTATAAAAGTGGACAAGATAATGCCGATTCGAAATGAACGAGATCTTCCTCAAGTCTCTTAACCGTCACACTTGGTATTGCGACTAAAACAGCTAAACTTGTCAACATCGTAGAGGACATATGCATCTTAAATCCACTAAACACTCTGTTTAGATTGTCGTGCATTGAAATCATGAACGAAACAAGCGCCAGAAAGACTTTTAAATATATGAAACATGCACCTATATAACTCTTCCTGTTTTTCCAAGGCCTTGTAAGCAATATCAGAGAATGTTTACGACTCATCAGCAGTCATCTTATCAAGACATAGTCCAAGAAGCTTTGAAGTATAAACGCCTAAGATCCCAAAACCCACGTGGTAGGAGACATAATGCACTAAAACCATAACTGACAACATTATCCTTTGTGTAATGCAAATGACATAGATAATGGCTGATCAATGCTGAACGCAGGAGACATGGCAACACGAAGTATTATAAATATAGACAATAGGATCCCCACTGTCAAAATGAACGAGATCTTCCCGAAGTCTTTGAACCACACACTTGGTGCTGCGACTAAAATGGCTAAACTTGTTATAGCATGGCCTTCCTTAACATATACATGACCTAGGGCGAATAGAAATTATGGCCCTTTTTGTATTTTTTTTATATAAATCAGACAAGAGAGAAATACTAACTAATAAAAAACTCAAAATTTCCAATATAATTATAAAAATAAAAACTAAATCGTGATTCCAAGTAAGAAAACCAAGAAAAACAAAAGGTTATTCAAATATAATTACACAAGATATATGAGTATTTTACATCTTGAAATGAAAAAAGTATCATAAAAATCACATATATTTTATATTTTAAACATATTAGAATAACATAAATTACATATGAGAAACACAAAATTTTAAGAGAATATTAGTATCACATGATGTTTGTTATGTTACCCATAAAAAATGTTTATTGTCAATAATATGAAAAACCTAAGACAATACTAGTATTAGTACCAAAAACATTTTAAAAAACAGTAAAAGTAATACTTTCTCATGTTAACAATTTAATTTTTTCCACAGTTATAGAAAAATGAACTAAGAAAAAATTGCATCCGTATCTTTCTTCATAATAAGAGACCTCCAAGTTGCCATATGTCATGGCTATAATCATTCTTGATTCTGGTGAAACCATATATCAACATTAACTTTCCATGTAACCATATTCTCATTGTCTGCGTTAACAGATATTACTATAAGAAAATCCAGTTGGCAATTTCAACAGATACTACTATAAGACACAATCTAATTGGCGACTCAAAACGATACTACACAATCCATTTGGCAACTTCAAAAGATACTACCATAAGACACAATTTAATTGAGTCTTTTCGTAGACAAACTCATTCAAAGAAACATACAGAAAAATTTCGATAAAATAATTAATTTTTTTTTGTCTCAAGACTATTAATTTGTCAAAGAGAAATAATACCATTTGGGGGTGAGAATATAATTAGTGTGTAGAGGTTTTTAAACAAAAGTAAACGAAAAGAATTATGTTTCAACAACTTTGAATCTTTACAAACTTTGGATAAGGTGGTGTTAATAAGGGAAAGGATGTGTTTTCTCTTTCCACAAGAATAATGTCCGAAACTACTTTCTATGGGCACCACAGTTCTGTAACCTGTCTAGCAAGAAATTCCTCTACCAAAGGTTATAAAAAGAGAAATCTCATCTCATTCCATCATAGAAAAACTTGGTCAGAATGTACCTTTAATCATGTCTTATTCTTCAATCCTAAACTCAAACAAAGAAGACAATATATGGATTGTACTAATTCCCACTAAGAAAATTCTCCTTGTATATTCTGGTAGTGATTCAGGTCAAGAGAAGAGTATTTCCATACCTTGCAAAGATTAATCTCTCTTGAAACTCAACTTAATGATTTGTCTTTTAAGATGAGTCTAGTGCTCAATCAAGTGCAAGCACTAATCAATGATCTATAAACTTCCTCAAAAAGATTGAAGAAAAGATCGAGAACATTGAATCTAGAATGGTTCTGATTGAGGAAGAACTTGAGGCATACATGTATGTTGAAGACTATACACCTAAGACTCTTGAGTAAGAATTCCAACTTTTGCTTTCTAGTTAACCACTTGAAGAAATTTTGTTCTTATTGTTTTATGTTTTAAGGAGGAACACTAGCTTTTGGAGTAACATATTTATGTTCTTTACATTAGCTATTCCAAATACTGTCATCTTGCAATGATTAAAGTATATTTATTTAAATTTTATTTTGGAGAAGAGTGCAATACCTAATATTTATTTATTATTATGTGTATTGTTATTTTTCGAGGTTTGTTCTTTGCTATCATATTTCTGGTAATTAGAACGAATATCTCATATGTTCTCATATATAGGTTAAGCTCTTAACTCTTTATGTTCATCACTAAAAGAGGAGTAAACTATTTTTAAAATTGCAATATTGATCTTCCCAAGATTACGCTTTGTGAATATATTGCAGGGACTCCGTAAGATTTTCTTAGTTGTCGCCTTTCCTGACCGAAACTGCAATATGTAAGGAATAAGATCGAGAACTTTAATCTATATGTACATACATAGGTAGCGAATATATAATTCTTATGTTGAGTCATATCGCTAAAATTATGCTTAGAGATTAGTTTTTTTGATGATTACTTTTCTCATGAAAGTAATGCATCTTGGTGCCTCTAACGTTAAGATCTTTTTTTTTATCTTCTTCGTTCGTAAATGGCGAGAATAGAGAAAGATATTTGGGATAAAAAATTTCTTTCTTCGTAACTGACGAATAAATTTGTTAATATCCAAGAAAATCGTTTTCTTGTAGTTAGAGAAAGGTGGCTCATGTTTTTCTTTTGGGAATGGCATCAAATGGTGGAGAGTTCAATTTCAACTTTTGCTTAATTAATATATCTTTGTGGGCTATAGAATTGTAGGAGATGACTGTACCTTCATGTCTCCTCGATGAAGACGCTAAGTTTACTTGGTGAAATCGTCTAAATAAAAAGTTGTTATGTTATCTCTAGTCTCGATAACTCTTTTGTGTAGTTTATTACGATCCCTTGTTTTTCACCTTTGCCAATTTTGTTGACAAAAAGGGGGAGAATTATTTAGTAATATTCTACTATAAGATATGGCTTTTTCGTAGCATTATGTAATTAAGGGGGAGTGGATTATAAGCTATAGGTTTTACCTATTATTTAAAAGAGAGTAAGTAAAGACTAAGGGGGAGAACATATCACCATAGGATTGCTTCAAAGTTTTGGTACAATTGGACTTTGAGGAAGGTAACAATATTGTGCATTAACCCAACAACCACTGAGTTGAGTGATTCTATCATTCTAGAACAACCCTAAATGAGTTTTCCCATAAGTTTTTATTTCTATGGATCTTCATCAACAAAAGTGCTGAAACGATCATATGCAGAACTTGAAGAACGAAGAATTCAAGATGATGTTGAAGAACCAAACAAATTAAGCATAATGGATTTTGAGCTGAAAGGTTTATTTATTTTGAACCCATATGTAATGATAGTTATGTCACTAAAATTGACAAAGGAGGATATTGTTAGAGCACTGCTTGGTCCAACTCACAATCTTTGTTATCTCAAGCTTGTTGTCAACGCTACATGCATAAAACTATACCTTGATTTCCAGTCTACCAAAGTCAAGTCTCGGACTAGGATTAAAATAAGGTAGTTGAGTATCATACATCACTGAATGACCCTCGAAGATTGAAGACTGAAGATCAAACGAAGATATTTGGAGAACTTCATCGACAAAGAGGTATGTGAAGACTGAATCATCTTATTTACTCACGACACTTACCATTTTATCTTATGAGACTATTTCGTATGATTTTATATTGGAGAGGAGAAATTTCGAGTCAAGCTTGTCTTGATAAATCTCTCGAAATTCAAGAAATGGATGTTCATAGATCCTTAACAATCTTGGTTAAAAATAATTTATTGTTCCATTTTTTGTTTCAGGGTGATCATTATTGGAAATTTCCCAAACAATTATATTCATTACTACGGCAATTGAGAATGTTTCAAATTGTTTAAAGAGAGTTTTCAGAACTATTGAAATTGTGGACACATAATAGGTATACCTAGTATGCGTACACTAGATGAGAAATAATCTCAAATCTTGAAACTAGGGTCGAGTTTTTGGCTCGGCGTCTCGGTGTTAACTCAGGTGATCAACTCGGTCACTAAAGTCTTCATCGAATTTTCATTTTCTGTGTTTACTTCATTCAATTCAGGTATTTTTCCGATCGGATCCTTTGATTGGTGGTAGATTCTTACAATTTTTACTTCTTTAAAATTCAAATTAACATCGGAAAATATGGAAACTCGATCGGAAACATAATTTTTTTCTAGGTCAGTTCCACAAAACTTTGGGAGTAAATTTTCTAAAGAAATTCAGCTAAGATTTCTGAGAAGGTGTCCAACAATCCAGTATGTTTCATTCCAGATGAACTGATTGATAAAAGCTTGGATGAATGGAGATATAACTTAATTGGTAGATTGGATTTAGTCAAGCTTAAATTCGATTCTGCAGTGACGATATTGAAGAAACAATGGAATTTAAAAGGTACAATTCAATGTATTCCTCTTGGTAAAGGTTTTTTCATAATCAAGTTAGATAATGCTGAAGATAAACATTATATTTGGGAGGGATACTGGCCAGTTGAAGATCAAACTTTAAAACTCAGGGCATGGGAACTTAATTTTAATCCTGCAAATCAAAAATCGACAACAGCTTTTGTTTGGGATCAATTCCTTGGTTTGAGTATTAAATATTGGAACGAGAGTATTCTGATGTATATTGGTAGATCAATTGGTAAACCAGTTAAAGTGGATGAAACAACTCTCAAAAGGGAAATTGGTTATTATGCTAGAGTTCTAGTTGAGATTGACTTAACAAAGTACATTCCTAGCAAAGTGTAAGTTGATACTAAGTATGGGAGTTTTAAACAGGTGGTGCAAATCACAAATTTACCTAAGTTTTGTAATCATTGCTCTATGATTGGTCATTATGCTGCTGAATGTAGATCGAAATGGAAAGAACAGGGACACCAACAGGAAATTCCAGTTGTATCTAAAGAAGGACCAAAAGTGTGGAAGAGGGTGAATAATAAACAGAAGAATAAAGGTTTTGATATTTGTTTTACAGATGAGGAAATGGTAGGGATGCTTTCACCACCTCAACAAGATAAAACTATTACTTCAGAAGATATGAAAATTGCACAAGTGGTGGACAGTGTTATAGAAGCAATTATTCCTCCTTTGAGAGATAATGCAGAAAGCTCAAATAAACAGGAGAAGATTGTTAATTCTGGTAAATTTCAAATACTTCAAGATATGAATGAGACTATTTTGGAATCACATAGTGAATTTCCTGCTTTATCAGTAGAACAAGTAATTCAAGCTGTTGCTAGTTCTCCTTCCATAAATGTTGTTGTCAAAGTATTACCTCCTTGTGAGAAGAGTGGTACAAATTCAGTTGACATTGCTCCTGCAAAAAAGAAGACTCGTAATGTGGGCAAAGTCATAACAACAAAGCAAGCTGCAACTTTAAGTTCAAATGGCAGTAAAAATGGGACTTGGAGAAGCCTTTTTTCTCAACCACAATCATCTAAATGAAAGTGTTACTCCGGAATGTCAGAGGCTTGAGGAGACCAAAATCCAAAGACAAACTAAAAAGTTTGGTCCATTCTTTATGTCCTTCTTTAGTTTTTGTTGCTGAACCAAAGGTAAGAGTAACTTCTGATTTTTGCAAGAGATTGAATTTACCTAATATGCATTGCAAATTAATTCATAATTCTACTACAAATAAAAAAGGAAATATTTGGATGTTTTGGAGTGCAAGTATTACTGCACATACAATGGTATTCATCTCTGCTCAAGCTATCACTGTAGATGTTGGGGGAGTACTAATAACAGGAGTCCATGCAACTTGTTTAACTGTTGATAGAAGAGAGCTTTGGGAGGAGTTGGCATTTTTAAATTCTCTAGATAAACCATGTCTTGTCATTGGTGATTTTAATACTATTATGTGTGTTGAAGAGAAAAAAATGGGGAAGGAGTCCTCTCACTATTTCAATGAGTGAATTTAATAATTGTCTTCATGTTTGTGGGTTGATTCAAGCACCAGAATCTGGAATTGAATTTTCTTGGTGTAACAATAGAGTAGGCACAAAGAGAATTGTCTGCAATCTGGATAGAATAGTTTCTAATGCAAAATGGTTAGATATTTATCCTGGTTGGTGTTATAAAGTGGGTGCTAAAGGGTCTTCAGATCATAGTGCTTTATTAAGGATAAATGCAGTCATGCGTAAACCTGCAAATGTTCCTTTCAGGGATTTAAAAGTATGGCTTTATCATCCTGATTTTTTGAAGATAATAAGAGAAGCTTGGGAGGTTGAGGTAACTGGTAATCCCGCTTTCATTTTTCTGAATAAATTAAAAAGATTGAAACAAATCATTAAATATTAGAACTGGAGTGTATTTGGTGATGTCAGAACTCAATTACAGAATGCAGAAAAAGAAGTGGTGCAAGCTGCTTTAAACTCTGATAGACAACCAAATGATATAGTTTTAATGGATAAACTTATAACTGCTAGGGGGAAGCAAGAGATTTTATTGCAGCACAACAAAGAAATAGCTCAGCAAAAAGCTAGAGTTCAATGGTTAAAAGAAGGTGCTTCTAACTCCAATTTTTTTCATACTTCTATAAATCTAAGGCAAGCCCATAATGCAATCACAAAATTAGAAAGTTCAGCTGGTAGTATTGTATCTACTCAACAAGAAATTTCAAACATTCTGGTGGAATTTTTTGAGAATAAATTCAAAAAACAAGAAGTGACATTTCCTGATGATATTTTTGCAAACATTCCTAAAGTCATAAATGATAAAGACAACATGATGCTTGATGCTGCTCCAAATAATGAAGAAATACAAAGAGCAGTGTATGTTATGGATCCATATAATGCTGCTGGACCAGATGGTTTTGCTGGTTGGTTCTATAGAAGCACATGGGATATACTTGGCAGGGATTTAATCTTGGCAATTCAATAATGTTGGAGCAAAGGTTTTATTCCTAAAGGTATGAATGCAAACTTCCTTACACTCCTGCCAAAAGTTCAAGGTGCCAAGAAAGCCACTCAATTTAGACCCATTGGTTTAAGTAACTTTTGCTTTAAGGTAATAACTAAAATAATAACTACCAAAATGGGTGGAGTGATTGAGAATGTAGTTTCTCTACAATAAGGTGCTTTTATTAAGGGGGGATATATTCAAAATCAAATTGTGTTAGCATCTGAACTAATAAGTGAAATGGAGACAACTAGAAGAGGTGGTAATGTGGGGATCAAGCTAGACATAACACAAGCCTATGACTCTTTTAGTTGGGATTTTTTATTTCAAGCTATGGCTTCATTTGGTTTTTCATCGTAGATGATTCACTGGTTACTGGTGTTATTTCAATCCACTAGAATTTCTGTGATGGTTAATGGTGGTCCTGCAGGATACTCCTCTATTGGCAGAGGTTTAAAGCAAAGTGACCCTCTTTCACCTATTTTGTTTGTTATTGATCAAGAAATCTTAAGTAGGAGAATATCTTATTTGGTTCAAGAGAGAAAATTGATTCCAGTGGTTAATAGAAATGACATTCAACCATCACATATTTTCTTTGCTAATGATATATTTTTATTCTGCAATGGTGATAAAAGGAACATTGATAAATTACTGAAAATTTTGAAAGATTATTATCAATTATCTGGTCAAGTGGTAAGTCTGGAAAAAAGAAAGTGCTTTGTGAGAGGTACTACTAAAAGCAGGAAGGTTCAAATTTCTAACAATTGTGGCATGCCACTTTCAAAGTTCCCAGACAAATATTTAGGTGTTAACTTGATACCAGGAAGAATCAAATCATGTCATGTTTGGGACTATGTGGATTTACTACAGAACAAAATGCTTGTCTGGATGGGTAAAATGTTATTTTTTCAAGAAAGACTTATTATGGTGAAAAATATGTTATGCAGTGTACCAATATACAATATGTCTATGTATAAAAGGCCTAGGAAAGTCTTGCTTGAGTGTGACAGAATAATTAGAAATTTTCTTTGGTCAGGGGATCCATCTAAGAAGAAATTGTTGACAGTAAAATGGGAAGAGGTAAATGCTCCATTTACAGAATGGGGTTTGTGACTGAGAAGTTTAGAAGACGTCAACAAAATACTCCTCATAAAACTAACTTGGAAAATGAAGAATGGTGATGATGAATGGGCAAAAAAAATTCAAGATAAATTTCAAGATAAACATGGTATGTGGATAAACTATTATAAGAAATCTTCTATATGGACTGGGATTAAATGGGTTCTTGAAAATGTTTTCAATAAATCAAGATGGCTTGTAGGAGATGGAGAAAGTATATCAGTATGGAATGATATCTGGATTACAAGTAAGCCTTTAAGAACTTTATATCCTTATAATGCTTTTATGCTACAAAATCCCGAGCTTGAGGTGATGCATTTGTTAAGAGACAGTGAAAGGATTATACCTTCTGAAATCACAAGCTTGATTGATGTATATGATTTACCATTAGTGGATGGGAAGAAAGAAAGGAGAATATGGATATGGTCAAAAACTGGTGAATATACAGTTGTAACTGCGGTGAACTGTATAAGGAAGAAATACCCTGAGCTACATTGGACCAAGAAGATTTGGAAGAATACATTTCATCCTAATGTATCCAGTAATATATGGAAGGTGATGAGGGGTGTATAGACCACAGATAAGAACATGAGAAAAAAAGGCTTCAATTTAGCATCAAGATGTTCTCTGTGCAATCAAGCTGAAGAATCTACTGAGCATATACTTTGGTACTGTAACTTTAGTGAGAAGATTTGGCAATGGCTGGGGTGGAATGTTTGCTTTCTTTAATCCTTTATCCTTTGAGGAGATTATTACTTTGGCAAAATCTAAAAGCCCTGCAGTAAAGGAAGTTTGGAGGACTGCTGCTTTCATAACTATGAAAGAATTGTGTTTTCTTAGAAACAAAGTAGTTTATGATGGTGTACATCCAAATGCAGAGGAATTGAAGCAGAGAATATTTCAGTTTACTAAGGAATGTGAAGACAGGATGAAGGGGTGTATGTGGAATACAGTGGAGGACTTACAGATTCTTAAAACTTTTGGAATGAAATGCAGAAAAATGAAGAAGTATAAAATACAGGAATGTTTCTTCTCCTTCCCCACTGGAAATCAAGTTTTACTGTGTTGTGATGGAGCTGCAAAAAATAACCCTAGAGAAGCAGGATATGGTTTTGTTGGCAAAGATAGTGCAGGTACTGTTTTGATAGCTGTTTCAGGTGGAATGAGGGTTGCAACTAACTTCATAGCAGAGGTGTTTGCAGTAATAAATGCATGTGAATGGGAAATAAGTAAAGGCTTCTTTCATCTATGCATTAGGTCCGATTCTACATCAGTCATCAATTCTTTTTTAGCCAGAAAATCCCCTGGTATGTACAAACTAGGTGGAATAAAAATAGTGGATACTCTGGTTAGTTATAGATTTATACACAGTTACAGAGAGATTAACTTCTCTGCTGACGGTCTTGCAAAGATGGGAGCTAATTTACTTAGAGGTGAGAAGAGAGTTTTCTTGAGTATACCTCCTTTTATGTTGCATATGGAAAATCCTGATACAACTTATTACAGGTTTGGGTGAGTTTGTGGGTGAATGCTTTCCTATAAGCATTTCTTCCATGAAAGTTTCTTTTCTCTTTCTTTGAGTGATTTTTTGTAACTCTTTTTTGGAATCAATAAGATTTTATTATTAAGAAAAAATAAAGTACGCGTACACTAACATCTGAGTTCCAAAGGAGGTATGCATACCCAGTACGTGTACCTTAATTAAGGTTTCGAGTCCGTGAAATGGGAGAAGGTACTAATACCCGGTACGCGTCTCCCAAGGGACTGAGTTCGTGATTGGCTAAGGGTACATGTACCTAGTACATGTAACCCAAAATCCTGAGTTCACTGACTATTCTATGGGTATGCGTACCCCTACATCTAACTACCCAGCATGAATTAAGTAGATGCACATAAACTATTTCACGAATATGTTTGCCATTGCTACAACTCTCATAAACACTTCTAAGACAACCTTTTTCACTAAATCATTTTGTGCTTATGAATGATGGTTTAAGTCTTGAGTGTTAAAAAACATGATTTATGATTGTAAGTTCATAAGAGATATTTTCCATGAGCTATCATTGTACATGATTCCATAACCCTGGACCATAGTGTATATTCTTCTATGTAATTTTAAGGAAAACTTCTCACATACTTGCGCTGATATCTAACAAGAATTTCATCTAAACGGAGAAAGTGTTTGCTTGAATTTAAAGTTATCTTAGCTTGAATTCAAAGTTACCTAGAATCTCGAAAATCCATAAATAGAGATGCTATTACAACTGGAATTCTTAATCCCTACTACTTTTGTGTCCTAGTTGCTTGTTAGAGTCGTCCTTTATTAACCTAGATTTCCTATATGAAAGATAATTATGTTTACGATTTGAAGATTTCACTTGGAGATTTGTGAAGACGGGTCTGACTATCTTTTACCTGATAGTTAATGTATTCTGTTCTTATTGATCGTTGAGGTTTTGTTTTGATCTCCGATCAGGATCAAGATAGATAAAAATTATAAAGTTCTCTTAGTCTCAACCTTTATGATTCCTCAAGATAAATATCTAAAAACTCTTATTTATTGATTTGTTTAGATTGTTTTTGAGAGGTGGTTGATAATCATGGATTTTCATCTAATTGAGTGTAAGTGTTAAGGATTTGTGAGGTTTGTTAGCCTTGTCTATTGCAAACATATTACCGATCCTTGATCTAAAGGGAAATCAAATAGGCTTATCTATTAGAGGCAGATTGGTATCAAATGTCTTCACTTAAGTTGAAGAAATTCTTAGGCTGTAAATGACATCAGCTAAAGGAATCAACTGCGTAGAGCCTTGCGAGGTTCAAGAAACGTATGGAGCACGACTTCAGATGAATTGCTTGGAGGGTCAAATCGGTATCAATTACATATTAGTTCGAAGTTTGATAGTAGGCTAGTGTCTGTAGCGGCTTAACAAAGTTTGGTGTTCAAAGATGGACTAGGTCCCGAGGTTTTCTCCAAGTGCACTTTTCCTCGTTAAAAAAACTTATGGTGTCTTGTGTTTTTCCTTTTCCACATTATATTGTTTTATCTTTATAATAGGAATAACACAAGTAGTATGTATTCAATCTAGGTAGTTTAAGTTTTTATTAATTGTGATCAATATCTAAACTTGTTCTTATTGAATTCGTATCATAAAATGTATAGATTACAATACTTGTCAGAATTCGGATTCTCTTAATTTGCATATGACTAGATTGATCTTGGATATTAATTTGTGAGATCGTCAAAGAACTCTTTTACATAATCAGGTTCACGGAATTATAAGTCTATATGGAGAAAAACTCTATATACATATTATTCAAGGATATTTAATTTAGATCTACTTGAAACTGTTTTATGTTTGTTTATATAAGTTTCCGAATGAAAAAGTTGGTGTTGTACTTGGTACCCTCTCATTTTCAAAATCTAAGATGCCGCCTCTTCACAATTCTTGCTCTTATAACGGACTTTCTGGCAGATTGGAATGCTAATAATGATAACCAATGGTGGATGGGTTTTAACTGATCAACCTAGATGACGTTCTGGCAGAATGTGATGCTAATAATGGTAATTGTTATAGCACTGCTCGGTCGAACTCGCAAGCGTTGCTATCTCAATTTTGTTTGTCTTTAGTTGCCAAAACTATAAGTCTTGATTTCTAGTCTACTTATAGCTAAGTCTCGGACTAGGATAGTAAGTGTAGTTGAGCTCTAGACTCAACAGCGTTCATCATGCAAAGACGAAGAACTACTCAAGGAACTTGTGGAACTTCATCGACAAAAAGGTATATGAAGACTTGAACTTATCTATCACTCAAAAGTCTATCTATTCTATCTCCTATCTTGAGACAAAAGTCGTATTGCTATATAGACTTCGATTATACACATTTGCTATTTCGAGCTGAATTTATCTCGCTTATCTATTTCTCGAAATATGTGTTGGTAAGCTTTCGCTTTGGACAAGTTCATTTTTACTCGTGATGAAAGTCATGTTGAATATTTCAATAACATGAAAATCGCTTTGATGAAAAATAGTTTGTGAATAACAACTATATAACTTCCTCTAAGAAAGTTTAAATAATTGAAATGATAGTTTAGAACATGTAACCATCTTTGGATATAAACATAGTGTGTTTTCACATTTGTGTAAAAGTCCAAAACCGGGAACCCAAAGTATGCGTACCCGTACACGTACTGCCGGTTGTTGGAAATCAGGGTAAGTATGCGTACCCGTACGCATACTGGCGGAAAGTTCACGTCCGTGAATTTCTGTTGGAGTTTTAAAGTGAAAAACAAACTCATCCGGTTACTTAAGTACGCGTACCTGTTCGCACACTTAGGTAGGTTACTTTCTAAAATCGGTTTGTTCATGAACTAATATATATATAATAAAGAATGCAATCTTTGCAAACCGTGGCTATAATGTTCATGAATTGATTCAACTGAATCAAAACCAATTTTGCTTCAATTGTGTCTTTTATACTTCTATGAGATCTAAGCAATTGAACAACTCTCTTACTAGTTCATTTGAGTCACTTGAACTAGTTATGGTGAAGATGAATAAGGTTTATATGCAAGTGCTCATAAGGCTAACCATCGGTTAACTATTGTTGAACCAACTAAGTGTACACGTCTAGGTACGGTTACCCAAACCTAAATGAACGTGCATTTCATTTGTGTATAACAAGCTAAGTCCGATCTAACGGTTGAAAGATATTAGCTTGAATCTAATCAGGTTTTCATCTAACGGTGAATATTGAATGCTTTGTTACCAAGGTAACTTAGATTGCAAACCCTGATTTGGAGACTATATAAAGAAGAACTCTAGCAACGGGGAAACCTAATCCCCACACCTCCTGTGTGATACTAGTTGCATAAACTAGAGTCGATTCTCCTTTAACCTTAGGTTTCTCTCGAGACCTTGTAGGTTGACGAATTAAAGACTTCATTGGGATTGTGAAGCCAGACCCAACTATTTTCTCTGTAGGTTTGTGATCTGATCTTGCTATTTCTATCGTGATTGAGTGCAATCGTAAGATTGGCTTGAGATTTATATCTCCGATAGGCAAGATAAAAAAGTAGTCACAAACATCTTCATCTCATCGTTTTTGATTCCACAATATCTTGTTTCACTAGTCGATTAAGATTATTGTGAGGTGATCGATAATTCTAGGTTGTTCTTCGGGAATATAAGTCCGGGTTATCGATTGGTTCCTGTTCACCTTGATTTATCAAAAGACGGAACAAAACTCGTAGGTATTTCTGTGGGAGATAGATTTATCTATTCTTGTAGACTTTTCTGTGTGAGATAGATTTGTTTATTAAAGTCTTCGACTTTGGGTCGTAGCAACTCTTAGTTGTGGGTGAGATCAGCTAAGGGAATCAAGTGCGTAGTGTCCTGCTGGGATCAGAGACGTAAGGATCCCAACTGAATCAGTGTGAGATTGATTGGGGTTCAACTATAGTCTAGACCGAAGTTAGTTTGTAGTAGGTTAGTGTCTGTAGCGGCTTAATACAGTGTGGTGTTCAAATCTGGACTAGGTCCCGGGGGTTTTCTGCATTTGCGGTTTCCTCGTTAACAAAACTTCTGGTGTTTGTGTTATTTATTTTCCGCATTATATTTTGTTATATAATTGAAATATCACAGGTTGTGCGTTGAATCGATCAATTGGTAAATCCAACTTTTGGTTGTTGATTGATCCACGAACACTGGTCTTTGGTACCGTTCAAGTTATTTCTCTTGTATTCAATTAGGCTCGCAAATTCCTATTTGTTTGAGTGTGGATTGAATCGAGAAATTGAGATATAACTCTTTGATATACTTTTATTAAGATTGAGTCTGACTGTCTAGTTGATTCTCTAATATATTGAAGTTAGTCCATACAGATTGCTAAGCGAAATATTTGGTGTGGTTGTTATACCCCCGCTTTTTCAGTAATCGATGGTGGATAGCTTTGACCAATCAACCCTACCAGCTTACAAATTTTGCTAATTTGTAATTATTATATTTTACTTTGTTTTCCCCCTCTTCTTATTTGGTGGTATAGCCTAGTTATCTTCCTTCTTACTTTTTCTCTCTTTTTTTTCTTCCAATTAATGCCCGCTTGTGAGTTTTTCCTTTAAAAGAAAAAAAATGTAGGAACCCGCATTGTACCGTTAATTAAAAGTACTATAATGGCGGAGATGTCAAGGTTTTCTATTTTTCCGCATTGTACCGTTAATCAGTCTTCCTCAACTTTATCATCGACCTCTTCCACAAACACTGGTTCTCACAAAACCATGTCTCTTTTGTCGACTTTTCAAGTGCCTTTTGAACGACTACATGGTGCTATCACAGAAAAACTTGCTGGGCACAACTTTTTATTATGAAAGGCTCGATTTATGCCTTACATACAAAGTTATGATTTGGAAAAATTCGTTGATAGAACTTTCCAGTGTCCACCGGCTATTGTTGATGGAGTTCCTAATCCATCTTTTTTTTTAATCTTGGGGAGGCGCAAATAAGCTCTTACTCGGGTGGATTATGTCTTCCCTTGCTTTTCCAGATTTGGATAAGGTTAAGTCTTGTGAAAACTCTTATTTCATTTGGACCAAACTAGATGGTTTCCGTGCATCCAAAACTGACGCATACTTAATTCATCTTAAGGAATTTCTTTCTTCAGTTAAGAAAGGAAACCCGACTATGTCTGATTATATACAATCGGTTAAACATATTATTGATTCACTTGCTGCTAGGGGAGTAGAAGTTTCCGATAGAGAGTTTCGACACTATGTCATTAAGGGTCTTGATTCAGCCTGTGGATCGATTGTTAGCTCGTTAATTACCACCATGGGGGTGATCAGTTTTTAAGAGTTTGAAGCTATGTTGCTCTCCTATGATCTTTGTGTCAATGCGCAAAATCAAATTCTTGCCTCACCTGATCATCTTTGTTCCCTTATTCCTCTCATTCCTATTGCACCCATGACCCAATTACCAACTGTCCCTAATATGAATCCCAACCCTTTCAATATAGCCTTCCCAAAACCCATAGTAGATAATGACCATCCTATGGTCACTAGAGGAAAAAAAAGGTATTACACAGAAAAATGTATTGTTGGCGTCCAAACATGCGAATATTACCGACTCGCTGTTTGAGCCTACTTGTTATTCACAGTTAAAGATGAATCCTAAATGTCGAAAAGCAATGGATGACCAATATTATTCTCTTCAAAAGAGCAACACTTGGTATTATGTTCCTAAAACTCCTAACTTGAATCTGGTGAGTTGTAAATGGGTGTTCCATATAAAGCGGCATGTTGACGGTACTATAGAAAGCTATAAAGCACATCTTGTGGCTAAAGGTTTCAACCAACAAGAAGGAATTGATTATGGAGAGACTTTCAGTCCGGTCATTAAGCCTTGTACTATTCGAGTTGTTCTAACATTGGCACTCTCATACTCTTGGCCTATTCGTCAACTGGATATTCAAGATGCTTTTCTCGATAGATTTCTCACTAAAAAAGTTTATATAAAACAGCCTCCGGGTACATTGATCCTCAGTTTCCAAATCATGTTTGTCTCTTGCATAAATCCTTATATGGATTAAAACAAGCGCCTAGGGCTTGGTCTATTCGCCTAAATGTTTTTTTCTTTCCTTTCAAAAGCTTGGTTTTATTATATCTCGGGCTGATTCCTTCTTATTTATGCGTCGTTCATTTGATGGGATTATTTATTTTCTTGTCTACGTTGATGATATATCATCTTGACAGGCTTCAATGTTAGTTGTTTACAAGATTTGATTAGCACTCTTCATAAGGAATTTTATCTAAAAGATCTCGGTGATCTTTCATTCTTTCTTGGCGTTGAAGAACCACACGCACTCCTACCGGTTTATTCCTTTCCCAATGACGCTACATTGAAGACTTTCTTTAGCGTGCAAATATGCACAATGCAATACCTGTAAGTACGCCTTTTACTACTTCTACTGAATTAAACTCATCATGTGGTACTCCTCTTGAAAATCCCACTGTCTACAAAGGCCTTGTTGGTGGTCTGCAGTATTTATTGATTACACGTCCAGAACTTGCATTTTCAATTAACAAATTTTTCCAATTCATGCAACATCCCACTGATAAGCATTTACTTCTTGTCAAATAGATTTTACGTTATCTGCAAGGTACCTCTTCTTATGGAATACTCTCCGACCTTCTCCTAAATTACAACTGAATTTTCAAGCATATATCGATGCCGACTGGGCAGGTGATCAGAGTGATAGGCGCTCTATGAGCGGTTATTGTGTTTACTTGGGTTCAAATATTATTTCTTGAAGTGCTCGGAAGCATAAAACTGTCTCAAAATCAAGTACTGAAGCCGAATATAGAGGTCTTGCAATTACCACTGCCGAACTTATGTGGATTGAGTCTTTGCTGAAAGAACTCCAAGTTCCCGTACGCATTCCACCAGTTTTGGCAGAGTAAAATATTAGCTCAAATTGAAGGAGACGTTTCTTATGAGATCTTGGGTATTATGAACAATGTCAAAGTCTTTTCTCACTAGTCAGCTCAATAAGACTGACAATTATTGGTGATCGCAATGCTCTTACTATACCGAGAATTACAAGGGTGTGGAAAGTGTAGATGTAAAAAGTGAAGCTATAATTTATTTATTTTGGAAGGTAGGTGAACAGTGCGAGAACTGTTTTTTGTCCCTAAAGACTCACCTCCAAGGTGTACTATGAAAGGTGTGCTGTGAATTGGTAGGATGGCGCTCAACTAGACATAGCTACTTCGAATCTTTATACTGTCAAAATTAAATTTTGATTATTACCAAAAGTTGTGATACAAACTAGTACGAGATAGATTGATAAAATTCTTGCACATGGAAAAACGGTTTTCCATATGCAAACACAGTCCTAGCGTTTAGCATGGTCAGACAGTAGTCTTTAGAAATCATACCAGTCGTGATACTGCTGATCCCTTTTATCGCCTTTAGCTTTTTCTATATACAGAGAACTGAAGTTTAAGTATCAATAAACATTCTTAACTTCTATTTGATTTCTTCTTCACTATCAGTTCTTATTGTAGGTAGACTAATAGTTGTCAGATCTTACATTTGGGATAGAGAGCTATTGCTCGATCCTTAAGTTTCCGCTGTGAACAGTCTTGCAGATTAGGTGTTTGATAAAAAGATACAATGAAGGATTCAATACAGCCTCAAGTTCCAAAGTACAGTGGGAAGAATTACGATCGATTGAGCATCTAGATGAAAGTCTTGTTTGGTTTTCAGGAGCTTACAGAGATTGTTGAGTCTGGATTCTTTGATGTAGATGATCCGGCAGTTAGTGCAGCTCTTCCTCAAGCCCATAGGGATGATTTGAGAGAGAACAGAAAGAAGGACAATAAAGATTTGTGTTAGAGCATAGCTCGGTTGAACCCACCAAGCGTTGGTATGTCAAGTTTGGTTGTCATATTTTAGTGAACCAAAACTCATTTAAAGAGTCGTTTGATTATATACTAGAGTCAACTTCGTATAGGTTAGCTTGAAAGTATTAGGATATGAGACTTACAAGTATTACATGAAGACTTGAAGAATATGAAGAAGTATGGACAACATCATCGTTCCTCTTGAGGTTAGTAATATTTAACTTGAACTGTTTCATTCCATAGCATATCTTTCAAGTCGTGCATATTGTGTATGATACTCTAGTTAGACATAGCATTAAGGAATACAATACGAGGTTTATTGCTTAACCATTAAACTTTGTATATAAGACATCGACATAATCGTATGAATGCTATTGTGATTATGTATGGGTATGAGTGAAGATTTCATCCTAGGAAACAATGTTTTACATTCGTTTAAAGGAAGTAAGTTAATAAACTCGTTTTGTGAATCGAAAGGGAAATCGCTAGGCTTATTGGTATTGTTATTCATTGCAAATCTATTTTGAATTACCAATATGTGTGTTTAGTATAAGCGCTCACAAACTTGTTTATGTATCTTGGTAAAACTATTCACAAGGCCTGACTTATGTATTGGCATGACTTTTATTAGTGAAACCGATCTTGAGTAATCACTCAAGATGGTATGATCGATGCCTTGTAAATAGCAATTTTTATCTAGCAATTGGGGAACCGATCCTAGTAAGAAGTGCAACAAATTTACAAGAGGGGAATCGATCCTTGTAAGAGGTGCACCACGTTTTTAGTAGATGGGGGAACCGATCCTATGAACATGTGCAACAAGTTTGTAGTTTTGGGGGAACCGATCCTATGGACATGTGCAACCGAATACAGGTAGTTTCCATAAGTTGTGGGGAACCGATCCTAGTACCAAGTCAACCGAATTTTGGTAACTAGTGTGACTATACACAGTACTCACATGGAGGTAGAACCGAACTTGTTTTGGTAGAACCGTGAAACCCATGATTGGTGATTTGATAGGATAACCAATCACATAGTTCTTGGAATTCAGACGAACCAATTCTAAACTTGTTTGGAAGTGTGGAAAATCGTTTCCAAGATTGTAAGTATAAAAAAGGACTTGCAAAGTAAAGATGTCAACATACTTTGAACATGTGCGGTAACTCTTATCATTAATTGTTCAAAGATATTCCTTAATAGCTAAAGGAGAATCCCATGATCGAAATAAATTGAGAATCTTTTAATTAAGGTTTCTTAGTTTTTATATGCTATTTAATCTCCGGCAATTAAATGCATATCTTTAGAAAATAATAATTAGTAATGTGCATTTACTGATTATAGATTTTTCTATTGGGATTTCGGTCAATATTTGGACAGTGCATTTCCAAGAGTTATGAAAACCGATTTTGTGTTTATTGCATATCTTTGAGAATATTCGGTTTTGGAAATTCCTTGGTGTCCAAACTTCCTTGTCTATAAATACTTAAGTTTGCATTCCTAGCAAACTAATCCTCAAAGCCAGCAAAACTACCTCAGTTGTGTTGTTACTGGTGGAGCCGCCTATTCGGAGAGGAAACTACCTCAGTTGTGTTGTCAAACTCATATCACTTTGTTTGAAAAGAGTTGTTACCGAACAGATTTGTTGTTCCTTTACTGTTTGGAATACGAACCAAAGGAATTGTTCCAAGTGCGTGACTTACTGCAAGTTGGAGGCGCAGGGATACTGAGGAAACTAAGTGAACTATAGGTTTAGTTGCTTGGTCTCAACTATACGAAGTTGGTTTGATTTTGTATAGCGGCCTAATTCTGAGAGTATTCAATTCTGGACTAGGTCCCGGGGGTTTTCTACATTTGCGTTTTCGTCGTTAACAAAAAATCTTGCTGTGCCATTTACTTTTATTTTCCGCAATTATAATTGTGTTTATTATAATTTAAAGTAAATTGCACAAGCGTTAATTCCTATTTTACTTGATAGACAATCCCTAGAGTTTGGTTAAGTCCGAACCTATTATCAAGTAAACATACTTCGTTGTTGTATTGTCTCGATCTCGTATCCATAGACTATCACACGAAGTGTGAACCGATTAGTTGTATTGTCTCGACTCAGTCCATAGACAATCACTTTTGGAAAAGGACTTATAGGTGGAAAAGTTTTAGATTGAGGTATATTTGGGTACCCTCGTCTTTTCAATTGGTATCAGAGCAGGAAAACACGAAAAGATCTAACAATCTGTGTTTGGTGCGATCCAACCTATAAGATATGAGTCAAAATAAGAAAAGCAAGGCTAAACTTATGAAGAAAGACTCAGTTAACGTAGGTCAAGATTACGAGAATAATGTCTCAGAAAAGGTCAGTCGAAATTGGTCTCGAAAGTCTTTTCAAAAATCAAAGAAAAAGTCTTTGACTTATAATTTGATTAAGATTCAACTTTTTGATCAAAAAAGAATGAATCCGAAACTCAAAAAATATGTTTTGGATCTGACTCCAATTCCTAGTGAAAAATCGTCTTTTTCTGAATACAAAAAGAGATTAGATTCACTAGCATACCCAAGTTCTGAATTTCGTAAGATGTTAATAAGTTTTTTCAAAAATATTGAAACCTATTTAGAAAAGGGAAAAGCTATTTACAGTCTAGATGATGTCGCAGAACTTATTGTTTAACTAAACGTAAGAATATGTGAAGAAACACGAGAAACACTCAGTCTTCAAAATAATCTGGCAGATTATATTGAACAAAAATTGGCCTTGTGCAACGAAGTTCATCAACAGACTACTGAGTGTGAGATTCTCAATCAATCGTTAGAGCATTCACAGATAAGGAATAAGATCCTTATTGAGAAACTTCTTACTGCAACATGTCAAGAGGTATATCTAAACAAATGTTTAGAAATACATTTCCAACAAGGAATGGATACCTCGAGAGGACATATAGAATGTCTTGGACAAGAGACATTAGCGAACTGTCGACTGGTAGATCTAGACCATACGGGTTCAAGTTCAAGGAACATACCATCCTGGGCACAAGATGTAATCAAGGATATTGCATCTCGCAGTTTTCCTAACCAAGAGGATGGGTTCAACACCCACGCAAAGGAACATGATGATGTTTCTAAAGAGGAAGAATTTTCTCAAAACGGGTTTGGTGAGAAAGATCCTCAGCCCAATGCTTAACTGCATTAGCTGTGTCTTTTCTTGTTCTTGGATCTCTTTTCTTTACTTGTTTGAGTTTTTGGAAGCTGTTCGGTAGTAGTATGGCAACATCTTTAGAAATCAATGGTGAAGACGTAGAAATTAATTTTTTAAGAAATAATATTATTGAAGAACCAAAAACCCATGTTTATGAAGAGGATGAGGAATCAATTGAAGGTATTCTAGAACATAACAAAGATATTATCTTCAAGTTTATATCAGGCAGAGAATATAATACCGGTCTTCTAAGTGAAGTTTTGTCAAAGGCATGGAGTCCTTCGGGTTCGATTATTATTACAGATCTAGGTAGTGGTCATATCCTTCAAGTTGTTCCCCCTTACCGACCGACGCATGGTTTCATAGGAGACATCATCTATTGCGTCCTCAGCATCGTAAGCCACGTCCTTTAGCCTTCTCAGCCAAAGACGTACAACTTCTTCAGTTACTTGCTTCCTTTCGGCATCAGCTATGACGGCAAGAATCATTTCAATGGTTGTTTGAAGCTTTCTCAATTCATCTTTGAAACCCCAAGCCCGAGTAATCTCTTGAGCAACGAGAGGAACCAATTTGTTTAATATTTCTGTTACACCACCAGTAAGAATCCCTTCAATGATCGACATAGTAAGATACTTGTATTTTGAAGATTTAGAAACGAATAGTAAGAAATTTCACAAACTCTAAACTTGGAAACTGATGTGTGATCAAAGAGTAAAGTTGTGATAGAGTTCAAAAATATGTATAGAATATATAGTACGATATGTCTAATGAACACTCACTAGTCGTGGTCAAGAGCAATACAAAAACTCTAAACAAATCGTTCCCGAAAACCACTCCAAAACCGTTTGAGTCGCATGTATTCCTGACCCAAGATATTTTGCTTTCTTATTATAATATGTTGATATGTTCACACAATCCATCACCCCAACAATTGAGTCAATAGCTTTCTTATTTGATTTTTGTCCTTATTTTTCACTATCCATCACCCCATTTATGATTCATTTTCTCAACCACACAATGAATAAGGATTCAGCTAGTACTGGTCTGATGGGTTGGGTGAAATGGATTCAGATAGTACTGGTCTGATGGGTTGGGTGAAATAGTAGTATACTATACTATATGCATTATTGTTGAAAGGGGTAACTATTAACTAACAAGGCCTCCCAAAATTATGAGCTTCAACGGTAATAGAACTAGATTTTTGTCATGGAAACTTTAATCAGTCAGGTACTACATAGCGTATCCTACTCCTTGCCCAAGATTTTCAAGATTGCTAATAGGGGTACCCATTTGCCTAGGCCATACCAAGTTACACATAAAATAAAATATACATTGCCCTCGGTTTGGTACATCCCCTAGCAAAATATCACCCTATTAGCAGCCTTGAAGATTTATTGTTCTAATGGTGCGTTTGGCACGGATAGAGTTAAGGGTGGAGTTCAAATAATGGAGTGTTTGGCATGGAGTGAATTCCAATTCTAGATAGTTGAAACTCCATCATACGGTGGAAAATCAAATAACACCTCCACATGGAATTTCAGACTCTATCCTATTAACTTTACCGGTTGACCATATTAAGATTTTGGTTTTCTTTTAGTTTTTATTTTCCTAGTTTCAACGGTTTTTGATTTGTTACAGTTGCATTATCTTATAATTAATATATTCTTATTTTTTAGTAATATTACTTTTTATTGAATTCTAAATTGTGAGTCAAATAGTTGCCTAGTGGTAAAAAAGTGCACCGGCAAACAATCAGTTCTGGTAGTATAGAAGTTATTGGTACTACTGAAGGCAGTTAAAGTTAGTAATTAAATCTGGTAGTACAAAAGTTGGTGGTACCGCTGAAGGCATTTAAAGATAGTAATTAAATCTGATAGTACAGAAGTTATTGGTACTGCTGAAGGCAGTTAAAGTTAGTGGGAAATAATTGTTTGGCCCTTTTTTAGGTGGTTCCAAATCTGTTTGGTCCTTTGGGAAAATGAGTTTTGAGTTCATAATTATTTAAAAATATTAAAAGGACAAAAACACCCTTCCGTACTATTTCAGCATTAATTTTTGGAACTCTTCCATTCCATAATTATTTGAATTCATGCTCTCTAATGAACTCTGAACTACCTACTTATTTTCGTACATGAGTTCATTCTATTTGATGAACTATCAGAGTTCATTCTTTCAAAGGAACACCTAATAAAACCAAACTAAAACACATATGAAAACAGAGTTCATTCTTTCAAATGAACACCTAATTAAACCTATATGAAAACAGAGTTCATTCTTTCAAATGAACACACAATAAAAACTCCACTATTATGAATAAAAACAAGAGTTCATTCTTTCAAATGAACACCTAATAAAACCTACATGAAAACCGAGTTCGTTCATTCAAACGAACACCTGATAAAACCTATAAGAAAACAGAGTTCATTCTTTGGAATGAACATCCAATCAAAGTTCATTATAATGAACAAAAATCAGAGTTCATTCTTTTAAATGAACACCCAATCCAAAGTTCATAATGGTGAACAAAAATCAGAGTTCATTCGTCAAAATGAACACCTATCAAAAACTAACTAATTCAAACCTAGAATTGAGTTCATTCTTTAAGATGAACACCTAATAATTCAAGATCTAAAAACATATTTTATTCTTTCACAAGAACACAAAAAAAAATCCATAAAAATCAGAGTTTATCTTCATCAACACGAGTTCATCTTCATCAAAACACGAGTTCATTTCAATAGCATCAACAACATCAAAAATAGCACCAACAAAACATCAGCAGAGAAATGTAATTAGATCTACATCGTCTTCTTATGTGTTTTCAACTTTTGGTAGTAATCGAGTTCAAACTCTCATACTTGTGAAGATTCGAGTTCTCAAAATAATTTATAAAACTAATAATAAAAATATATATACAAAATATTAACAATTATCGAGAGAGTTACTGGGACTAGGATTCCATTGAATTCATAACATAGGTTTCAATTTATTTATTCTCAACAATTTATTTATTCATATACAAATTAACATGGACTCTGATTTTGCCAAGGTAGATTCTCAAAATATTAGTTATAAATCGTAAGCATGGGACACCAAAACATTTAAGAAAGCATGATCCATCTATTAAAATGATAACTAATTAATTTGAATCATAAATCAATTTAGAATAAGTGCAAAAGTCATAAAAAGAATACAATAATTTTACCCATGTATGAAATTCGTCTTCCTCTATCATAGTAAACATGTTCTCAAAATATTTATTTATGTTCAAAAGTGGTTTACAAATGATGAAATGGGAGAAAATGGTTAAAAAAAGGATTTTGTGGCGCATGAAAAGCGTCGCAGAATAACTATTCAATGAACTATAGAAAAGAAGTGTTGTAGACACTGTTCTGCAGTCGCTAGAAAGGTGTATCAAACTGGCGTGTATATGCGACAGTTTCCAACGAATTTCTTCGCCAGGCATTTGTTGTTCTTCTTCTTCTTCTTTTCTGCAGCAACAGAAAAATATGCTCTGCAACCCTCTATCCTTCTCGCCCATCACTCGATACCTTCTATATCCCCCGTAACCTCTTTTCATACCCACCAGCACTCATATCTTTCGAGGTTACTGCAGAAAATCTTCGTATTATTTTCTCTACAGGTCACGGGAATTTCTTCCCTGTTTTATCTCCTCACGTGTTATTATTCAGACGAGATCATCCAAAAACGTTAAGTTCACATTCCATAAGAAGTTAAACTCGGGAAGACACACTCAAGTCTTCAATGCAATCCCGTAACTATCTTATATGCAAATATTCTTCCCTGTGTGATGTGAAATGATCTGTTTATCTCTTTACGCGTCAAATATCCCTCAGTCAATGAAGAATAACATTCCGGGATAATATATCTTCCAATCAATGAGTATCTTCTATAGTATCTCAGAAATATATTCCGAGAATAGCACACCCTCTGTTTGTCGAGAAACGAATATCCGACCCAATTTCCTCCAATACAATACTTATACCAGTCCTGTTAAGCCAAATGCAGTCCAACGCAACAAGGTTTGGTAATTGAATCTCTCTACAAAGGCTTCAAAATTCGAATCCCAATCTGCCAGTGAGCTGCGAACTTTTCCCGCCAAAACTCAATGTTCTAAAGAAGAAGATGGGTTGCCCCCTAACCAGAGTAGGGGTGTTGATAGAAGGTGGGTGCAATGGGGATGAACCGTTGAAGTCGACTCGGGCCACCGACTCCTATGTCAGTGCATGAACCCGAGGGGCCGAGACAGTATCGTAACTGTCGTGCTTTTCTGTGCAGTTTATATTTTAACTAACCCTTCCTTAGGGTCTTAAAAATAAAATAAAGTCCAATGTCAAATGTCCCAAAAATACAAAAAATACAAAAATAAAATCCTATTTACAATTTCTAAAAATAAAAATTAAATCTAAAAAAATAGAAAATAAAATAAGTCTTTCGTCTTCTTTCCGTTCTTTTCGCTTTAAGCTTTAGCTCCAAGTCTTTATGAAATCACCAAACTCCTTGACAACTTATTTTTCCATTCTATCCAAGCTTCAAAACCTATAGAACAAATAAAAATACCCAAAGAAACGTAAAAAAGAACAAAGAGAAAATAAATCTAAAAACAAATTCGCGTCGGTGGCGTCAAAAATTGATGTGTTTTCAACTTTGTTGTAGTAATCGAGTTCAAACTATCGGACTTTTGAATATTTGAGTTCTCAAAATAATTTGTAAAACTAATAATAAAAATATATATAAAAAATATTAACAATTATCGAGAGAGTTACTGGGACTAGGATTCCGTCGAAATCATAACATAGGTTTCAATTTATTTATTCTCAACAATTAAAGCTAAAATTAACATGGACTCTGATTTTTCCGAGGTAGATTCTCAAAATATTAGTTATAAATCGTAAGCATTTGACACCAAAATATTTAAGAAAGCATGATCCATCTAATAAAATGATAACTAATTAATTTGAATCATAAATCAATTTAGAATAAGTGAAAAAGTCATAAAAAGAATAGAATAATTTTACCCATGTATGAAATTCGTCTTCCTCTGTCATCCTAGTGTTGGGGTTTAGCTCATCATAGTAAACATGTTCTCAAAATATTTATTTATGCTAAAAGTGGTTTACAAATGATGAAATGGGAGAAAATGGTTAAAAACAGGATTTTGTGACGCATGAAAAGTGTCGCAGAATCACTATTCAAAGAACTATAGAAAAGAAGTGTTGTAGACACTGTTCCGCAGTCGCTTGAAAGGTGTATCAAACTGTCGTGTATATGCGACAGTTTCCAACGAATTTCTTCGCCAGGCATTTGTTGTTGTTGTTCTTCTTTTATGGAGTAGCAGAAAAATATGCTCTGCAACCCTCTATCCTTCTCGCCCGTCACTCGGTACCTTCTATATCCCCCATAACCTCTTTTCATACCCACCAGAACTCATATCTTTCGAGGTTACTGCAGAAAATATTCGTATTATTTTCTCTACATGTCACGGGAATTTCTTCCCTATTTTATCTCCTCACGTGTTATTATTCAGCAAAGATCATCCAAAAACGTTAAGTTCACATTCCATAAGAAGTTAAACTCGTGCAGACACACTCAAGCCTTCAATGCAATCCCGTAACTATATCATATGCAGATATTCTTCCCTGTGTGATGTGAAATGATCTGTTTATCTCTTTACGCGTCAAATATCCCTCAGTCAATGCAGAATAACATTCCGGGATAATATATCTTCATATCAATGAGTATCTTCCATAGTATCTCAGAAATATATTCCGAGAATAACACACCCTCTGTTTGTCGAGAAACGAATATCCGGCCCAATTTCCTCCAATACAATACTTATACCAGTCATGTTAAGCCAAATGCAGTCCAACGCAACAAGGTTTGCTGATTGAATCTCTCTACAAAGGCTTCAAAATTCGAATCCCAATCTGCCAGTGAGCTGTGAACTTTTCCCGCCAAAACTAAAAGTTCTAAAGAAGAAGATGTGTTGCCCCCTAACCAGAGTAGGGGTGTTGATAGCAGGTGGGTTCAATGGGGTGCCCTTAGTAATTTTGTGGGTGCTTTTAGTAATTTTCAGGGATGCCGTTAACACTATTTGGGGGCACCCCGAGTACTTTTCTAGGTTCCTTTAACACATTTCTGGGGTGCCTTTAGTAATTTTCTCCGGAGGTCCAAATACCACTTTTCAAGCAACTTTTTCCGCACATGTTTATTTCTACGAAAACTCCTACACATACACAAAAAACACTATAATAAGTACAAATCGAGCACTAACATTACAGACATTAAGGATAATTCAGACATAAAAATGTGTCTATCAACACCCCCAAACTTATTATTTGCTAATCCTAGACAATAAAAATCCTAACTCACTGTCGCAGGCAACGCGGTTGCACTAAGCGTGTGCAACAAGCCTTTGAACCCCTAGATGGCCCTAGTGGCCGAGTTATAGTCTCGGGAGGGTTTACGAGAGGTGTACCAACAAAAACTTTTATTCCAAACCCTAGCTACATATGCGGAACCTTGGAATAGCACTAAAGAACTTCCTTGGTTGGCATACTCTCATTGACCACAGGATTAAGTACCCTGATGCGAAATTCTAATTGTTGTACATGAGTTTGCACTCAAGCATACTAAAATTCATATATAAGTTACAGAGCTCTACCCAGATAGTCGCACTATGGACATCAATATCCGGAATAAACAAATCACAATTATAGATTAAGAAGATGGAAATAGAGAAAAATGTAGATGATTTTAGATGTTGACTAAGGTAAACGGCGTTTCCTATATCTGTCTAAAGGCCACTGCTAAGACGAACCTATCCTAAAGGACTGAGATACCGGTCTTACTAATATCAACACATTGGCATATACAGGGGAACCAGTGGTCGATAAACCTAACTCTAGATCAACTCAGCTGGCATATACAAGGGAACCAGTGTTCGATTTTATTGAATTTATTCCGGTTGGTCTGGTGGTCTGGTCTGTTTTTTTAATTATTTTTTTAATTTTATTTTCATGGTACTCAATCACTCTATTTCATCATAGCAGTGGTAATAATTCGATGCCTGTGCCGTACCAAATAACTTAGAGAAACATATTTAAAATAAATAAAAGAAATATAGAAGGTGAAAAGGACTCAACAAGATATGGTGAAACTACATGTTATTTATAATACCTGAGCTCTGTGCTTTTATCAATAGACTATACAACTAAGATGTTTCCATCCAGGATGTTTTTATGGGTTCCTCAACTCCTACAACCAAGATGCTTCCATCCACTTAGATCGGTTAGTGCTATCTTTAATTGACACAAATTTCTAGGATTTGGAGGTTAAAATGCAACCAACTAAAAGTTTCTCCCATACCCCCAAACTTAAATCTAACATTGTCCTCAATGTTCTAAAGATGAAATTAAAAACATGAACAAGGAGAAACTGTTACCACTTGAAGTAAAAGAGAAAGCGAAAGATATTACCGTGTCGCATGAGCATGGGTTACCTCCCAATAAGTTCTAACTTTAAAGTCTTCAGCATGATTATGGAAAGGATTAGTCACCTCGAATCATATAACAATAGCCGGAATAACTGTGGGTCATCTGGATCAAAAATTGCTAACCACAAGAAGAGGAAACTGCAACAGACCAAGAAGATACCAAACATACCCTTATCTAATTTTCTGTATAAGACAACTACATCTAGTTGTGGTTCAGGTTCAGGCTCCATAAAAGGGTCTAGATAAAAGGTTATCATGGGTTGGATTTCCTCAAAGGTAGGATCCTGAAGATCAGGTGGTAGAATCTGTAAATACTCAACTAAGAACTTAATGCACATAACATTAACCTGAATAATTGGGGATCCTCTAAGTCAATAATATTTTACTCACACGGCTGACCATAATGAAAGCGGTGGTCTTCCATAAACAAACGTGTCGATGTTAATCTCCTAAATTAATTATGTATAGTCTCAAAACTTAATAATCGACACATCTGAAAATCATATGTTCCCACAGTTAGAAGAAAAGTTTTTGGTGTGAAAACAAAGTCAATCTTGGTATAATAGGCTGGGTTAACCACATCAACCATAGGATGGGATTCTAATAACTTATCTTATTTGTAGAGATCATTAGGTACGGGAAAACGTGTATGAAGATAATCTTGTAAAATGGTTGAGGCAGAGATGTCCAGTACTAAGTGAGGGGACTTTCTGAGAGTTAAATGTATGGCATTAGGAAAGTGATAATCACCCCCAAACTTAGAGTTTTCGGTGTCTCTAGATAGACTAGTCACAATCTCCCTAATTTCTAGATCATTAGATTCTTTAAAATGGTCAATTGATTCTTTTAAGTTATTATCAGGATCCCCTCTTATCTCTATGAGTTTATCTTCTTCTAAGACTAGGGTTTCTAACTCGCTAGACTTTAAAACAGTATTCTCAGGGTAAACTCTTTCCTCTAAACCAGTATCACAATCATTTAAAGGATTATTAGAGATTTTTTTAAGTAAAGGCTCATTAACAAAGGTGTTAATCATAGTTACTTCCTCTGATTCACTGATTGGCACATCAAATAATGGATTATACAACACACTGCAGGCTAAATAATCGTGAACTACATCGTCTAAAACGGTGGTATCTCTAGTCAAATCCTCATCCTTTTGAATAGGTGAATAATCATAAAATTATCGGGATTTAATCCATAAATAGTACTATCATTATGAAGCACAACTAGAGTAACCATTTCCATATCACTATGCCTATATGAGTATGATTCTTCATTAACACAATCTTCATCATAATCATCATCATAATAACATGAAAAATGATTGAACCTCATCTAAAGTAGTGTCACCGATTCTAACCTCGTCATTTTGATCATGTGCATAAGAATCTTCATTCTCAAGGGTAATATTGGAAACACTATATTGGAAATTAAGATTATTTCGAGCAGTTCTTTTATGGTCCTCTATCAAAAGCTTCTGAGTCGACTCACAAGACTTCCTGATTGAATCTAAGAAAGAATGCTCACTCGTTACATTACTTTCTTCCATAACTAAGTTATTCATTTCTGCTAATTTACGTGTCGACTCAGCTAAATTACGTGTCGACTCTAGTAAAGAGGAATTATAAGAATTTTGCTCGTATGACCGGTGGGCTTGTGGATAGTAATTTAGCTCACTATGGTATGGACTATAACCTTCAAAAGTTTGGCGTTCCCAACCACTATTCACACTATGGTCATAAAAAGAAGGATGTCCATGTTGCTCAGTCGAAAATTCATTGTATTGGCTATTATAATACCAGTTTGACATCCTAACTGTAAGGGATTTCTACACAAGCACAAACAAGGATGACTCGACAAAAATAAGCCTATTTAATCTAGCAAACAAAAAGCATGATGGCTCCCTTATATTGTTTTTAGACCAGCTTCTAATCTTTCGAAAGGCAATTCGTTACAACTTCAGCAAATTGCTCTTGAATCAATCTGAATTAAAGAAAGTTAAATAGAGACAAGGGAAGCTAAATGGAGCTTTGATACCCAAGCCTCACCGGAAAAACATTTCCCTGGGTTACAACGCGGCACGCTCAACTCGCAGTAATCAACATGAACTTTGAAGTATGCTCAATAGAGCAACCAATATTTCTCGAACAACTCTCCTATTCAGCTCGTTACCCTACGGTCTCGTTCTAGTCCATATTTTAAGGATTAGGTTCGCGTAGGTTATGTATTCCTAAGGCGGGGAAGAAGGAAACGATGATAAAATCCGAGTCCTTTTCTTAATTTGGCCAGGCCTTGCCCTTTACTAGAAATTTAAAACCGTATTCAATTCCTCAACATATATGCATACAAAATCATCCAGTAAACCCGATGACAGGGGATTCCTGGGTGTTTAGAATTCTTACCTCCCGTTCCAGACAGGGGATGAACCGTTGAAGTCGACTCGGGCCACCGACTCCTATGTCAGTGTACGAACCCGAGGGGCCGAGACAGTATCGTAACTGTCGTGCTTTTCCGTGCAGTTTATGTTTTAACTAACCCTTCCATAGGGTCTTAAAAATAAAATAAAGTCCAATGTCAAATGTCCCAAAAATAAAAAAAAAAAATAAAAAAAAATCCTATTTACAATTTCTAAAAATAAAAAATTAAATCTAAAAAAATAGAAAATAAAATAAGTCCTTCGTCTTCTTTCCGTTCTTTTCGCTTTAAGCTTTAGCTCCAAGTCTTTATGAAATCACCAAACTCCTTGACAACTTATTTTTCCATTCGATCCAAGCTTCAAAACCTGTAGAACAAAGAAAAATACCCAAAGAAACGTAAAAAAGAACAAAGCAAAAATAAATCTAAAAACAAATTCGCGTCGGCGGCGTCAAAAATTGATGTGTTTTCAACTTTGTTGTAGTAATCGAGTTCAAACTCTCGGACTTTTGAAGATTCGAGTTCTCAAAATAATTTGTAAAACTAATAATAAAAATATATATAAAAAATATTAACAATTATCGAGAGAGTTACTGGGACTAGGATTCCGTCGAATTCATAACATAGGTTTCGATTTATTAATTCTCAACAATTAAAGCTAAAATTAACATGGACTCTGATTTTTCCGAGGTAGATTCTCAAAATATTAGTTTTAAATCGTAAGCATGGGACATCAAAACATTTAAGAAAGCATGACCCATCTAATAAAATGATAACTAATTAATTTGAATCATAAATCAATTTAGAATAAGTGCAAAAGTCATAAAAAGAATAGAATAATTTTACCCATGTATGAAATTCGTCTTCCTCTGTCGTCCCAGTATTAGGGTTTAGCTCATCATTGTAAACATTCTCTCAAAATATTTATTTATGCTCAAAAGTGGTTTACAAATGATGAAATGGGAGAAAATGGTTAAAAACAGGATTTTGTGACGCATGAAAAGCGTCGCAGAATCACCATTCAATGAACTATAGAAAAGCAGTGTCATAGACACTGTTCTGCAGTTTCTAGAAAGGTGTTGCAAATTTTCGTGTATATGTGACAGTTTCCAATGAATTTCTTCGACAGGCGTTTGTTGTTGTTCTTCTTCTTTTTTGCAGCAGCAGAAAAATCTGCTCTGCAACCCTCTATCTTTCTCCCCCGTCACTCGATACCTTCTATATCCCCCATAACCTCTTTTTATACCCACAATCACTCATATCTTTCGAGTTTACTACAGTAAATCTTCGTATTATTCTCTCCATAGGTCACGGGAATTTCCTCCCTGTTTTATCTCCTCACGTGTTATTATTCAGCAGAGATCATCCAAAAACGGTAAGTTCACATTCCATAAGAAGTTAAACTCGTGCAGACACACTCAAGCCTTCTGTTTATCTCTTTGCGCGTCAAATATCCCTCAGTCAATGCAGAATAACATTTCGGGATAATATATATTCCAATCAATGAGTATCTTGATGTGGTTTTAAAGTTGTAGTGAAAGTGGTGAGTAAAGTTCGTTCAACTCTAGCTTGTGAAGGATTTTTTAGAATTAAATAAAATTGTTTCAATAATAATAAGAAAGTACCAAGACTCTGGATTCCACCATTGACCAATTAATTGATAAACCCTAATCAATATTCATGCAATATTCTTCTTAAAGTGATTCTAAAATTTGCCTCTGATAGATTTTTGAAGTAGTAGTTGTAATCACAAAGCATGAAACATCAAAAGTGTCAAAACCTAGCATGTTCCATCAAAACAATTCACAACCACTCAATAAAAATCAATTTTTCTTTTAAGTTCTATGCAAAAAAATCATGTAAAATAATTGCAATAAATAATAAAAATAGAATTATACCACTTTTCATGGAACAATGGCTTCCTCCGTCGCCTCGGCTAAGGGGTTTAGCTCCTCATATTAATCGTGTTCTCAAAATACATGTTTATGGCTCAAAAGTTGATTAAAAGAGAGAAAAGTGTTAAAACAGCGGATTCTGCAGTTGCTGAAGGTCTAAAACAGAAGTCGGAATTGTTGCTGAAAAGCTTCGGTGACTGCAGGAATATGCGACCGTAAATCGTTGTCACTGAAAATAAGTCTGTCTCTGCAACTGACTCTGAGGGTCTTATGTTCTTCGTGTTCTTCTTCTTCGCAGCAGCAGAAAAGTTTCTGAACTCGACTCCAGTTGATTTTTTTTCGCTTTTCTAAGGCTCTAAACTTCTCCAAAGTGTTCGTAACCCTTCCTTAGCCTCTCTAGAGCTTATATATACCTCACAGCTCGGTTTAAACTCGATCAAAATCTCTTTTTTTTTTCCCAAAAATAATTTTTTTTTCTCGGCCAATTTTTGTTATTTCTAACCTGTTTAATCACTTCACCTCCTTCCTGAATTATCCAAACTATCCTATTATTCTTCTACAGACAAATCCTTGCAAAATATAGCATGTAACTTCTAAATATAATTCGAAACTTTTGTCTGTTTCCATTTTTATTTTTATTTTTTCTGTTTTATCAAAACCCGATCATTCAGCCCATTCTAATCGATATAAACAGATGTACCAACCTTGTTTACTCCATTCAAGTCCATCCCAACTTAGTTTGGCAATTGAATCACGATAAAACACTTCCAAAAATCAATCCAAAACTTGCCAGGAAGTTACGCAGGTGACTTTTTTTTCCCGCCAAAACGAATTTTCAAACGAAGGGGATGACCTCCCCTTATCCAAACCCGGTCTGTGCTTAGCAGCTGCCTGGAAATGGGTTACCCCTTATCCAAGGTGAGAGTCCGAATAGCAAATGTCCTCCTAGGAGCCTTTAGCAACTTTTCGAGCCAATTTTCCCGCAAAAGCCTATTCCTCCAAAATACACCTACAAGGGATAAAATACCAAAATTAGTACAAAAATGGGTACTAACACTATACATAAAAGAGATGAAAATAGACACATAAATGCGTCTATCATATCTTCCATAGTATCTCAGAAATATATTCCGAGAATAACACACCCTCTGTTTGTCGAGAAACGAATATCCGGCCAAATTTCCTCCAATACAATACTTATACCAGTCCTGTTAAGCCAAATGAAGTCCAACGCAACAAGGTTTGGTGATTGAATCTCTGTACAAAGGCTTCAAATTTCGAATCCCAATCTGCCAGTGAGCTGTGAACTTTTCTCGCCAAAACTCAAAGTTCAAAAGAAGAAGATGGGTTGCCCCCTAAGCAGAGTAGGGGTGCTGATAGCAGGTGGTTTCCCTTGGTAATTTGGTGGGCGCCTTTAGTAATTTTCAGGGGTGCCTTTAACACTATCGGGGGCACCCCGAGTACTTTTTTGGGTGCCTTTAACACATTTATGGGGTGCCTTTGGTAATTTTCTCAGGGGGTCCAAATACCACTTTTCAAGGAACTTTTTCCGGACATGTTTATTTCTCCGAAAACTCCTACACATACACAAAAAACACCATAATAAGTACAAATCGAGCACTAACAATACAGACATTGAGGACGATTCAGACACAAAAATGTGTCTATTATCTTCATCTTCTTCAACAATAGCAGTAGCTTCAACGGAGGAGAAAAATAGAGTTCACTCTATTCAATGAACTCCATCATCATCATCGTCTTCATAATCTTCAAACAGCAGCAACAACAAAAGTTCATTCTAATAAAAATCTTCATCACAAATCTTCATCGTCTTCATCATCTTCATCGTCTCCACAAGCTTCAACAACACCAGCAACAACAAAAAAGAAGAAAAACACACAAATCTTCATATTTTCTTCGTCTTCATCGTCTCCACGATCTTCAATAGCACCAGCAGTAACAAAACTTCATCTTCATCATCATGTTCATCTTCTGCAAAACATAAACATCAGCATAAAGAAAAAGAAAAAAAATGGAGAGAAGAGAGAAAATAGATCTGAAAATAGAGCGGAGAGAGAAAGTAAATCTGAGAATGATATATTTTTTATTGATTTTTTGTATATATGTTGTCCCAAAAGGGTATTTCTGCCACTATAAAATAACAATTACATCATCCAAGACATCACCCTAGGATCAAACAATAATTTTAGGACCAAACAACAATATATATTTAAAAAAGGACCAAACAGATAGTTAACTAAATCAACTGGACCAAATGAACTCTAATATATTATACTTAGGACTAAATGGTATTTCCTACTTAAATTAATTTGATGATTTTCAAAACCAAGACTTGAGCCTTACTGCTTTCTCTCCATATATCCACTTTGACATTTGAAATTCTTTTTTTCACCCACATACAATGAGTGAAATAAATTTTGATTTTACCTATTTCTCATCTCAACTTTCCCTAATTCTTATCCCAATTATACAAACTAGATTTTGTATAAATTTTTTAAAATTGGGTAAACACACTCACTCTCCATAGTTAAGCAACAAATTAATCACGTGGGAAATTAGTTGTCAAATCACCATTTTTGAGGTTGGAAACCGTAATGTATTTGAAACTAATATTTTGGGAATATACTCTTTTTACAAAGCTCTACATACCCACAAAAAATGGCACATTCTGAAATACTACACCTCACCATCTATCAATCTTAATTTTAACGAATAAAATTCGTTAATTTTTGACGGTGGATTTTAAAAGAAGAAGATGACGGAGTTATACATTCCAAAATAGTATTATTTTCTATGAATATGTAAAGCTTTGTAAGACGAGCATATTTCCAAAATATGCTACCGTTTAAAACAATACATGTTTATTAGGAGTAATGGTAATATATGAGATGTCACGGTTATGCTGGCATAAGTTACAGAGGTTAGTAATGATGGATTATTAAATTTTAGATTAATTAAACTCGAGATATGGGAAAAAGGAATACTATGGCGATAGATAAACATGAAAGCCACCGATAAAATAGAATTAGGTGAGTTTTATTTACCCAACCCAAAAAGAGTTTAAGTAAAAAACAATTTGTGAGTTTTATAAACACGAATGCAGTTTCGATTCCTTTTCCTGACTGGTTATTACTGATGTAGGTTTCCAATAATTATCTTTGTGGTTGTGCGAACGATGTTATGCACCCTTCGTGAAGATTATCAAACCATGACAGGGCTTCTCTATTAAACTCGCATGGAAGTACTTTCACATTAACGCTTTGTATTGAGCCAATTGTATTAATGTGAGGTTATAAGACTTCATGTGTTTCACCGCGTCCTCTGTTCCGTCAAAGATGCTAGTGAATGCAGGCAATGTACACTTGGTAGGAATGGTTGCTTGTAATATTTTTTGTGAAAATGGTGATCGTTCAGCTTCTTCTATCACCTCGGCCAATTTCATACTTGCACCTTCTCTTCTACCATGGCTATTCATTGCTTCTTTAATCTCTTCTAATTGCCTCAGTATAGCTTGATTCATATCATTTTGTCCTATTTCCCTTCTTCTTGGTCCTGCATCTTATCTTATCACTTCGTGCTCTCCCTCTTTCTTTTTCTTCTGCCTCTTTCTCTCCTGTCGCGCCCTTGGTCTTCGCGATCTGAGTCACTTTATCCTCCTCCTTCATATCTTACGTATTCGCGCTCTTCACTTCTTCTTCTCTCATGATTTCTTCGCCTTTCTCTTCTTTCTTGCTCCTTTCTTTCTTTGTCGCGAAAATCTTATCTTTCTTGTTCTCTTTCGCGCACTCCTCTTTCATATTCTTCCCTCCCACGTCTTTATGAATTTCTGCTTGTTTGAGTTTCTGCTTCTCCAGTGTAGGTTTGTGCCTGTCTATCATTATTCAGCCTGTTTTTTGATTCAATTAATAGTGCATTCTGCCGTGCAAGATTTGTCTGTTCCATGGTTAATTCTGCATCTCTCGCCTTGCTCCTTTCAAGCCCATGCCTCGGCTCTCTCTCAATCCGTCTGTCTTGCGCGAGACGTTCTATCAACTGCTGGATAGTTAGGTTATCTTCATTGTTCATATTTTCCTCTTCATTTTTCATCGCCTGATACTCATCTTCTATTGTTTTCGTATCGGTGGTGTGGGTGAAACCTTTCTCATAGATGATTCCTTCCCCATTATTGTTTTGTCGTCTCTGGACTTAGATGGTGGGCATGCCATCTTGCTGATTTTCTTCTATAATGGAGAGTAAGCTGCTGTTGCGGTTCTATCGCTCTAAGGCTCGTCATTCTCATGCGGCTGAGGTTTCTCCTTCATTTGTTGCTCCTCTTCTTCCTGCGATTCTACTGCTTCTTCCTGTCATCTTTGTTAGTAAGAAATTTGTGAAGGTATTACTGGTATTTTATCAAGGGGTAAATATCTTTCTGAGAAAAAAGTTTCCTGAAGAGGGTAGATGGATGGTGACGTTATTGTTAAGATTTCATGGTGGGGTGACAAAGGGGGGATGAATGAGGTAAAGATGACTAATAAACCTTGGATAAGTGATGATTCTTAAGATTTTACTTCAGTTTTTAGCTATCAGGTGAGGATAAATCCTCCCATTTCTAGCACCAAAATGTAGTTGCGGATAATCCCACAACTACACCCTTGTAATGATAATAACACAAAATCTAAGTTATGATGACTAAATCAAATGTTAATGATATTATTCACCACTTTGACACATGAATGATTCTTCAAAGTTCATCTTGCATGATTGTATTTATTTTATATGAGAGCTCAAAGCTAAAGCTTACATTCAACAATGGAGGAAACCTAGATACAAGATAAGTGAAAGATATTTTTCTTTACAATTTCTCTTACTTCTTTTCCTCAAAAAAATCTCTCTCTTTCCTCTATGATTTCCAGATCCTTATATAGGCAGACTTGTGGAGTAGAGACAACTTGAGTTCACATGCAAGACCTCTTCAGATCGATTATGTCTCAGTCTGTCATATGCGTGATAGACGCATTTATGTGTCTATTTTCATCTCTATTGTATATATTATTAGTACCC